>SJYV01047830.1:169949-197043 GCA_006410875.1 Neotragus pygmaeus | reverse complement strand
ATTTGTAAGGCCTCCCCAGACAGCCATTTTGCTTTTTTGCATTTCTTTTCCATGGGGATGGTCTTGATCCCTGTCTCCTGTACAATGTCACAAACCTCCATCCATAGTACATCAGGCACTCTATCTATCAGATCTAGTCCCTTAAATCTATTTCTCACTTCCACTGTATAATCATAAGGGATTTGATTTAGGTCATACCTGAATGGTCTAGTGATTTTCCCTACTTTCTTCAATTTTAGTCTGAATTTGGCAATAAGGAGCTCATGATCTGAGCCAGAGTCAGCTCCTGGTCTTGTTTTTGCTGACAGTATAGAGCTTCTCCATCTTTGGCTGCAAAGAATATAATCAATCTGATTTCGGTGTTGCCCATCTGGTGATGTCCATGTGTAGAGTCTTCTCTTTGTTATTGGAAGAGAGTGTTTGCTATGACCAGTGCATTCTCTTGGCAAAACTCTTAGCCTTTGCCTGCTTCATTCATTATTTGGTTGAGAGTTGCTTTGCCTAAGGACTTCCCTGGCAGTCCAGTGGTTAAGACTCTCCTCTTCCAATGCAGGGTCTCTGATCAGGAACTAAGATACCAGATGCCTCCTGATGTGGTCAAAAATTTTAAAAAGTAATAAATAAAAAATGCTTTTCCTGAAAGCTCACAAGGGTAGGCCCCAAAATCACTGTTCAGACCTTGAGGGCACTGGAGGAGGAATTTGGCGCCTCTAGTGAGAACCTGCTGGAGAAGGCAATAGCAACCCACTCTAGTACTCTTATCTGGAAAATCCCATGGATGGAGGAGCCTGGTAGGCTGCAGTCCATGGGGTCACAAAGAGTCGGACACTTACTGAGCAACTTCACTTTCACACATTGGAGAAGAAAATGGTAACCCACTCCAGTGTTCTTGCCTGAAGAATCCCAGGGACGGCGGGGCCTGGTCGCACAGAGTCGGACAGGACTTAAGGGACTTAGCAGCAGCAGCAGCAGTAGCAGTGAGAACCTGCGCGCCTGAGGCTTCCCACCTCTGCCTCTGCTCACCTCTGCCTCTGCCCACCTCTGCCTCACAGCCACAGGTCCAAGCGGCCCACAGAAAGCCGTCGGCACTGAGAGAGGGAAGCCGCTAGGCGGCAGCAGAGGCTCGCAGATATCTCGCTACAGGAGCTAGTCTTTCAAGTAGTTTTTTTTTTTTTTTAATTTTAACGAATTGCTCTAATACTTGGAAATTTAAATGAGAGATTTTGTAATCTGAACTCGACTGTTCAAGAGCAGAGACCCTGTTTACTACCCCACTTAAGTACCCTTTCTGACGGCCCAGCCCCCACCTCGCCCCAGCCTTCCAGTCATTCTCAAGGATCCCAGAGCTTTACCCTCACTCCAGGAGCATCAATGCCAGGCTACCCGAGCGAGGAGCTGGCGGGGCCGGATGGACGGTGGCAGAGCCAGGACGCCCAGCGCGGATCTGGCCCCCGGGGAAGCCAGACCAAGTGGGCAGTCCCTGCAAGCTGGGAGCCCGCCGCTCAGATCCTCGCTTGGGGCCTCAGGACCCGTTGGTCTCAGGGCCGACTTTGCAACCGCTCAGCACCTGTGGCGACCAGAGACAGGCACTGACCCGACGCCCTGAAAACACCTGCAGAAGACGGCTTTGGGGGAGGAGACTTGGCGAGCGGCACCAAACTATACCTTATAGTGGCCTGATCCCACAGCAGTTTTTAAATGTCATCCCTGTGTCTCAAAACGAAAACAGCCCCTCCAGGAAAGGACAGTGGAGACCGGGTTTGGGCTAAAAGAGGCGAGTGGGGAGCTGCGTGTCGGCCCCCCGGGCAGGTCCGTAGGGGCTGGCGGCGGCGCGCTCGCCCTGTGGGGCGGGGGTGCGCCCCGAAGTGACGGGAGGAAGCGGGAGGTGGAGGGCGGGAGGAGGTCCCGCCCCACCTCGCGCTCCTTTACGGGAAGTGATGTGGGGCCAGACGGAAAATACCCGCCAAGGACCCGAAAAGGCCGGCAGCGGGTGGACGCGGCGCGCGCAGAGAGAGCGGCGTGGGGACCGCGGGCGGAGCGGGTGAGGCGGCGGCGCGGGCTGGGCGCGCGCTCGGGCTCCGGGCGCCGGCGCCCCCGCGGGGCAGCGCGACCGGGCGGGCGCACCCAGGGTCTGGCCCTGGGGCCGGGTGTTGGGGTTGCAGCTTCTCTCCGCTCTCTGGGAGGCAGAGCCCACCGGAGAGGCTGCTTTGCTTCTCCCAGGCCCTCAGCACAAACTCTACGGTGGCAATCGCGGGGGTAGGGGTCAGCCTGGGCGAGGTCCGATGAGGTGGAGTCCCAGGTGGGCATGGGGCTGAGGTCACCTCCCGGCGGCATCCAGGTGCTAGGGGCCGCACCGAGGTGGCGGGGTGGGAGGACGGAAACTTCTCAGGTAGGAGAGGAGGCTCCTGCACGGCCTCTCTAATTCTTTCCTTCCTTCGCTTTTGTCAGCTGAATGATTTTTAAAGTCTTGACACCTTTGTTGGGTGGGGTCTGGACGGCAAACTGTCTGGGTGGGAGAGGGCTTCCCCCACCCCTTTCCCTGCCAGTCAGACGGAAAACCCTACCGGGCAGTCAGGCCCTTCTGTCCTGGCCGGCGGTAGAGCCCATGTGATGACAGGTTTCGGTAACTCTTGCCAAAGCTTTTGTCTCTGTCCCAATAGATCACGGATTAAGCAAAGTCAGGCCTGAAGTGAAGGAAATCTTGTGAACCCATGACTTTGCCTTCCCATCATTTTGGCTCCTGCGGGCCACCTGCATGGCCTCAGCATCATCTGTTAGATCCTCTGTCTCACAGGTCTTCTGTGGGCTAACAGCTATTTTCCCCTACTGGATGGGTTCTTAACTTTGGGATTGGCTTATCAGTCAGAGGTTGGGGGTATCCTCTTATGCTGTATCAAGTTTCTATAATCATCGGTGGTTTAGTTTGTTGGTGCTCCATTGTCCCTGTTTTTTTGATTTATTTATGCCTTCTTAGAAACTTGTTTTAGGGGGAAAACACAGTCTGGAAGACAGTATTTTTGCAGATGGTTACAAGTAAAGAAAGGTTAATGTAGTGCTGAAAAAACTTGCCTGAGGATCTGTATTTTATGTTAGTTTTCATTCCTACTTTCTTTGCTTTATTCTTTCTTCCTTACTCCTTCCCTTCCTTAATTTCCATTACCTGCCTTGATTTTACTAATTTTGATGAAGTATAACTAATTTTTTCTTTTCTTGCTGCGCTTTTGGTGTCAAATCTAAGAAAGCATTGCTCAATCGAAAGTCCTGAAGATTTATGCCTATGTTTTTTTTCTAAGAGTTGTTAGTTTTAGCTCTTACATTTCCATCTTTGGCTTGCTTTAAGTTAATTTTGTACATGGTGTGAGGTAGGAGTGTTGACAGTTTTTTGCATGTGGGCATCGGGTTCTCCCAGCACCATTTGTTGAAAAGATTCTTTTTTCCCCCTTTGAATACCATTGGTGCCTGTGTTGAGAATAAATTGACAGTAAACGTGAGGGTTTATTTCTAGACTCTCAGTCCTACTCCATTGAGCTGCATGTCTATCCTTATGCTAGCGTCATACTCTCCCATATTAACTAAGTAAGCGCAGAGTTTTGAGGTGGGGAAGTGTGAGTCCTCCCACTTTGTTTTTCTTTTTTGAGACTGTTCTGGCTATTCTGGGTCCCTTGAATTTCCATATGTAATTTAGGACATCTCAATTGCTGTTGCCTGATTTTACAACAGATGCAAGGGTGTTGAAGTGGACAACAGTCTCTAGGAACCAGACTCTTCATTTTCCTCTTTCAAACCTGCTTTTCCCTCCGTCTCCCCTATCTTCTCAGTTAATGGCAACTTCATTATTGCAGGTGCTCAGACTAAACACCCTGGGGTCACCCCTGACCCTTTCCTTTGTCTCATGTCCCACATCTTGTCTCTCAGCAGAGTTCATTAGTTCTGCTTTGAAACTGCATCTAGGATAGGAACCGTTTTGTGACATTTTCACTGCTCCCACCAGGTTCCCTTCATTTGTCAACCTGGGTTACTCAACAGCCTCCTGCCGGCCCAGCCTGCTCCCACCGTCACCGCTCTCTGGTCTGTTCTTGACAAAGTTGCCGAAGTCATTTATGTCATTCAGTCCTGTGCTCAAAACTTACTGGCGGCTTGTTAAACCAGAGGGACACCTCTGTCGCCTTCAATCCCTTACGTGGTGTATGGCTTCATCTTCCATCATTCCTCTCTTTTCTCACTCACCTTCAGCCACACCTCAGGACCTTTGCTGTTTCCTCTGTCTGGAATGTTCTTCCTTCAAAAGTCTGCACTGCTTACTTACTCATTTCATTCAAATCAAGTCATTTCTTTAGAGATGCTTTCTTGTCCCATCCTATCTAAATTAGCATCCCCTACCCCCTACCCCAACAGTTTCTTCCTCTTTACCTTATTTTTCTTTAGAGTATCTGTAGCATTCTTTGTCATTGCACACACACACATCTGTCTTCCACTGGTAGAGTACAAGCTCCATGAAGGTCAGGAATTTGTCTTGTTTGTTGTGGTGGAGTTAGCACCTGGAATGGTTTCTGGCACATATTAAACCCTAAAAAAAAAATGTTGAATGAATGAAAAGGGAATGAGAAGCTGAGAAATGGGGATCACTTTGCTATTTCTTTCTCACTCTTCCTTCCCATTCACAGTGTCCGTAGCTACACCAGCTCCTCCTCCTCTCCTTTTCTATCTACTTTTTTCCTTGGAGAGAATGGCCTTACTCTTCTTGGAAAGGGAAAGGTCAAACAAAGGTCAAACAAAGGAAGAGAAAGGTCAAACGAAGCAGAAAGGTGAGGACTTTGGGTCCTTCCCGACCGAGGGCAGAACCTGGGCAGACTGGGAGGAGGCCTTCAGCACCTGTCTCTAGTGATTTGGTTTCTTGAGCTGATCTAGGGACAGTGAAATTCCTTGGAAATTTGAGAAAATGGAGTTTCATTTCCCAATGAATATTTTGCAGAGCAGTGAATTTAATTTTTCTGTGGCTTCTAACTGAAATTTCCAATTATGAGGCTCATTTTGACTTTTAATTGCGTCATGACTTCAGACTGTCAACTGATTATGCATATGTGGCCTTATTTCCATGATGAGATTGTAATATCCTGGAGGCAGAGCATGGCTTCATCTCCTTTGTGATTCCTGTACTGCAAGATATCATAGACAAAAGAAGTGTTCAATAAACTCTTGCTGAATGTGCCCATAAGTTAATGAATAAACTTGGATTTGTTTTCATCATTAGAAACCTCTAGTATATATATTTAATTTTTCTCAGTCTGTAAATGTTAAGTATCTTGTTTTAGTCCACCTCATCCTGCTGTTGCTGATAAAGCAGTATTGGCTAGAGTTGAGAGAAGTTTCCTGCCGACCTTTCTCATTGAGAATTGAATTAACTGGCCTGGAGAGTATAGTAATCACTGTGATATTTAAAAAATTGAACTAGCTTTCCACTGTTAAACTTATCTTGGAATATGCCATATCTAATATTCACTACAAACTATGAGAAAGGATTATTTTTACACCCATGGCATGTATGTGTGTGGGTGTAAATAATGTAAGCCCTAGTTAACTTGATGGGTGGGGGAATCCCTTTCAAAATGTATACATATGTCAAATCACCATGATGTACACTTTAAATATCTTACAATGTTATATCTCAGCTATACCTCAATAAAGCTGGCTGACAGGCTTCCTTGATGGCTCAGTGGTGAAGAATCCGCCTGCCAATGCAGGTGATGCGGGTTTGATCCCTGGTCCAGGAGGATCCCACATGCTGCCAAGCAACTAAACCCATGTGACGTTAATTATTGAGCCTGTGCTTTGGAGCCAAAAATAAATAAGAAAATAAAATTATATATTTTAAAAAAGTGGCCCACAATTTAAAAAATGAATTATGAGCCTCTATGCAGCAAGATTGTCTTGTTATTGTTAGAACAAGACTGCCTTCTAAAGAGAGGAATTTTTCCCTTTCACTGCCTTCGCTTTATATGCTGTGTGCAGGTTTCGCTTGATCATATTTATTCCTCTGCCTCGTAGTCAGGAAGTTCCAGTTTATGGTCTGGTTTCCCTTAAGCTGATTATCTGGGGAGCAGGCATGAGCACTGAGTTGGAGGAAGAGATAAAAGGTTTGCAATTAATTTTGTGTCCAGAAGGTGAGAGGTGTGGAGCTGTGAGCATCCGTCTTGTTCCATCCGTCTTGTTTTGGCCTCCTGTCTGGCAGGCAGTATACCACATTCTTTTCCCTGTATGATTGAGGTCTACTAACATTGTTATTCTACTCACTGCTTAATAAAATTTGATGCCTCACCTACTCAAAACAAATGTTGCAAGTCATTCTTCCTTGTCTGCTTTTGTTTTATTTTTTGCCTCTGTGTATGTGACCCATGAGAAGGCCTCACATTTAGTGCTTGAGCCACACTTGGAACCACCCACCTGTATGAAATCAGACTTTTGAAAGCTGAGATTACACTTTGAATGTGGGGTCAGAGGTAGTGTGCCAGATTTAAAAAAATTTTGGATGAACAACAAATAATATTTTACTATAAGTAAGTCCCATGTAATATTTGGGACATACTTACACTAAAAAATTTTTTTTTTTTTTTTTTTTTTTTCTATGAGTGGCAGAGTTAACTGGTGTCTTGGATTTAATGTGGTAACTCTGGTCTGATAATTTTGTTTTGGAGCAGGAAATGCATTGATCATGATAATGTCCACAGAATAACTGAGCTATGTATGGCTCATTTTGCTAATTGCACATGTGTCCATCTTAGGAAGGAGAGGGCATGTAAACTCAAGGATTATTAGAATTAGAGGACAGTGGGAGAAGATTCCATTTTCCACTAGTGTTTTGTGGTGAAGGAAATTTTTCTCCGGAGATGTTGTCATTTTCTAAGATCACACAGTTAGTGGTAGGGCTGGAACTGGAACTCTGGGTCCAGTGGTTAGTCTGCTGCACAGAATCTCCCCTTGAGAGGTCACATGTAGTTGCTTATGTTTTCATGCTGATCTTTAGTCACTTCTGTTGCCTCCCTTCCATATTGCTGCACTGTCCTGCTGCCCTTCTGGCCCTTGGATCTGCTGTGTGGCAGGCTAAGCCACCCTCAAGGACACACTTGACTTCTATCTGAGAACCGCAGGGCCATTGAAAGCCACCATTGGTTGTATGCCTGTGGTGATGCCAGAAATCCCATCTTTCCATGTGTTTTTATTCCTTCTAAGGTCTGGTTATTATTCTCATCCCTGTGAGTGTTCACTGTAAGATGCTTTGGTTCAGGAGGACTTGGCTGAGAATAATTCCACAACCACCAAGTATTGTCTCACTGAAGGGCACCTGGTTTGAGTGGCCTAGTCCTTTGACACTCTGTATCTTCTTGTAATTTGGTAGAACAGATATGGAAGATACATGGTAAGGATTGATGCAATAGATAGGTGTATGTAACTTCCTCTTTAGAGATGTGTTCTTTTAAAACACAGTTTGCTTACTGTTTTACAGTTATCTCTACTTATTCAAGAAAGTGGCCTTAGAAAAAAGCGTCCTTCCTCTGACTGCTGCGAGAATACCATATTTCAGAGCGACTAATCCTGTTTTTTCATAGCCTGTTGATTAATTCATATAAAGCCTTACCAGCTGCCAGGTCAAAGCATAATAATAAAATTGGTTGCCAAGAGACCGAAAAATCTGTTCATTCTTATTAACTGCTTCTCATCTATCTTGCTCTGATCCCACCACGTGGGCAGCTGGTTGAGTCTTATCTGCATATAGCTGGTTACTTATCGCCTGTGTATTTGTATTACTTGACACAAAAACAGTGCCTCAATCAGCTAACGGAAGCTTATGGTAGGGTTTTTTATTATTATTATTATTATTGCTGTATTAGTTCAAATATGGGAAGGAATGAGACATACAGAAATAGGTCTTGACTTAAATGTCCTTTTGAGATACCTGAGAATTTTAAAATATAATCCAAGGGTTCGGTCAGGATTTCCTTTGTTTCCTGCAGTGTGATTGATTTTCATAATGAATCTCACTGTTGCAAGGGAGCAACCCCAGGGATGAGTAAAGAGGTCTAGCAGCCCTTGAAAAGATAAGGTGTCGTCCTTGCAATCGGATGCTAGAGACCAAACATGGCCAGATCAGCTGCTGGCCATTCCACGCTGGACTTCCTTCATCAGGGGCAAGGGCAGCTCTTCATCGCCCCGCTCCACTTAGGCCGCAGAGAGGCTTATGGTATTTTCTTGGGGGGAGACTCAGCCCTGTGTTCCAGAATTCCTGCTTCAGTGTGGAGGAACCAACTCCGCCAGGAACTAGTGGGTCGGTTTTTAGTTTCTAACTTTGCCAATAATTAACTAAGTGGTATTACACTAGCGGTTCTTAATTAGGCTGTTTTCAACTCCTTCTTCCTCAAGGGGGCATTGAGCAAAATCTGGAGATGTGGCTGGTTGCCATACCTGGGGAGTTGCTGGTATTTAGTGGGCAGGGACTGGGATGCCTCTAAACACCCCAAAGTGCACAGGACAGCCCCTCAGTATAAAGAATCATCCCGCCCACCATGTCAGTGGGTCAAGGCAGAGGAACCCTGCATTAGCTGTGTTGTGGAACCTCTCTGGCCTGCAGTTTCCTAAGTCCACATTCTCTCCACCATGTAAAGCCTAACTCCACTTCTGTGGTCTTTCTAACTTCTCCCTTACCCCCCCAATTCTGAGTGAGTCATCAGATATGAGGTAGGGCCCAGGCATCTCTATTGGTATGTATTTTATATCTATGTGTATATATTTTACATACATCTCTGTGTATGTATTTTACATCTCCACTGGGGATTCTGACAGGCAGTTAGGATTGAGGGCCCTGCCCTTAGGAACCCTGGGCTGAGGCCCTCGCTGAGGTGCCTGGTGGGCCACGTGAGGGGAGTGGACAGTGTGGGACAGTTTGCCAGTAGGAAGCAAGAGGCAGGCGGCAGGGCCTGGCTGCCGTGTGATTGAGTGCAGGTGGAAGGCTGCCAGCAAGTCCTCAGGGAAGGCTGTGCCTGAGGGCTCGGCCCCTGAATTCTTCAGAGACGGGGCCCCCAGCCCCTCAGCACAGCGGGCTCTCAGGTGCCCGGGAGTATCTACTCCGCAGAGTCCCAGCTGATCATTATACCCTTGTACTAGAGGTGCCCCAGATCCCAGAGTTTCCCAAGGAAATAGCAAGACTGGACAGTTTCTTCATGGAAACCCCATTTCCTGCTTATCTAGAGCCTTTCTGGGAGATTCAAAGTCAACGGCAGAAACCCCAACCCTGAGTCAGCAGCCCCTCTTGCCACCCAGATAAGGAAACCTCACTTGTTATACTTACAGCATCATGTAACTTAAGGACTGGTGGGCACCTTAGAAACCAGGGAGCCCAGCTTTTCCTCCATCTGACAGGTTCACAACTGTGCCATGACATGACACAGGTCACATGACAAACTGATGGCAGAGAAGGTTCCAGAAGACAAGTCTGCTGGTTCTTTCTGTGCCCCTGTGTGAATGTTTCTTAATTGTAACCAGCAATGTCTCTCCCTTGGACTCCTGTGAAATATCACAGGAAGTGAAACAAATATATTAATGATTTTCATCTATGTTAAAGCAGTCCAGAAATATCTAAGCATCTGCTATGGCTATGTACTAGCTGCCAGTTAAAGGCCACCATTGTTTCCTGCCTGGACTGCTGTTTTTCTGGTCTCATTCTAGCTACCCCCGCCTCCCTATAACCCATTCCTCATGCAAAGCCAGTGATATTTTTAAAAGTGTAAATCAGATCATATCCTTCTTCTGTTTGAAATTCCCCAGTCACTTACCACTGTGGTTGGTGTAAGATCCAACCACAGTGATCTGTAAGTGTCTCCATGATCTGAGCCCTGTTGGCCTCCTTGTCCTCAGCTCATCCTGTGCCTCCTTCCTTTCTGTTCCTTAAAAACGCCAACCTCTTGCCTTCCTCAGAGCATCTGCACTTGCCCACAATTCTGTTCTCTAGATTCTCACCAGGGTGGTCCCTTGGCGGCAGAGTGATCCCTCATCACTCTGTTGGAAGTAGTCTTTAGTCAGCCTCTATCCTATCATACTTTATGGTCTTCACAGGACTTCTTACTGTTTGAAATTATTTTATCTCTGGGTTTACGTTATCTGTCTCTTTCTGCTAATTGTTCTCTCTGTGACAGCAGGGACTTTGTTTCATGAAATTCTGGATACTTGTCACCTAAAATAATGCCTGGCTCATGGGGGATGCTAAGGTAATAGTGAATGAATGATAGAGCAGGTAACTAGGAAGTTGGTGTGAGCGAAGATTGCATGGCCTGTGTTAATTCCTATTTTTTCCTACGTTGGACTTTATGTTTTGTTGTTGTTTTTACACTTTTTACTATTTATTTTTTAATTGGAGGATGATTACTTTACAGTATAGTGATGGTTTCTGCCATACATCAACATGAATCAGCCACAGGCGTACACATGTCCCCTCCCTCTTAAACCTCCCTCCTACCTCCCTCCCCATCCCGCTCCTCTAGGTTGTCATGGAGCACCGGCTTTGGGTTCCCTGTGTCACACAGCAAATTCCCACTGGCTATCTGTTTTACATATGGTAATGTGTATGTTTCAGTACTACTCTCTCAGGTCTTCCTACCTTCTCCCTGCCCTGCTGTGACCAAATTGTTTTTAAACTTTTTATTTTGTATTGGGGTATAGCTGATTTACAATGCTGTGATAGTTTCAGGTGAACATAGAAGGGAGTATGTATCCATTCTCCCCCAAACTTCCCTCCCTTCCAGGCTGCCACATAACACTGAGTGGAGTTCCATGTGCTATACAGTAAGTCCTTGCTGATTATCCATTTTAAATATAGCAATGTGTTCATGTCCGTCCCAAACTCGCCATCTAACCCTTCTCCCCATCCTTCCCCTGGCAACCATAAGTTCATTCTCTGAGAGTCTCTTTCTGTTTTGTAAGTTTGTTTGTATCATTTCTTTTTAGATTCCACATATAAGCGATGTCATATATTTTCCTTCTCTGTCTGACTTCACTGAATATGCCAATCTCTAGGTCTATCCATGTTGCTGCAAATGGCATTATTTCGTTCTTTTTAATGGCTGAGCAATATTCCATTATATATATGTACCACATCATCTTTATCCATTCCAATGCCAATGGATGTTTAAATTGCTTCCATGTCTTGCCTGTTGTAAACAGTGCTGCAGTGAACACCGGGGTGCATGTAACCTTTTGAATCATGTTTTTCTCCAGATATATGCTCAGGAGTGGATGCTCTATTTTTTTTTAATGAACCTCCCTACTGTTCTGCATACTTACTGTACCAATTTACATTCCCACCAGCAATACAGGAGGATTCCCTTCTCTCCATACCCTCTCCAGTTATTTATTGCTTGTGAATTTTTGATAGCCATTCTAGCGGTGTGTGGTAATATCTCATTGTAGTTTTGATTTGTATTTCTCTAATAATCAACGATGTTGAACGTCTTTTCATGTGCCTCTTGGCCATTTGTATGTCTTCTTTGGAAGAGTGTCTATTCAGGTCTTCTGCTGAGTTTTTGATCGGGTTGTTTATTTTGTGCTGTTAAGACTGTACTTTATTTTTTTTTAAATTAAAACCTAAATGTCAGTTTGATACATGAGAAAAATGGAAGTGTTAAGCAGACTAGTTTCTTTTCTTTCAAGGCGAATGTATTCAGATCCTCTAGTATGAACTCTGTGGGAAACAAATAAAATAGGACAAAGCTACTTGGTAAGCACAGACTCTGGCATAGGGGCTTAGAAATCAAAAGATACAGGCTTTAGTCCTGGAAGGGGCCTGAAAGATCACCTTGGGGATAGTTGCTCCGAACTGGCTGCCCGTGAAAATCACATGTGCTGTGCTGTGCTGTGCTTAGTTGCTCAGATGGGTCCAAGTCTTTGCGACCCCATGGACTGCAGCCTGCCAGGCTCGTCTATCCCTGGGGATTCTCTAGGCAAGAATACTGGAGTGGGTTGCTATGCCCTCCTCCAGGGGATCTTCCCAATCCACGGATTAAACCCAGGTCTCCCGCATTGCAGGCAGATTCCTTACCATCTGAGCCATCAGGGAAGCCCAAGAATACTGGAGTGGTTAGCCTATCCCTTCTCCAGGGGATCTTTCCCACCCAGGAATCAAACTGGGGTCTCCTGCATTGCAGGTGGATTTTTTACCAGCTGAGCTAGCAGGGAAGCCCAAAAATCACATAGGGAGCTTTTATTTAAAACATATGCAAAACCACATGTTTTTCAGTCTCTTCTTAGGAGATTCTAATTTGTTAGGCTTGGCTTTAGGGCTAGGGAATTCATGTTTTATCTAAAATGCTGCTGTAGCAATGGATGGTGCACCACCGGGTTTGGGAACCAGTGACTGAGCCCACTTCTCTCCCCAGGTGAGTACACTGAAGCTCAAAGAGATCAGGTGTCTCACTCAGGGGTACCCACATGAGCGGTTGGGAGATGGCACTCAAGTCTCCCAGCCCTCTTTCTGCACCATTCAAAAATGTAGTGAGAAAGATTCTCAGGGACAGAGGTGGGGCTGCCTCGGAAATTGTGGTTTTATTATTTTTTTTCTTTATTGACATGTAACTAACCAGTCTGGTGTCAAACAGGAAATGCATCTAGCGTTGCTGTCCTTTTTTATTACAAGGTGTCAGATCAGTTTGAGTTTAATAGAGTGATGACCAAAGTGTGGTTCTGAGACCACCACCACCACCGCCACCGCCCAAGAACTTGTTAGAAATACAGATTCTCAGTTCAGCCCAGAACTGCTGATTCTGTACTCCAGAGATGGCCCAGTGGGCTGTGTTTTCAAGCCATCCAGGAGATTCTCATGCCCACTGAAGCTTATACTTTTTACAACCCAACCAGTGGTTAAAGCTACTGGCCTAGGCCTTTTAGTTGGTGACTCATTATCATGGAGGCCTTAACTTAAGCTAGCCATCTGCTTTCCTTGATAACAGTTGCTCAAAATAGGGACTTTTGTTATAAATCATTAGTCCGCTACACAAGGTGGGGTAGACTAATACTTGTTGAACACCTGCTGCATGTGAAGCTGTGTGTTGGAAGCTGTTACTTGTCTCATGCAATTCTCACATCAATTTCAACCATCCTGCTGTGTAGGTATTATTATCCCTGTTTTACAGATTTGGAATCTGAGGCTGGTAGAGGTTAAATGAGAGTTATTTGCCCAGCTATCGGTGTGCATTTTGCTATCTGTTGTCTCCCTAGAGCAGTTGCTCTCCAACCTTTTTATGCACAATTGGGAGTCCTTTGGAGAATCTTGTCATTAATGCAGATTCCTTCACTGCCTTCCCAGAGGGCTTCATCCAGGGGACTGATGGAACCCAGGACTTCGGATTTTCATCAGGTACTCTAGATAATTCTGCTGCCAGTGGGCATCAGACCATACCTGGAGAAAGTTCTCTCCTGGATCCATTCACTCTTGCTTCCGTAGTTGGACCAGATGTCTCTCAAGGCTCCTCTGAGTTTCTGTGGTTCGCCAATGTTTTGTGCTCACAGACCCTGGGCAATGGATGGGGAAGAAATATGAGCATGGAGGAAGGAGCTTGGGAACTCGTACAGAGAAAGATCTTTTTTTTTTTTTTTTTTTGACATGTACACACCGCTTTATTTATCTTTGNGTTCGCCAATGTTTTGTGCTCACAGACCCTGGGCAATGGATGGGGAAGAAATATGAGCATGGAGGAAGGAGCTTGGGAACTCGTACAGAGAAAGATCTTTTTTTTTTTTTTTTTGACATGTACACACCGCTTTATTTATCTTTGCTGCACTGGGTCTTCACTGCTGCACGTGGGCTTTCTCTAGTTGGAGAGAGCGGGGACCACTGTCTAGTTTCCGTGCATGGGCTTTCACTGTGGTGGCTGCTCTTGGTGCGGAGCACAGGCTCTAGGAGCACAGGCTTCAGCAGCTGAAGATCTCGAGCTCAGCTGTTGCGACTTGCTGGCTCGTGGGCACTTGGACTCAGTAGTGCAGCGCCAGGCCTCTAGCGCACGGGCTCAGTAGTTGTGGCACACCAGGTTAGTTAATGCTCCGAGGCATGTGGAATCTTCTCGAGCCAGTGTCCCTGGCATTGGCGCATGGATTTTTATTCACTGGGCCCCCAGGGAAGCCCCAAGAGAAGGTTCTTATTTGCCTAGCTGTTTCTGCTCTCTCTGCTGCCTCTGTGTTTGCAGGCCATGTTTTGGCTTTGAGTAACTTGTGATCCTTTTAGTTATCTACCCCCAAATTGTGCAACTTTTCATGTAATAACTTCACCCATGTGTTGGTGAACTGCCCCAAAGTGAGCCATTTCCTCCAGGCTGAAATGAGTATCTGTCGAGTACTGAATTGCTTCAGCTTTTGAGGCAAGAAATGGCATTTCATCTGTTTGATGATACGCTCCCTTATTTTTCAGGCATAGAATGGACATGTTTAGTGAATGAACTGTCAGTCCATCAGGAGACAATGACTTGGTGCCATTATGAAGGGAAAAAATGAGATGCAAATTTAAAAATAATTTCAGGTATGATGCCTGATGTCCTTTTTTTTTTTTTTTTTGGTGAGTTGGAATGGTGATTTCTCCTCCAGAAGTTTACCTGAGTACCCCAGGATCCCCTTAGTGAAAACAATGCGTATATCCAGAGCTGGTGGAAACCTCTCAGGCCTTTGCCCAGTGGATAAGTCAGGATTGGTGAAATCCTACTATTCTTTAATAAGGCCTAGTCCCTTTCACTTTTCACTTTCATGCATTAGAGAAGGCAGTGGCTACCCACTCCAGTGTTCTTGCCTGGAGAATCTCAGGGACGGGGGAACCTGGTGGGCTGCCGTCTATGGGGTCACACAGAGTCGGACACGACTGAAGTGACTTAGCAGCAGCAGCAGCAGTCTCTGAAACAAATTATTAGGAACAGGTTGGAAGGAAATTTGGGAAAGCAAACATTTCAGCTTCCTGGAATCCACTGGGTATAAGGTAAATTATTTTTCTGGTAAAATAATCAAGGTACAGGTTAAGTTTCTAAGGATAATTTATTTTGCTGCTGATATCAGGGTTGAAAATACCAATAGGTAACGGAGTACACTAGCTAGAGCTACCATTTACTGCAGGCTTGCTGTGTGTCGGGAGTCATTTGAACATTCTCTCATTTACTCTTCAATAGACTTTCAAAGTAAATATTATCCTTCATTTTACAGCTGATGAAACAGTCTCAAAAGGACTGAGTAATTGGACCACTGTTGAAACTGGGGTTTCCAAGTATGCAGGGCTTTGCTAAAACGCAGGCCCGAGTAAACTAGGATAGTTAGTTACCCTGAGTGTCACCCAGCTCACTGATCTACAGTTGATGGCTAGGAAGTAAGCCCAAAGGATTCGGAATTGTCTGATAGATGGTACATATATGGGAGTGTGCCGATTCACCTCACAAAGAGACCTTCTGAACACTTCGTGGTACATATTTTTCTCCATTGCATACATAATTCTGATCTTGGGAGTTTGGTTTCCAGATGCCTTGTCAGTTAGAAGGCATGCACATTGGTGGGGGGAGGAGTGACCCTGGAAAGGCATTCTGATTACTGTGGTGAGGGACAGCTGGCTGACTGACAGAGAAGGTGAAGACAGGGAAAATGAAATATAAACTAATGAAAGACAAAATCAATACAGTATCAGGAGGCTTTAATATAGTGGGAAACATACCTTAAAAGATAGCAGCTATTATGGAACGTGTACTCGGTGCCGAACACTGTCTTAAGAACTTTATAGTATAACATGACTCATTTTTACAAAATAATCCTATTGTTCCACCAATGAGGAAACTGAGGCACAGAGAGGTCAGGTAACTTGGTGAATTACCAATGCGTAGTAAAGCTGGGATTCAGATCCAGGCAGCCTGAATCCAGGGCCCAGATCCTCAGCATCCTGTTTCCACGTAGGCCTTAGATCCTGAGAGTGTAGCGCACATTAGTGGTGTTTATTGTGGTGGCCTGAATCATCCAGAGGGGGGGAACAATAAAACTTTAAGGTTGGGCATTACATGTCTTTTTGTATTAATTAATTTAAAAAAAATTATCAGGGCATAGTTCTGCAAGGACTGTTAGTAGAAGTTATCAGAATCTCCGCCCGCGGCTCATTTCCTGCTCCCCAGAGTCAAGTGCTTTCAGTTCTTGCAATGAGGTGACACTTGCTGGTGGTTGTGTCCTCTGTCTCTGATGACATACTTGTACTTCTGTATGACTGATTCTCAGTTTTAGACATCTTCTACTGAGGCATTACTATGGAAAAAGAAAATTTTAGTTTGTTTTTCCACCCACCCCGACCACACACGCATAAGATTTCCATCTCCTCCTTCTCCCAGCAGTTACATTATAGTTGTAGCTAGCTCAGTATGTCATGGGCTTCTGTTTATGTTCAGGCTTCCCTCCTGGGTTGGGCAGTCTCCTGAGAAGATGACTTGAACCACGTGCGTGCGGAGTAAGCCTGCCCTTTGGAAGTCCAGCATGGAGGCGTGGGGTGGAGGTGTCTTCATATTTATTAATACCATGCAACTTCTCAGTGCCTCCCCTGTCTCCACTAAAGCTGGTTTAACTCAGAGACCCCATGCGAGTTTGATTCTTGGGGTTTCACTCTCTCCAGAGAATAGACGTTCGACTTCTTCTGGAGCTGGAGGAATCACAAGGCTGGCAACGCTGGGGTTTGGGGTGTAAATAGACTTCCATTATTTTAGCCTCACTTTATGCTCTCCCCTCCCCCCGAGGTATTGGGGCTCTGACTGCCTAAGCCCTTTCTGGAGATTGCTCCTTGTGTTTCTGGCAGAAACTGGCAGATAAGGAGTCTGGTTTCCTGAGTCTGCTAATCAATTACCTCTTGTTAATCTAGTTTCTCTTTTTTCTTATTTTTTTTCCTCAGCTCATCACTGCATATATATTTAAACCAATCCATCTTTCAGGAAACAGAAACACCACAAAGCGTGCAGTTAGCAAAGGTAACTTCTATAAGTCAATATAAAATGTTACAGTTTAAAGCTCTTATGTTTATTTTTAAAATTTTTATTGGAATGTAGTTGCTTTATAAGGCTTTAGTTTGAGAGGTCATAGAACTAAATGTATTTAGTGTGCTATCTGTATCCTGAAGCCTGAAAGACCCTGGAGAAAGCTTTCAATGCAAAGGGGTCATAAAAAGGCGGAAGGGGAAGACTGATACAGTTCTATGAAAAAGGGGGTTGTCAAAGTTTTACTTGCTACTTAGTGTAGTTCTAGGATTAGGAACATCATTGTTACCTGGGTATCACTTGGGTGATATTTAGAAATGCAGAAATCCTGGGCTNCGGAAGGGGAAGACTGATACAGTTCTATGAAAAAGGGGGTTGTCAAAGTTTTACTTGCTACTTAGTGTAGTTCTAGGATTAGGAACATCATTGTTACCTGGGTATCACTTGGGTGATATTTAGAAATGCAGAAATCCTGGGCTCTACCTGGGCCTGTTGAATCAGAATTAGCATTTTAACAAAAAATCCCTGGGAGACTCCTAGGGATTGAAGATTGAGAAGTGCTGATATCAAACTTTCCTCAACTTCTACTGTAATTTAGAATAAACTAACTGTAATGAGTTTTCATGTGGGATTTAAACATTTTGGTACTTTCCCTTACTAAATTATTCTCCAAATTCTAGAGCAGTGGTCCCCAACCTTTTTGGCATTAGGTACTGGTTTGGTGGAAGACTCTTCTTCCATGGAATGGGGTGGGGGAGGGAAATGGTTTCAGGATGATTCAAGCACATTACATTTATTGTGCACTTTATTTCTAATCTAATGCTGTTGCTGATGTGACAGGAGGTATTGGTCTGTGGCCCAGAGGTTTTCTTTTACCAGATGATGTCAGACTGGTTATGTTCAGGCTTTTTCAGTTGCTCACAGTTCTGCAGGTTGGTGAGAGGTTTTATAGATTGCATCAGTGGAGTCTTCAGTCACACTTGGAGTGGTCAAATGAGAGGGTGACTACCCCATGAGGTGAAGGATACATCATTCGTTTTTATGCCCAACATCTATCCCAGTGACAGGCCTGTGTTTAACTAGAGACTTGTGGAATGAGTGAGTCAAATAAGACACAGTTCCTGTCTTCGAGGTATTCACCAACCAGCAAGGAATCAACTGGATAATTATCATACAGGGTTGACCTGCCCTAGGAAAGAAGGAGCACATAGAAGGGGCATCTGAGGCAGCCATTCCTGGCAGAGGGAACTGAAGGGCTAAGTCTCTCGGTGAACAGAGCCTGTGGGTTTCGAGCAGCTGCACTCAGGTGAGTGTATCAAAGTCACCTGGCAGCCTTGTTAAACCGTAGACTTCTGCCCTCATCCTTAGAACTTCTGACTCTGTAGGCTTGGGGTGGGCCCATGGATGTGCGTTTCTAGCAGCTTCCAAAGTGATGCTGATGACACTGATTTTCATTTTGAAAATCACTGGTTTTAGAGAATTCCAACTAGCTCTGGTGGCTGGAGTCAGGAGGCTGGAACAGTAGATGACAGGGAAGGCAGAGGCCTATGGAGTGGGGCTGTTACTGGGAAGATTGTGGGGAGCCACTGACTGGATCTACAGAGCAGAGTGATGGACACCCGCTTACCTTGTGGAACGATCACTCTGGGTGCAGTGTGGAGGATGAGTCAGTGGAGAAGCCAGGAGAAAATCAAATGTGTGGTTGACTATAGCCATCCAGATGAGAAATGATAAACACTTGGAATAAAGATTAGAGGAGGAAAGATTTCAGTGGTCAATGGAAGTGGGAGGGGAGGGAGGGAGGAGTCACTGAAGACCATCAGATGTCTGGCTGGCTGTGCTTTGGGATTGTGTTACTCAAGACGCAGGAGGAGAAGTGGGTGTGAAGCAGGGTCTACAGAGAAGAGCTCAGGAGGTAAGTGGAGGGCCGGACATGTTGAATTTAAGATGCCAGCAAGGTATCTGGGTGGGCTGCCAGGAAGAGAGTTTTCCTTATGGGTCTGGAGTCCAGAGAGAGATGTGTGGGAAGTCCCTTCACTTCCTCAACTTACAGTGATCTCCTGTAGTGTTTGCTTGAATCAGGCCTTGTAAATACAAGAAAGCAATATGAATAAAATATTGCTAATTGTAAATAAAGAAGCAATATTAATGTAAGGGTTTTCCCAGTGGCTCAGTGGTTAAAAAAAAAAACCTGCCTGCAATGCATGAGACGTGGCAGGAGCCATGGGTTCAATCCCTGGGCTGGAAAGATTCCCCTTGGAGAAGGAAATGGATACCCACTCCAGTATCCTTGCCTAGAAAATCTCATGGACGGAGGAGCCTGGCGGGCTACAGTCTATGGGGTTTCAAAGAGTTGGACATGACTGAGCAACTAAACACTCACACACAATATAACCCTTAAGGGCCTTTAGAATGCAATACTTTTAAATATGTTTTATCAAGAAAACAAATATTCTACTTGTTTTGGTTGAGGGGAAAAGAAAAAGTTGAAGTGTAAGTCTTCTAACACTGGAAGAGGTTAATAGAGCTGCCTTCTGTCTGAGAGACCAGGAGATTGGGTTTTAGTAAAAGCTTGAAAGGGGCAAAATCACTTGACTGGTTTGCGGGCCATATGACAAACAGCTGAGACTAATTAGCTGGATTGTGGGTTTTTCCAGAGATGACTGATTTTGAAAGTTGATGAAGCGAACTGCTTTTCAAAAGACTCTTTTGAAAAACTTTTGTTAAGTAGACTGTTCTGATTTTAACCTTTCTCTTTGTAATAGACAAAAGTAACTTTTTAGAAGAGGACATGTGATTACAAGTTGCCTAATTGTTGAAGTGTTGGAAACTCCAGTCTCTAAAGTTTTGGGAAAATCAACCAGGATTTATACTTTGTCAAGGTATGGTTATGCCTTTTTTTCTTTTTGGTGGTGGTGGGGAGGTAGAGACTTTGAGTGCTGAGGTGCCGGTTTTCAGATACTTAAAATAGTGCAATTTAACATAAAATACCACTGCATACATTGATTTTTCAAAACAAAGACTTGAAGATGTCTGCTAAATTTCTTATGTTTAGTTTGAAAAGTGTTATTTTCAGTTACCAGAGAGTGGGTATGAATACTGACTGCATTCTTCCTTTCTTTTCAGTACTTTAACAAAGTAAAAGAGGCTTTTATTCTCAGGTAATATGTTGAATAAGAGAGCTGATTACGGAATTGAATAGCTCTAAGAGTCTTGCTCATCTTCTGAGCATTTTATCCACAAAAATTCAATTGGGATTTTGTTTTTAATACTGTTAATAGCTCTGAGCTATGTATGGTAAGTTACTTCAATTGTGTCTCTTTGTGACCCTATGGATCGTAGCCCACCAGGCTCCTCTGTCCATGGGATTCTCCAGGCAAGAATATTGGAGTGGGTTGTCATTTCCTTCTCCAGGGGATCTTCCCGACCCAGGGATTGAAGCTGCACCTCCTGAGTTGGCAGGCGGGTTCTTTACCACTGGTGCCACCTGGGAAGCCCTAATAGCTTCCCAGCTGATAGTTCTAGTGGAGATTATGTAAGTCTGTGTGTTAGTGTAAGGTGTGTTTCTTCCATCACTTAAATTTGTCTTCTAATTATTAATTTTGTGATGTTTGGAAATAGTATCATAATTATGTAAGGAAAGGCTCATCTATTTTATTATTATTATTATTTTAAAGATCCATCTGTTTTAGAGATGCATTGGAGAAGGAAATGGCAACCCACTCCAGTGTTCTTGCCTGGAGAATCCCAGGGACAGGGGAGCCTGGTGGGCTGCCGTCTATGGGGTCGCCCAGAGTCCGACACGACTGAAGCGACTTAGCAGCAGCAGCAGCAGCAGAAGTGATAGAATGCAGGAATCAAAGATCTGGGCAATGAATATGATGGGATGTTTTATCATACAATTATCTCCACTTTTACATGTGTATTAGTTTGCTGGGGCTGCCATAACAAAGTATCACAGTCTGTGTAGGTTAAATAATAGAATTTTCTTGTCTCAGTCCTGGCAGCCAGAAGTCTGAGAATCAAGGTGTTGGGGCTGTGAAGGAGGGATCTGTTCCAGGCTGCTCTCCTCCTCCCTCTGTCTCCTCTTGTCACCTTTCCTTTTTGAGTGTCTGTGTTCAGAAATCTTCAAAAGGACCCTGGTTATATTGGATTAGGGCTCACCCTAGTGACCTCTTTTTCATTTGATAAGCTTTCTAAGGACTCTATCTTCAAGTCAGGTCAAATTCTGAAGTCCTGTGAGTTAGGACTTCAGCATATGAATTTTGGGGGAACACAATTCAACTCATAACAGAGAAATTTGAAAAATTTCATTATATTGCAATTTAATTGCCTCCAAGTCATGCAGCAAATATTTGTTAAGCCAAGTGCCTAGACTATGTTTGGTGTTGAGTATGTGAGGATAAAAAAGACTTGATCTCTATCCACCGACATTGGTTTGATCATATGTGTGGATATAGCTTCATGAGTGTGTTCATTTATCTCTTTCATTGAATTTTGGCCACTTTCAGAGTTGGGTGTCCCTGAAGATGTGATCAGCGTTTTGACACACGGGCACCTATGGGCTCTGTTGCTCCTGAATGCCCTCAAGATAGACAAGAGTAGAAGGCCCTTAGCATGCCTCTAGTCTGACCTCCTCATTTCACAGAGAAAGAAACTGGGGCTTCAAAGTGCAAAAGTCACTTGGCTGATTAGTGCCAGACCTCAGCAGCTTCTACTCCAGTACATCACTTTGTTTTCTTGGTCACAAGCTCATGCTTTCACGTAGGAGTGAACCCAGAGTCTCTTTAGAAATCAGATGAGAAACAGCCTTGATCTAAAGCTGACAATCTCTGTTGAGATTCTTGGATTTTAAGTACCAAAAAAAAAAAAAAAAGACAGAGGATTTCATCCACAGACTGTCCAGTTTGTACTTAATACATCCCAAAGGAGATTGCTCCCACCTTGGTTAGTCTCTCTGTGTCTTACCACGTTCTCTTTATTCCTTTCAGACGCGCTGTTCAGTGACCCAGCAGCCATTAGAATACAAATGACATTTTTTCTTCTTTCTTGCTGCTGCTGCCGCCCACAAGACAGGAACTGCGGCAGAAAGAGCGCTGATGAAACATTGCCGGCCAGCAGGGTGGCACCATGGCAACCAGGACCTGGCCCTGTCTGGCAGGGCTGGGAGCCCAGGGCTGCCTCTGCTGCCATTTCAGCATCTCCCTGTCCAGTCTCTCAGAACCTGAGTGCTCACGGAGGACATGCTCCACACTTCGCTCTGTTTCTGTTTTCTCTTTTGCTACTCTTCCCTTCTTCCTCCCTCTGCTCTTGGTTGATTTACAGTTTGAGCCAGGGTGCACCACATGTGATAGCTGCTGGAACAGGTCCATTAAAAACAAAAGCTGATTTCTGCAGAAGCCATCCTTGTTTAGGGCTGTCCTTGAAAGAGGGCACCTTCCTGCTTTTTTTGGCGCTCCTGTTGCTGCTGGCGTGGCTGGGGCCCTGCCCCCTTGGCAGAGTAGAGGCCGGGTTTGGTGGGGGTTGGAGGGTAGGGAGGTGGTTATGAGACATTGCTTGGGAGGAGAGCTTGCCTTGCTGCTGTTTTTCTGAAAGCAGGAGCCACTTTGCTCAAACACAGATGCAAATTGCCCAAGAACTGAGAGCAGTTGATTTTTTTTTGCCTATCTGTTTTCTTGCTTTCGCCCATTTCATTTTCTATTAGGCTTTTCCTCTCCCTCATGTAAACTGTAAAGGGATTCTTTAGCTCCAAGTGCTGGATTTATCACACTGTAAATGTTAAGTGGATCCTTTGTTTTCACAAGAAGGAGGAAGTCCAGACAGCTTTAAGCTGATACCACTCTGCAGTGGTGACTGATACTGGCTATGGACTATTGTTTGAAAAATATTTCTAGTGTCATTTTTGGATCTCTCTTGCTGAGCCTTACATTTTGGCTCTCTTCCTTCTAAAATGCCTTCTCTCTCATGGCCTCAGGAAATCACCTTTGTTGATGAATCTAAAATCCATCTTGTTAACCCTTATTTTTCTTTTGAGCCCTAATATTCTGCTTTCAAAATGCCAATTAAACACATTTCCCTGGATATCCCTGTGACATGAGGGACATATAATTGGTCATATTCCATACAGAATTACATAGTAGTTGAGAATGTGTCTGGGTTCAAACCTTGACTTTGCCTTTTATTGACTGTGTGACCTTGGAGAACTTACTTAACCTTTGTGAGTCAGTTTTCTTATCTGTAGATTGGAGAGTTCATAGGGTTGTTGTGAGGCTCTAGTGAGTTAATATATTAAAGAGCTTAGAAAAGTACTCAGTAAGTGTTTGTTATAATCATTTCAAACCAGCTTTTCCTCTCTTGCTTGTGTGCGTGTGTGAGGGTGCTCAGTTGTGTCTGACTCTCTGTGACCTCATGGACTGTAGCCCACCAGATTTCTCTGTCCATGGGATTTTCCAGGCAAGATTACTGTAGTGGGTTGCCATTTCCTCCGCCAGGGAATCTTCCCAACCCAGGGATCGAACCTGCATCTCCTGCATTGACAGGTAAATTCTTTACCAATAAGTCACCTGGGAAGCCCTTTCCTCTCTTAGTTAATGATAGTATCTTCCATTCAGTTAATAAACTGAAAGTTTTGATTATCTTTAACTCCTGTACCAGTCAGTTAAGGAGCTATACTGATTTTCTACCTCCTAAATCTATCTTGAATTAATCCCTTCCTCTGCATCCGACTGTTACCAACACAAGTCACTCACCATCTCTCAGCACACCTTCCTGGTCCTCTGTGTATCCCCAGGCACAGACCTCATGTTCCTCTCCTTCGTAAGAGCCTGCAGTACTTTGCATTGCCCAGAGGACAACATACAGACTTTCTAGTGTCATATAAGAATCCTTTCAGGCCCAGGTCCCAAACCCTCTCCCATCCTGGTATAGTCCACTAATGGCATGCCTCTGCTGAGGTTCCCTAAATGCATCATAACCTTTTCCCTCTTAGACCTTTGCAAATACAGATGCTCTTCCCTGCCTCCCACCCTCCCAGTCTGTTACCTGTTCCCTTCTCATGGCTCCAAGCCTTGTCTGCATTTTGTACTTCAGATGTCAGACAGCCCAGCCCGTACCTAGTTCCATCAAAACTCAGTTAACACCTTTCAGATTGGCATTGATAATATTTTTGTTGATGGTTTCTGTTATCTTCAAAGGATAAGGCGTATTTGACCTGTGAGGTAAAGTTCTTTACCACATCGTCTGTGAGCTGTGTAATTCTGTGCTTTCACGTTGGTCACTTATCCCTCTGTGTGCTGATGGAAGTCCGGGGCTGGGGTACCCCTCTGTGAGGTGACTTGGTGGGCTCCCCCACTTCCCTGGCCCTCTCTGCCCCAGGTGTCCCAGCTGCCCAGTCCTGTGTGCATATTTCTGTAACGGTTCTCGTTCCACTGCCTCTTCATTGTTCACGTTCACGTGCAGCACTTCTATTAGACTTGCTTTTCTGTAGCCTCGTCCTTGGTGCTTAGCATAGTGACATGTGCAGGGGCTGTTCCCAGTGCTCATTTGGTACGTGCATGATGTTTGAACTGATGTGCTTATCAGCTACCACCTGGATTTCTGTCATTTATCCTAGCTTCTCTCTCCTCAGTGTCTTCAGGCTTTGCTCGTATATCTTTAGATCGTTGGTGTAGGACAGTCCACTTGTCAGATTTCATTTAAAATTATTAACAACTTTTGGATTGACAGTTGTCTATCATTTTGCATTTAGTTTCAGTGAAATGGCAACCCACTCCAGGACTATTGCCTGGAAAATCCCATGGACAGAGGAGCCTGGTAGGCTACAGTCCATGGGGTCGCAAAGAGTCGGACACGACTGAGCGACTTCATTTACTTCACTTAAGGACATGGAGTTTATGTATAATTCTTGGGAAATACCTCTGTGTCTGTCACAGCCCATCCCCCTTGTCATCCTGTGCTTTATAATGTTTCCAATTTTGTGTTGGTCTCTTGAGCCAGGTTTTTCCTCTAAAGCCACTAAAAAGTGCTGTTAAAAAATCAGATTCCTGGGGCTTCCATGGTGGCCCAGTGGTTAAGACTCTGTGCTCCCAATGCAGGGGACATGGGTTACCTCCTTATTCAGGAAACTAGGATATGCCGCATGCTACATGGCACGGCCAAAAAATAAATATATTCATTTCCATCTAGTCTAGTTTTTATAGTTCTGAAAAGTGTTTAAAACCTAAAAGTGAGTGTTTATAGAACTCACAGAATGAAAATAGACTGTTTTCTTTTTAAACTTTTTAAATGGTGTTTTAAAACGTAACTGCTGGCAATGGCCCTGCGGCTCTTTGGAGTCAGGTATAAACTACAGTTATGTATGTTCTTGGGATTTTTAATTTACTTTTCTTAGGACAAAGGACTTGAAGTTTGTTTGAGAGCTGCTTGCTGATTTCTATTTCTTTTAATTGCCCTTTTTCATTTCTAGATCATGCCTCATCTAACAATATTGGTAAAATAGCTATATTTTATAAATACAGACTTTAGTATAATTGTATAGACCAATTGAAAAAAAAGTCTTGGCAAAGTTTTTTCAAAAATTCATCATAAATAATCAGCCAGAGTATAGAAATGTAGCTTCTGCTGCTTTAATTTTAAAATGAAGATATCACTTTTTAAAAAATGGTAAGATCACATTAAAAATGTTATTGGTTTATAGTTGATTTACAATTTTGTGTTAGTTTCAGGTGTACAGCAAAAAGATTCATTTACACGTATATCCTCTCTTTTTCAGATTCTTTTCTCATATTGATTATCACAAAATACTGAGTAGAGTTCCCTGTGCTGTACAGTAGGTCCTTGTTGGTTGTCACTCTTATATATATAGTAGTATGTGTTTGTTAATCTCAAGTTCCTGATTTATCCTCCCTCCCCCTTTGGTCACCGTGTTTGTTTTCGGTATCTGTAAGCCTGTTTCTGTTTTGTGCATAAGTTGATTTTTATCATTTTTTAAAATTAGATTCCACATATGAGTGATATCATATATTTATCTTTCTCTGTCTGACTTACTCCACTCAGTACGATAATCTCTAGGTCCATCCATGTTGCTACAAATGGCATTATTTTGTTCTTTTTTAATGGCTGAGTAATACTCTGTTGTATGTTTCTACCACATCTTTACTCATTCCTCAGGTGATGGACATTAAGGTTGCTTCCATGTCCTGGCTACTATAAATAGTGCTGCACTGAATATAGGGATGCATTTATCTTTTTGAATTATGATTTTTCTCCAGATAGATGCCCAGGAGTGGGATTGCTGAGTCGTATGGTAGTTCTGCTTTTAGTTTTTAAGGAACCTCCATACTGTTCTCCATAGAGGCTTCACCAATTTACATTCCCACCAACAGTGTAACAGGGTTCCTTTTTTCCACACTCTCTCCAGCATTTATTGTTTAAAGATTTTTTTTGATAGATAACGACCATTCTGACTGGTGTGAAATGATAACTCACTGTAGTTTTGATTTGTATTTCTCTGATAATTAGTGACATCGAGCACCTTTTTTATGTGCTTTTTGGCCATGTGTATGAAGGTCAGGTGGAGAAGGAAATGGCAACCCACTCCAGTATTCTTGCCTAGAAACTCCTGTGGACAGAGGAGCTGTGGGCTGCTGTCCATGGAGTCACACAGAGTTGGACACGACTGAAGCACCTTAGTATGCATGCATGGATTGGAGAAGGAATGGCAACCCACTCCAGTGTTCTTGCCTGGAGAATCCCAGGGACAGGGAGCCTGGTGGGCTGCTGTCTGTAGGGTCACACAGTTCGGTTCAGTTCAGTTCAGTCACTCAGTCGTGTCCGACTCTTTGGGACGCCATGAATCACAGCATGCCAGGCCTCCCTGTCCATCACCATCTCCCGGAGTTCACTCAGACTCATGTCCATCAAGTCCGTGATACCACCCAGCCATCTCATCCTCTGTCGTCCCCTTCTCCTCCTACCCTCAGTCCCTCCCAGCATCAGAGTCTTTTCCAATGAGTCAACTCTTCGCATGAGGTGGCCAAAGTACTGGAGTTTCAGCTTTAGCATCATTCCTTTCAAAGAAATCCCAG
>SJYV01047830.1:152567-168102 GCA_006410875.1 Neotragus pygmaeus | reverse complement strand
CATGAGGTGGCCAAAGTACTGGAGTTTCAGCTTTAGCATCATTCCTTCCAAAGAAATCCCAGGGCTGATCTCCTTCAGAATGGACTGGTTGGATCTCCTCATAGTCCAAGGTACTTTCAAGAGTCCTCTCCAACACCACAGTTCAAAAGCATCAATTCTTCTGCACTCAGCCTTCTTCACAGTCCAACTCTCACATCCATACATGACCATGGGAAAAACCATAGCCTTGACTAGATGGACCTTAGTCGGCAAAGTAATGTCTCTGCTTTTGAATATGCTAGCTAGGTTGGTCATAGCTTTTCTTCCAAGGAGTAAGCGTCTTTTAATTTCATGGCTGCAATCACCATCTGCAGTGATTTTGGAGCCCCAAAGAATAAAGTCTGACACTGTTTCCCCATCTATTTCCCATGAAGTGATGGGACCAGATGCCATGATCTTCGTTTTCTGATTGTTGAGCTTTAAGCCAACTTTTTTGCTCTCCTCTTTCACTTTCATCAAGAGGCTTTTTAGCTCCTCTTCACTTTCTGCCATAAGGGTGGTGTCACCTGCATATCTGAGGTTACTGATATTTCTCCCAGCAAACTTGATTCCAGCTTGTGTTTCTTCCAGTCCAGCGTTTCTCATGATGTACTCTGCATATAAGTTAAATAAGCAGGGTAACAATATACAGCCTTGATGTAATCCTTTTGTACACAACAGAAGCAACTTAGCAGCAGCAGCAGCATGAAGGTCAGGGGCTTCTCTGGTGGCTTAGTGGTAAGGAATCTGCCTGCAGTGTAGGAGATGAAGGAGCCATGGGTTTGATCCCTGGACTGGGAAGATCCCCTTGTGAAGGAAATGGGAACCCACACACAGTATTCTTGCCTGGAAAATCCCATGGACAGAGGAGCCTGGCAGGCTACAGTCTATGGGGTTGCAAAGAGTTGGATACAACTGAGTGACTAAACCACCACATGAAGATCACAGTTTTTGACTAGCAGAGGGAGATGACAGATTGGGTGAGGTCTAAGGCATACCAAGAGATTTATGATAAGGCAAGAAAGATGAGGAACCTGTTTCATATTCACTGTCACAGTCATTTCTCCAAGTATCTGACGAATACACTGACTTTTTTTTTAAGCTATAACCTTTTGGTGAGTCACACAGTTATGTGTGTGGGAGGCAATGAGGTGGGACGATGGGGAGAGTATGGATGAGGGTCTTTGGATCTTTTAGTTTTTCTATTCTTTCCTGTTCTACACTGTAAAGTGCTTGCCTCCCAGGGAATCCCAGCTTTAATGTACTGTTTGCTGCTGCTGCTGCTAAGTCCCTTCAGTCGTGTCCAACTCTGTGCGATCCCATAGACGGCAGCCCACCAGGCTCCCCCGTCCCTGGGATTCTCCAGGCAAGAACACTGGAGTGGGTTGCCATTTCCTTCTCCAATGCAGGAAAATGAAAAGTGAAAGGGAAGTCGCTCAGTCGTGCCCGACTCTTAGCGACCCCATGGACTGCAGCCCACCAGGCTTCTCCGTCCATGTGATTTTCCAGGCAAGAGTACTGGAGTGGGTTGCCATTGTACTGTTTAGGACTGCAGATTGCTTCGAGAACTTATCCATTTGCAGACACCACACCTTTTGTGTGCTTTCTCTCAGAACTCGCCTCCCCCGTATCTAGATCAGGTGTTAATCTCCTGTGCTCCGTTTATTATGCTGGCCATAGGTACTAACCGTGGAGTCTTGCTTCAGTGGTCAGTATTGTCCGTTAGATGGTAAATTTGGTGGGGGGATGCAGATGCTGTATCTGTCTTATTTGCATTTCTATCACCTTGCACAGTGATGGGTGTGGGCACTCAACTGTTAAATGAATGAACAAAACAAACATGTGATCACCTTTTACTAAGACAGAACTTCTCCAGTCTTTTGAAGATGTATAACTTCCCTTTGATGCCGCATTCCATGAACTAGATTTGTTTCTCCTGCTTTAAACAAAAGGGAATAACTACATTTTCCCCTCTGTCTTCAGATGGTGCAAATTAGATGATCATCATGGCTGGTCTGGTTGAGGTTTGGAACC
Organism: Neotragus pygmaeus; assembly: GCA_006410875.1. Lineage (NCBI taxonomy): Eukaryota > Metazoa > Chordata > Mammalia > Artiodactyla > Bovidae > Neotragus > Neotragus pygmaeus. The sequence goes on along the minus strand of SJYV01047830.1, from coordinate 166,050 downwards.
AATGTTTTGAGGCATGGACTGACTCTTTTGGCTGATTGTGCTGAATTGCAAAATATATATAAGCTTCACTTTTTATCTCTCTTAAGATGCTTACCATTTTTTAAATGTGTTACCCTCAATGCTTAGTGTTATAATGGGGTGTGTGTGTGTGCTTGAACCCGAGTACTTAAAAGTCCAACATAGTATTGAAAAGAAAATTCAAAAGCTAGGTAATGATTTTCTGATGTTACTCTAGGTAATAAGACTATTTCAGTTGAAAAACTTTCTGTGATAATTACTTCTGTCTCTAAGTGACTGCATCTTGAGTAACCTTTTTTCTTTTGGCCCCAAACTAGAGCAACTTATATAAAATGTGATGTGTTATATTTGAAGGTTGGTTTTTCATGGGGTCTCAAAGAGTCAGACACGACTGAACGACTGAACTGAACTTTGAGTAACTCATCTAAATTACATGGAACTTAATAGGCAATTCATTTTTTATTCATCCAAATATTTATTAATGACTCTGAGAATTATAGTGCCCTTTCCTCAAGAATGGACTTGGAAGAAGCAATGACATTGAAAGAGAAGTCCTGGGTACAGGTTATCAATAAGAAGAAGTTAGGAAAGTTAGAGAGAAAACTAAAAGTAAAGAAAAATAAAGATCAAAGGCAGAATAATTGTAAAAGCTTGTAAATTAACAAATTAAAGGAGAAAAAAATCACATATTTTTCTCAATAGATTTAGAAGTAGAATTTGATAAAATTGATGTACATCTGTAATACTTATTCTTAGAAAACGAGGAATGGGTGGAGTACTTCCTTATCCTGATAAGAGTGTCTACCAAAAACCTACAGCAAATGTTATTCTTAATAGTGAAACATTAGAATCAGGATATTTATTCAGTACTTTTGGAGGTCCTAACTAGCACAGTAAGACAAGTAATATAAATAAAATATATAAAGATTAGAAAAGAAAAAAAAGATGTATTTATTTTCAGCTACATATAACAAATCATTAGAATAGTGTGACTAATAAATAGACAGTAATATACATGTAAGTATATATATTTAAAAGATATCACTTATAATAGTAACAAAAATATAAAGCATCAGTAAGTCTAAAACCATACAAGGTCTTTATGAAGGGAATTTACTTTGACATTTGTAAAGGCATTAAAAAAGGCATCAATAAATGTAGAGCTCATACATATACATGGACAGAAAGATTCAATATCATGAATATGTAAGTCTTCTCAGTTTGATCTAACATCCTCACATTCTGAGGAACTTAGATGGAGGCATGAAAGGTCAAGAATGTCCTCAGTGAGGCAGCTCAGGTATGCCTTTATAACTCAGGTATGCTGCTGCTGCTGCTAAGTCACTTCAGTTGTGTCTGACTCTGTGCGACCCCATAGATGGCAGCCCACCAGGCTCCGCTGTCCCTGGGATTCTCCAGGAAGGAACACTGGAGTGGGCTGCCATTTCCTTCTCCAATGCATGACAGTGAAAAGTGAAAGTGAAGTCACTCAGTCGTGTCCAACTCTCAGCGACCCCATGGAGTGCAACCTACCAGGCTCATCCGTCCATGGGGTTCTCCAGGCAAGAGCACTGGAGTGGGGTGCCATTGTCTTTTAAAGCTGTGTTATAAAGTCACAGTAGTTAAGGCCTTATAACATTGGCCCATGGGTAATGAAAATGACCAAAAGAACAAAAGAGTGAATCCTGAAACAGATCTGCCCCAATATGGTGACTCACTAGGAAAAGAGTAATTTTTCTCAATAAATGGTACTATGATAAATAGGTGTCTTTCAGGGAAAATTAGTGAAATTGGGTTCCTACATGCACCTTAAAAATTACCACTGAGTTGAAGACAATGTGAAAGGCAAAATCTTTTGAAAAATAATGTAGATGAATATCTTTATCACTTTAGGTAAAGAAGGATTTCTTAGTTGTATTTTTGTTTTGTTTTTGGTCACATCATGAGGTATGCAGAGCTTCCCTGATGAGGGATTCAACCTGCACCCCACAAAGTGGAAGTGTGGAGCCTTAATCACTGGACCATGAGGGAAGTCCATGGATTTGTTTCATATAAAGAAAACTATGTATAAAAGATTGATAGGTACAACTACTTGAAGACTGAGCTATTAAAAAAGAGGAAGGACAAATGACTAGGTCCTACTGTATAGCACAGGGAACTATATAGTCAATATCCAGAGATAAACCAAAATGGAAAAAAATATTAAAAAAAAATATATATATATAGAGAGAGTGTTCCTGGTGGCTCAGTGGTGAAGAACCCACTGCCAATGCAGAAGACGTGGTTTCAATCCCTGGGTCAGGAAGATCTCCTGTAGTAGGAAATGGCAACCCACTCCAGTACTCTTGCCTGGGAAATCCCATGGACAAAGAAGCCTGGTGGGCTACAGTTCATGGGGTCACAGAGAGTCAGGCATGACTGTAGCGACTTAGCACATGCACACACACACACATATATGTGTATATATAATAACTGTCACTTTATAGCAGAAATTTATACAACACTGCAAATCCAACTATATCTCAATTAAAAAAAATAAAAAGACAAACCACAAATAGGAAGATATTTGCAACCACTGTAACTGTCAAAGGATGAGTACCTAGAACATTCTTCTCAAAAGAATTCCTGCATGTTCATAAGAAAAAGACAACCAATAAAAAAAAAGGGAAAGGACATGACTATGCTTTTCCACAAGAAGAAATTGAATGGTCAACAAACTAAAAAAAAAAAAAAATTGAATTGCTCAACCACATTTAGTTCAGTTCAGTTCAGTCGCTCAGTTGTGTCCGACTCTTTGTGACCGCATGAATCAGAGCATGCTAGGCCTCCCTGTCCATCACCAACTCCCGAGTTCACTCAGACTCGTGTCCATCAAGTCAGTGATGCCATCCAGCCATCTCATCCTCTGTCGTCCCCTTCTCCTTCTGCCCCCAATCCCTCCCAGCATCAGAGTCTTTTCCAATGAGTCAACTTCGCATGAGGTGGCCAAAGTACTGGAGTTTCAGCTTTAGCATCATTCCTTCCAAAGAAATTCCTGGGCTGATCTCCTTCAGAATGGACTGGTTGAATCTCCTTCAGTCCAAGGTACTTTCAAGAGTCTTCTCCAACACCACAGTTCAAAAGCATCAGTTCTTTGGTGCTCAGCCTTCTTCACAGTCCAACNGATCACACCATCATGATTATTTGGGTCATGAAGATCTTTTTTGTACAGTTCTTTGTATTCTTGCCACCTCTTCTTAATATCTTCTGCTTCTGTAAGGTCCATACCATTTCTGTCCTTTATTGTGCCCATCTTTGCATGAAATGTTCCTTTGGTATCTCTGATTTTCTTGGAGAGATCTCTAGTATCTCCCATTCTGTTGTTTTCCTGTATTTCAGTGCTTTGCACTAATCACTGAGGAACGCTTTCTTATCTCTCCTTGCTATTTTTTGGAACTCTGCATTGAAATGGGTATATCTTTCCTTTTCTCCTGGAGCCTGGTGGGCTACCATCCATGGGGTTGCAAAGAGTCAGACATGGCTGAGTGACTTTCACTTTACTTTACTACTCTGCATTTAAGTTAAATAAGCAAGGTGACAGTATATAGCCTTGATGTACTCCTTTCCCAATTTGGAACCAGTCTGTTGTTCCATGACTGAATCTAATTGATGTTGCTTCTTGACCTACATACAGGTTTCTCAGGAGGCAGCTTAGGTGGTCTGGTATTCCCATCTCTTTCAGAATTTTCCTTGGTTTGTTGTGATCCACACAGTCAAAGATTTTGTGTACTCAGTGAGGCAGAAGTAGATGTTTTTCAGGAATTCTCTTGCTTTTTCTATGATCTAATGAATGTTATCAGTTTGATCTCTGGTTCCTCTGCCTTTTCTAAATCCAGCTTGTACATCTGGAAGTTCTTGGTTCACATACTGTTAAAGCCAAGCTTGAAGAATTTTGAACATCAACTTGGTAGCATGTGAAATGAGCACTGCTGCTGCTGCTGCTAAGTCACTTCAGTTGTGGCCAACTCTGTGCGACCCCATAGATGGCAGCCCACCAGGCTCCACCATCCTTGGGATTCTCCAGGCAAGAACACTGGAGTGGGTTGCCATTTCCTTCTCCAAAGCATGAAAGTGAAAAGTGAAAGTGAAGTCGCTCAGTCATGTCTGACTCTTCACAACCCCATGGACTGAAGCCTACCAGGCTCCTCTGTCCATGGAATTTTCCAGGCAAGAGTACTGGAGTGGGTTGCCATTGCCTTCTCCAGAAATGAGCAAAGTTGTGCAGTATTTTGAACATTCTTTGGCATTGCCTTTCCTTGGGATTGAAATGAAAACTGACCTTTTCCAGTCCTGTGGCTATTGCTGAGTTTTCCAAATCTGCTGGCATATTGAGTGAAGCACTTTCACAGCATCATCTTTTAGGATTTGAAATAGCTCAGCTAATCACCTCCACTAGCTTTGTTCGTAGCAATGCTTCCTAAGGCCCACTTGACTTCACCCTCCCAAGATGTCTGGCTCTAGGTGAGTGACAACACCATTGTAGCTACCTGGGTCTTTAAGACCTTTTTTGTATAATTCTTCTGCGTATTCTTGTCATTTCTTCTTAATCTCTTCTGTTACTGTTAGATCCTTATTGTTTCTGTCCTTTATTGTGCCCATCTTTGTATGTAATATTCTCTTGTTATCTCTAACTTTCTTGAATACATCTCTAGTCTTTCCCATTCTATTGTCCGCCTCTATTTCTGTTCCATCTTATTCTTATGTCTAGGCTTTTATCTTTAAGGAGTGAGAGGTGATACAAGGGGCAGCTGTCACCAGAACCTCATTTAAGCTTCTCATGGCCGAACTTTTTGGACCGAGAACTGTGTGAGGAAGAGACCATTGAGTTCAGCCCTCTTCTTTAGTATTTGAGGAAGCAAGGCCTGGAAAGTGTTGGATCACACACAGGTGGTAGCAGAGCTGAAACTAATATCAGCACACTGACGGTTAGTTGTCCACCCCTCTTCAACTTGCCACATTACCTCATAAGCATTCCTTTGAATTTATAGCCAGCTTTATAGTTATTTTTGTGTTTGTCTTATGTTTCTCTGGCTATAAATTCTGAGGGGAAGGACTATATCTTATTTACATTTGTTGTCTTTGAAGTAGTTAACTGGGCTTCTCAGTACCTGTTAAATTGCAGTCAAAACATGCTCTTGTATCAGACATGCCATTTTCCTACTCCTCACTGCTTTGAAGGTGTTCAACTCAAGCCCTGGCCCCTGTCTGAAGTCTTGGTCAGATTGTGCCCTGTTTCTGACTGCTCAGGGTCTTTGGTCCTTCCAGTGATCTTGATAGATAAAATCTCTCTTATTGAGGAAACAGGTTTGGAAAGGTTACGTGACTTGCCATGGGTCACACAGCTGGAAGTGACAAAGCCCCACATCATGTTTGATATCCTCTGCTGGGTGACATCTTGCTTCCTGATGATCTTGTTTCTTTTGTGGAAAATGAGTCCATTTTGTTTCCTTATCCTGATTGCTAGCTTCTTGAGGAGAATGGCGAGATCACATATTTCTCCTGTGCCATTTGTAGTTGCCAACAGAGTACTGGGCATGTAGAAATTGCTTATCAAATACTGTTAAATTGAGTGCAAATGTAACTTAATTTACCAAAAAAGAGCAGCTGTCAGTGGTGCTCTAAGACACTTTTTGAGTCATTCCTGAATGTAATCAGCAGGGAACAGAGGGAAGCGGGAGGAGGGATGAGCTGTCAAAGAAAGTCAGATGGTAGACACAGTTAGCAATGGAGTGGCAGCTGGCCTGTTGTCAGACTGGGGGTGAGGGGTGGAGGGGAAGCCGCACACGAGAAGACAGTCCAGGCAACACAGAAAGTTCACTGCGTGATGAGGGGTGGGAGAGGAGTCCTCAGAAGTAGCCGAACACCTGGCCAGGTTATGAAGCTAGAGCACTCAGATACACTGAGAAAACTTTGATTAAAGGAATATCCAGACCTTGATGTGGCTTTGGAGGACTGATTTCTAGGGTGACATTTGAATGGGTAGAGAAGCATTTGGCTTAGTTGGTGATCACTCTGTTAGTTACTGAGGCCGTGAGAAAAGTAGACGAGGTCGTTGCTGGTGAAACAACGTCCCTCCCCTTTTCTCCACTATGGTGATCAGTAGGGTCTCAGTCCTGAGCCCAGATGGTCAGAAGTGAAGGGAATTCAAATGACTGCACGTGTCCTCCGTGCCCAGAGATGTGCTGTGATGACCAGCGCCATGGCTGTTCTGGTATGCTTCATTTCACTTTCTTTTGTTTGCATTGCCCTGAAAGTTATGAGGTGCTTTAGAAATTCCAGTACTTTGACAGCTAAACTGTATTTCCAATTCTGCCTTTTTCCAGAAGGGTCATAAAAATCCACTGACAGACCACATGCTCCAGATTTTGGTTTGGAAAGTCACACTGCATCTCCTGAGTTAACAATCATTTTGCATCTGAACCAGATGTGAAGCCTCTTGCATTAGAATGCATGCAGTAAAATGTACAGTTGCCTCAGAGAAGCCTGCACATGTTCTTTTGTGAAGTTCTGTCTCCTAAAGAGATCAAGATCAAGAGCTTTTAGAGGAGAAGTAATAGAAGTTGAGTCTGTTCTTTTCTGTGTCAGAAATGTTCAATTTAGAACTATTTTATAAAAGCTAAAGCTATATGTACCTCAACTGCTTAGAGGTACCAGTAGTTAAGGGAAATTATTTCAAATAAAAATTGTAATTTCTATGCAGAATAATTTTCTTTATCATGTTCTATCTAAAACGTAAATATGGAAAAGCTTTTCTTGAACATTTGCATATGAACTTTTAAGGTGATACTCATTTCTAGGAAACTTTCAGTATCATTGTTATGAGTTTTGGTTTATTTTCAGTGTTTGATAGCTATATAGCAATTGTATTTTTCTGTGATGTACAAATAAATAGGAAAGTTCTAAACTAAAATGATATCAGTGACAACATCATTATTTTAATGGAAAGGTAATTCTGGGGTCAAAGTGCTCAATTTACTAATTTTTGCAATCAAATTTGTCAGTATGTGAGGGCTAGTTCAGTTCAGTTGCTCTGTTGTGTCCGACTCTGTGACCCCATGGACTGTAGCATGTCAGGCTTCCCTGTCCATCACCAGCTCCTGAGCCTACTCAAACTCATGTCTATCGTGTTGGTGATGCCATCCAACCATCTCATCCTCTGTCTTCCCCTTCTCCTCCCTCCTTCAATCTTTCCAGCATCAGGGTCTTTTCAAATGAGTTGGTTCTTCATATCAGGTGGCCTAAGTATTGGAGTTTCAGCTTCAGCAACAGTCTTTCCAATGAATATTCAGGACTAATTTCCTTTAGGATTGACTGGTTGGACCTCCTTGCAATCCAAGGGACTCTCAAGAGCCTTCTCCCAACACCACACTTCAAGAGCATCAGTTCTTTGGCAGTCAGCTTTCTTTGTAGTCCAACTCTCACATCCATACATGACTACTGGAAAAACCATAGCTTTGAATAGATGGACCTTTGTTGATAAAGTACTGTCTCTACTTTCTAATATGCTGTCTAGGTTGGTCATAGTTTTTCTTCCAAGGAGCAAGAGTCTTTTAATTTCATGACTGCAGTCAGCATCTGCAGTGAAAAAATAAAAGTCGTCAGTGTTTTGCATTGTTTCCCCATATATTTGCCCTGAAGTGATGGGACCAGATGCCATGATCTTAGTATGTTGAGCTTTAAGCCAACTTTTTCACTTTCCTCTTTCACTTTCATCAGGAGGCTCTTCAGTTCTTCTTCAGTTTCTGCCATAAGGGTGGTGTCACCTGCATATCTGAGGTTATTGATATTTCTCCCGGCAATCTTGATTCTAGCTCATGCTTCTTCTAGCCCAGCGTTTCTCATGATGTACTCTGCATATAAGTTAAATAAGCAGGGTGACACTATACAGCTGTGATGTACTCCTTTTCCTATTTGGAACCAGTCTGTTGTTCCATGTCCAGTTCTGTTGCTTCTTGACCTCCACATAGATTTCTCAAGAGGTAGGTCAGGTGGAGGGTATTTTCCCATCTCTCAGATTCTTTACTAAATGAGCCACAAGGGAAGCCCATGTGGGGGCTGACTGTATACTTTTAACAAGTGGGTTTATTAAAGCATGATTATGGAATTATGAGAATGATTTCCATGTGTAGCTTATACAACTTGTTTTACTACTTTGAAATCACCTCTTTCTGATATAGATTCTCATTTTATCCTCAGATGTAAGATATAAGATGAAGTACAGTATTACATGTTTCTTTAGTTTCCTCTAAACTCTCAAAGTTTCTCAAGTTGTTGCTTGTAAATCTGTTATTTATGCACAAATACTTACATCCTCACGGTATTCCTTTCATGTGTTTTATGCTCCTTTTGTCTGTAATTTTCTTTCCCCTCTTGGCTTGTTCTCCTGCAGATTCAGTTTCCTTGCTAACACAAAATCTTTATTTTGCCTTAGCATACCTATATTGTGGTCTCTTTATTCCCTCTTTCTTTTAATAAGGCCCTGTAGGTTCTTTCTGAGTGACCATCTCGCTCACTGACTTTGGCCCCTGTATTCTTAGTCCCCTCCCTTCAAGTGTCTTTCTAATAGGTGCATTCAGGAAACAGAACTTGGAATTCCCTTGTTGCCCAGTGGTTATGACTCCAAACTTCCAAAGCAGGGGGCATGGGTTCAGGGTGGGAACTAGCATATGCTACGCAGTATGGCCAGAAAAGAAAGTAGGAGCTTGGTTCCCATGGGTGTGCTTACTACCTGGTTGATGACAAAGACAGGTGTAGGTTTGGGGACCAAGTTCTAATGTGAATGCTTGAGTTTTCCATTTGCACAGGGCAGGAACCTGCTTGGGTAGATTAGGGAGGCTTGGAAATTGTATGGGTTAAGCAGGAGGGAGCAAATAGTTGGAATAATTTCCCTGACTTAGGTAAGAATCTCTCTGGCTTTTGATAAAGTAACTACTACCTGGGTCTTAGATTCTAAGTGTTGTTCCTGATGAGCTAAGTGGTCTTTCCAGTGTGTATGGGTAGGTGTCCTTCTGATTCCTCGAATTCATAAGCCACCTCTCCCCCTTTTTGATCTACTCCTTACTTTGTTGGTGTTCGACTTTGGCGTGACTCTGTCCACCTGTCTGGGACCTCCATTTGTATTTACCCCTTCTGAACTGAAGTTGGTTTTGTGCCACCTTCATATGAGGCTGCCTTCTTGGGTAGGGAACACTAGAGTTTGCTCCATTCCCATCTTACCTGTGCCCTTTCCTCCTTCCCTGGAACTTTCCAATGGTTCTAAGTAGCAGTCCTTGCATGTGTAGCATTCCTCATGATACAGCCATTAGCTGGAACAAGGGCTCCTGTGGAGAAAATACAATACTAGTAATTCCTTTTGAATTTATGGAAAAAGTCAAGTTAGTGCAGAGGATTTTAGGTTTTTCTCCCATCTGCTCTGTTATTCTCTGCTGTACTTTAGTACAAAGTGGCTTATGATACAGAGCAAAATAATATATTTTCAGTTATTTTGCTGTATCATATAGTAAGTTTGCTGTATCATTTCATTGTGTTCTTCAAAGCATATCTTGACTTCTGAGGGTTCTGCCCAAGCATGGTTTGTTGTGTCCATCAAGAATAATGTGGCTGTACTTTGTAATGTCCCTTAGGGAAAAATCAACAGTGTAGCTGGTTATAAACATCCTTCCAGTAGTTCCATTTTGCAAGTACACTGGTTTTCTGTCCCAAGGAGGATTCTACTGCTTGGTTCATCTCTGGCCAGTTTGGTCTAGATTTTTCCTGAACTATTCAGCCTTAGATCCACAGCTCTCCTTTCCCTTTGAGTGACTCAATGATCATTGTTTCCAAGATTCTTTCCTTGTTTTCTGAAGCTCCAGTTAGCCCTTTTTGGAATTCTTACCAGGGTCTTTCAATACATTCCAGATTTTCGCTCCCAGATAAGAAGAGTCCTGAGGTTGTGGTTAAATGGGCAAGATGTGAGCGATGGTGTCTTTAGGAGATGTTGAATGAAAAAGCCTAGCAGACCTTGTAATGAGTTGTTTAGGGAGAAAGAAAGTGTTGGGTTCAGAGTTGAAGGTAAATGAGATGGATTCAGAGCCATTTGAGGTTGAGCTTTCCACACTGGTTTTCCACATGTGTGCGGTGGAGCTCTTGTTAGGACCTTGTTGGGTTCACAGGACTTGGAGGTGGGCTTACCTTCACTTCTTTTACCAGAGTGGTTCTAAATTCACCTGTTTTATATATTAGAGTGCCAGGTTAGATTCCACTTGAAGAAACTTGCTAAGGAAAGTTTGCAACCAGCTAGACAAGGGCAGTTTTCTGAGGGAGTGAAGGGTCAGTGGCAGTGACGTTCGGTAGTTTTTCTGAGCCCCAGTGCCAGAGCGTCCAGCTGGCTGTGAAGAAACTGACCTACAAAAGTAAGCCAAACTTACAACTGATCTAAGTCAGCCAGGAAGCTCCCAAAAACATAAAATCAGCTCTGTAGCGATCTGTAATAAAAGGTTCGGATGCCACATAATGTGTTCATCTCTTATTGTTCAATTGACTGTCCTAACAGGAAAAAAGCCACTGTGTGCTGAACAGACATGACTCAGCCTTGCTGTCACTTACTGAGTGTGGCTCACACATGCTTCCTTAACTACTCTCACAAGAATGGACATGTGAATTCACTCCAGATTTTTAAAAATGAAAGAAAATAAGGAAAGACTAGTATGCATTACAACCTACTCAATTAATGACACATTTATGAGAATACCAAATACTATGTAGTATTTGGAATAGTATTTGGAATTCTCTCGTAAACGTATCATTAATTGAGAGGGTTGTAATGTGCACTAGTCTAGCAAATAACTTTGCCAGGCAGTGTCAGTGAGCAGTTTGGAGATCTCTGAGTGTGGATTATCTCATTTGACTGTAGATTTTTATTCCAGTTAAAAAAATAATAGTAAAAAGGAAAAAAGGCATTTGAGTGAAAGTTTATAGACTCTTAAAGCACCTCCATGGATCCCAGAAGACTTGAGATTCCCACAAACTTGAGGCCTCTCATAAGGACTGCAGTGTCTTGTTCTTTTATGATGGGTTATTTTCATCTCCTTTAAGATGTTGTCTTATGCTTAATTTTCTAAAATAAGATAATTTTCGTGGAACTTAACAGGTGAAGTAGGAAAACATAAACAAGGATATATCAGATTGAAAAATGCAACTAACTAGCTTGAACTAGCACATATCTAATTCTGCATGCAACAAACAGGGAATACAGATTATTTTCATACTTAACAAATCCCCCCAATTTGATATTAAGCAGACCACAGTTACTGATCCAAAGGTAATAAAATTAGAAAACAACAATAATCACAAAAAAGCCAACAGTGATCTGACAGGCTGATTTAGAAATAGGCTGGATGACTGCAAGTACTTCTGTCCTCTTTTGCATAAGTAAACTCAAGACACACCCTAGTCTATACACAGCTGTTGATAGAAATGCAAACAGTCCCTTTCTAAGACTGCCTACTGAATAGGTGGAACTGGGCAAGACTTCTTGAGAATCAACAAGAAGTATATCCCACTGGACCTGGGCTGTAGGTGAGTTTCTTTTTTTTTTTTTTCCTTTTGATTTAGCTGTTAAAGAATATGGTATGTAGAGAGCAGCTAAACATGTGTTATAAATATATTAACAGAGAGAGTGGATCTGACAAAGGCTAGAAAGACCTATAGCTGGCTGTTTAGAACTTACCGGCGCCAAACGGGAGAGGCTAAGAATCCTACTACTGTTGTCTGGTGCTGCTAAAACGTCAGGAAATAGTTTGATTTTTTTCTGAGCCTATTTTACTGTTTTTGAAAGAACTAAGTTAACATATGGTGGAATATTTATAGACAATCGTGTTTTAAACTCATGATCAACTTGTGTCTATATGCTGCCTTTTCATCAATATATGATAAAACCCAAGCTGACACCATGGAGAAGTACTTGGGTTTCAGAAATGGCCCTGTTCCCAGACTCAGCTGAAGGAAAGCTGCTTTCCTTATTGGAAAAGCANTCCCAGTATCAGGGTCTTTGCCAGTGAGTCAGCTCTTCACATGAGGTGGCCAAAGTATTGGAGTTTCAGCTTCAACATTAGTCCTTCCAATGAATACCCAGGACTGATCTTTAGGATGGACTGGTGGGATCTCCTTGCTCAAGAGTCTTCTCCAACACCACAGTTCAAAAGCATCAATTCTTTGGCACTCAGCTTTCATTATGGTCGAACTCTCACATCCATACATGACTATTGGAAAAACCATAGCTTTGACTAGATGGACTTTTGTCAGCAAAGTAATGTCTCTGCTTTTGAATATGCTATCTAGGTTGGTCATAACTTTCCTTTCAAGGAGTAAGCGTCTTTTAATTTCATGGCTGCAGTCACCATCTGCAGTGCAAAATTCTGAGAGGACAGCTAGACTGTGTTTAAGGACCAGCCAGGAGATTCATGTGGCTGGAGGAGACTAAGCATGGCAGATGAAGTTAGAGATATAAAGGGGTAGGGACAGGTTCTGTAGACCTGGTAGGCCCTTGTGAAGATTTTGGGGTTTGCTAAGTAATTGATGGACTTGTTAGGAGTCTGGGGCCAAGGAGTGACATGGCCCAATTTCTGTATTAAAGGGATGCCCTGACAGCTGTGTTTAAAATGGAATGGAGCTGCACGATGCAGAAGAAGCAAGAAGACCACCTTCCAGAAGCTACTGTAGCATCCCTGGCAAACAGCAATGGCAGCTTCAGTCACCATGGGAATGGAGAATGGTCAGTACCTACTACATTTTGAATCCTGAACTGACGGAATTTGGTAATGTCCTGAGAAGAAGAGAAGAGTTAAGGATAACTCTTCAATATTTTTTCTGAGTGACTGAAGGAGAAAGTTTCCTTTAACTGAGATGAGGAAGATGCAGGGGAGTTAGTGGGCCATCTGGACTAGAAATGTCTGTTGGGGAGATATTGGGCTATAGGTGGTGTTTCAAACTATGAGACTGGATGAAATCACTGAAGAAGTGAGGAGAGAGGGCAACAGGAGTTGCAATAACAGAACTTGGAGGCAACCTAGTATCCAAGGGGTGAGAGAGAGAAAGAAATAGCACGAAGACTGAAGAACAAGGAGAGTCTGGAAACCAAGTGGAAGCATGTGAGCAGGGCTCTGGTGGTTAAACAAGAGTTTGTTAGGCCAGTGGTCTTCAAAGTGTGGTCCCAGACTAGCAGTGTCAACACTTAGAAACTTATGAGGAATGTGCAGAATTTTGCACCCTAAGCTTAACCTATTGAATCAGAAACTCTGATGATAGGTTTCTGATATACCTTAAGATTTGGGAGAATGGCATTGATACATATAATATCATATATGAAATGAATTGCCAGTCCAGGTTCAATGCAGGATACTGGATGCTTGGGGCTGGTGCACTGGGACGACCCAGAGGCTTGCTACAG
>SJYV01047830.1:99382-147923 GCA_006410875.1 Neotragus pygmaeus | reverse complement strand
AACAGTCTTTTGGACTCTGTGGGAGAGGGAGAGGGTGGGATGATTTGGGAGAATGACATTGAAACATGTATAATATCATATATGAAACGAATCGCCAGTCCAGGTTTGATGCAGGATACTGGATGCTTGGGGCTGGTGCACTGGGACGACCCAGAGGGATGCTACAGGGAGGGAGGGGGGGAGGGGGGTTCAGGATGGGGACACGTGTATACCTGTGGCGGGTTCATGTTGATGTATGGCAAAACCAATACAATACTGTAAAGTAATTAACCTCCAATTAAAATAAATAAATTTATATTTAAAAAAAGATTTAAGAACCATTGCCCGAGTCATACAGTTGCCTGCCCAATATTATAAACAGCATTAAGACTCTCACCCTACCATTACCACTTTTTTTGCTGGAAGAAAATATTTTTAAAGACCCACTTAGTGCTTAAGGGAAGTGTGTAGCCAGTGGGTATTAGGGAGGGAGTAACCCCCTCTCTAACATCACTGCTCCCATCTCTCATGTCCCAATTTAGAAACTTTCTACTAATTTTTCATGGCTCTTTGGAGAGGAGGAATGCCCCCATTTTAGGGACCAAGGCAATGCTGAGCACCAGGCATGCCAGACATTCCATGGCTAAATAAAAATGCGTGTATAGGGGGTGGGTATTCCAAGGTTAGCATTAATGGGCCATAAATGCTGAACTCCTAGATAGATATAAACCTTATTCCACTCGACACAACACTTTCCAAATTTTCCTCTAGGTTTTCCTAAGAGAATTCCACCCTTTTCCATCCTGAGGAAAAAAGGTTAAAATTAGGGCCAGCCCTGCAGGACTGGCATTCCAGATAGAGAGAGGCTGTACCCAGAAGAAAGCTGGTTCCCACTGCGGATGGGAGGGGCGGGGCGCTTCCAGCCCCAACTCATCCCGAGGGGCTCCTGGGACGCCTGCCCTCTCCAGCGGCTGACAGGGGTCTGGTCCTAAGGGTTAAGAATCCCAGAGAGATGATATGGGGAGGGAGGAGGGAGGGGGGTTCAGGATTGGGAACATGTGTACACCCGTGGCGGATTCATGTTGATGTATGACAAAACCAATACAGTATTGTAAAGTAAAATAAAGTTAAAAAAAAAAATACAAAGGTTAAAGAAAAAGAAAAAAAAAGAAAGAAAGAAAGAAGCCAAACCGTGTCACTGCCTCCCGACCTCTCCTGTCCCAGCCAGTCCTGGCTGGCTTTTTAAAAGTGTGCAGTTGTCTCCTCCCCGCCCAGCCCCATCCTCGCTCAGGACCAGCTGTGCGGCCGGCTTCACTTTGGACGCAAGCTGCCTCGCGGCTGCAGCTCAGCAAGCGCCGCTCCCAGTTCAGGCACCTTCAGCCCTCCATTCGGCTCCCGAGCCGCGTTGCAAAGTTGGGCAGCTTCCAGTGCGCTTTGCCTCTGATTTCTCCCTCCTCCGGTTCGAGGTGCCCCTGCTTCCCACGCTCCTTCCACCGGGTGCAGCCTGTCCCGGCGGGCTGGCGGTTCGCTCCTCTGTCCAGTCCTCCTCCCCGACCATGCTGTTCAGGAGCGTCCTCCTGGCAGTGCAAGGTAAGGCCTGGACCCGGGGGCTATCCCCGTGGGGTGCTCCCGCAACCCTCTCCCAGTCCTGCAGTCCTGGGAGTCCAGCTTGCGGTCCTGGGCTGGGCCATCTAAGGGTGCCTACGGACAGCGTCTCAGCAGCCGCTTACGTCCCTCCCCAGCCCAGCGGCTGCGCACAGGTCCTGCAGTGGAAGCTCCCGCGGCGGGGGCGGCAGTAGCGCATCCCTCTCCCGCCCCATCTTGGATGCCTTCCTCCACTTTCACCAGGTCGTTCCCCGGGGTGCCCTGAGTTGCTGCCAACGCTCCCGAGACCCAGCCCGAATTGAAACCCGCTTTGTATCCACAGCACTGCAGCTTGCCGGTGCCCCAGACCTGCCCGCGGGGTCCTGCACCTTCGAGGAGAACACCTGCGGCTTTGACTCGGTGTCCGAGTTCCTGCCGTGGATTTTAAATGAGAAAGGTAAGGGGCTCGTGCACAGGGGCCCAACCTGAACTTTTTTGGCTGGGTGGCTCTTTTGCATGAAAGTGAAAGTTGCTCAGTCGTATCCGACTCTTTGTGACCCCATGAACTGTATAGTCCATGGAATTCTCTAGACCAGAATACTGGGGTGGGTAGCCTTTCCCTTCTCCAGGGGATTTTCCCAACCCAGGGATCAAACCCAGGTCTCCCGCGTTGCAGGCGGATCTTTACCAGCGGGGCCACAAGGGAAGCCCTTTCGCATGGATAATGTTATTATCTTGGAGTTACATACTCTCGGGAGAAAAAGTGTGTCATGGATCATCTTTCCAGTTCTCAGCTGTGCTGCATGAATGGCCAATGAGGAGATGGGGATTGGGTGGGGCGTCCTTTGTTTACCTGGCCCTTAGCAAGAAGCGCTGAAAATTTCGCCCTTCTCCCCTACTCCCTAATGAAAGGGAGAAAGGGGACACAGCTGATGCTTATCTCCCACCGGCTATGTGCCCTCTGCAGGTCAACAGGCTCTCTCCTCAGTAGACACCTTTGTGAGCTGGGCAAATTGGGTGAGAGAAGTTTTCCTTTCATCCTGCAGAAGCGGAGGTGCTGTTCCTCTGTGATGGGACCTCAGTGTGAGCCTCACATTTGTGTTGTGCTTGACAGCGTTTTGTTGCATGACATCATCCTCATACTATTGTTGATTTATAATTCAGCTCTTGGCAAAAGAGGAAACCAAGTCTATGGCTGTGTGTCTGAGGTCACTCAGCTGGCTTGCATAGGTCATTGCCTCACCGCTCATACTGTTTGGGTTCTAGTGACAAAGTTTAAATGTGGGATCTTAAATGTGATACAGTTTTTTGCCCTTTATTTATTTAGTAAATATATACATACATATATATATATATATATATATATTTCTACTTCTTTCCTTTCTTTTGCTTGTGCCACCCCATTCAGAAGCCTGATGTCCCAGGTCACTGGGACTGGAAAACAGCCTCCTTTAAAAAACGCCGCAGCATAAAAAAGAGATTAGTTAATCTCCTTCCCCTCTCAGTTGTCTTCAGGCCCCCAGATTATCTAACCTCCCTGGAGAAGGTGGGGGCCCAGAACCCCTGCTCAGGATGTATAAACTGTCATCACAGCTTTTCTGCCTCAGGCTTCTCCTTGGGGTTTTGCATGTTTTAGCTTCTTTGATGTTGGCAGGGAGGTGATGTTAACCCCAGTTTCCAGAGGAGGGAATCTTAGTCTTAGAATATTCAGATGACTGGCCCATGTACCAACGTAATCAGTCAGTGGCCAACTCTGAACTGACTAGATCAGGGGAAAAACGGGAGGAAACTACTCAGTAGTAAACGTTATTTATTGCCAACACTTGCTAAGTCTTCAGTACCTAATACTTAAGGATAGCTGGAAAAAAATCAATTCCTGATTTATTATTTGAGGAATTCCTACCTTGCTGATTGCCTTAGGGAAATCTCTTTCATCTCATCACCCTGCTCCTTTCCCTGTTCTGATTGTGTGTGAAGCATGTTGAGCAATGGCCTGGGCTTTGGAGAGCATTATTCTCTAGCACAGTGCTTTAGCTGCATCAGAATTATCTGGGATGGGGGGTGGTGGTGGTATTAAAACACAGATTGCTGGGCCCCACCTCTGAGTTTCAGAGTCTGTGGGTCTGGAAGGGTGCTGAGAATTTGCATATCTAGTATGTACTCAGGTGATGTTGCTGGTCAGGAGAGCACACTTTGAGAACCACTGACCTTACACACTCCCCTACCTCTACTGGTGGCTCTGCACCGGGCTAGGACCAGGGTAAAAGAGCCACTTGCCTGACCCTGGGAGTGAAAACCTCCTTCAATCTTGTGCCTTAGACACCCCTTTTGCTTCCCCCTAGTCTGGCACTGAGAAAAGGAAATCAGCATCACCCCTCAATCCAGGAGCCTCAGCCCTGTGCCCCCATTGTCAGGCCTCTGTCAGGATGGTGGCCCCCTGGCAGCCTGCTCCTGGGTCAGTGGGCAGGCCACATCCCGCCACACTCGACTGCTGTCCAGACCCACAGGAAGTGCTCTCTGCTGAGTTGGCACCTCTGCACCAGTGGCAGTTTAACAGTGCCCCTCCAGGAAAACAGGAAGATGCTTATAGGGAAAGGTGGTTGCGGTTTACAGTGTATAATGAAGGCACTGTTGCTTTCCTCTTTGCTTTCTTTCTAACATCTAACAGTCACTGCTTTCTGGCTCAAGGCTGGGACTCCTGGCTAGGCTGGGGGAAGGTAATTCAGTCACCTCTGAGCATTTCTATGGGAGCAGGACCATTAGGCTTCTGTCCTTACAGATCGTGTTTTTCAGTAGCCAGAACTTGGACGTAGCAGTTCACTCCAGAGGTGCAGTGAGGTCGGTGTGTGCCAGCTGCCGTGGATGCGTCCTGAGACGCTATTGCTAAGAATTTCTATTATAAACCCATTGCTAGGTTTGTAAATTAAAGATAATAAAATTGTTCCAAGCTGAAATTTGGCAAGCTGTTCGCCAGCCTTTCTGCAAATTTACTTCATCTGGCTGTAAAAACCCTTTGAAACTAGTTCCATCCACCTCTGTGTGTTGCATGATAGCATAGAAAGCTGTAAGTTTCGGTGACTTTTGACTACAAGAATTTGGAATGCAAATAGCACTTTCTTTGATGTCCTTGGTCAGTAGGTTAATTTATTGTGGAGCAATCAATGCTAAAGCCCAGTGAAGAGGGTTAAGTGGAGAATCAAATCTGCCAATTAGGATTTCATTCCCTGATAGCTCAGTCGGTAAAGAATCTGCTTACAGTACAGGAGACCTGGGTTCGATTCCTGGGTTGGGAAGATCCCCTGGAGAAGGGAATGGCAACCCACTCCAGTATTCTTGCCTGGGGAATCCCATGGACAGAGAAGCCTGGTGAGCTGCAATCCGTGGGATCACAAAGAGTCAGACACCACTGAGCAATTAACACCTTTGCCTTTTTAGGATAGGAGATTCACATCAGGAGTTGCCTCAAAATACCTCCCAGCTGCCCAAAATTGTATGTGAGGTCCACCTCTTTGACTTATTTAGTGTATTAGGTCTCTAAGCCTTTCCACTTACAATTCCAGTGTCCCTAGCTCATGGCCATTTTGAATATGCTTGATCTCTTCTCACAGAATGGATGAGTTTTGACAAGGCAATGTGTTGACTTGATTGCACTCCACCATGGAGGGCACCCCCAGGGAATAGAGGATGGCATCAGAGTAGCTGAGCATGTACTAGAACCTAGTCTCATCTACTTTCCGGTTTTGGCAATGTGGCCTTGTTTTCTGGATTTACCTCCATGTTTTTGGTAGAATATTTTCATTTTCTCTCACTTGTCAAGGCAAGTGAGATGGTATCAGAATCCAACTTTGAAATTGCTTCTAAGATTTAGGTTTGAATTAAATCCTGGAAAGAAGAGACCTATTTTATCCTATAAAAATCTTCATTCATTCATTATCTCAAAAAATCTTTATTTATTCACAGTTCAGAGAATATTGGAACCCCTTTAGCAGTTGTCCTCAGCAGAAATCAAGATCGTCAGTTCCACTTGCCCAGTGCCAGCTGTGGGGGCTGAAGCCCTTCGGCTGAGGATTCTTGGAGACTGTAAAGTTGGCCTCACATCAGAATAGTCATGATTCAGATTAGTCATTGGATGGATTTTGGCTTTGTTCTGATTTGGGGGCACCTCGGTTTAGTATCTTTAAGCCGGCTCTGTGAGGAAGTCATTGGAGGAACGGCAGGAGGAAGAGAGTAAAATCCAAATCCAGGTACTCCTCCTTCATTAGAGNTTCATTGGAAGGACTGATGTTGAAGCTGCAACTCCAATACTTTGGCCACGTGACACGAAGAGCTGACTCATTGGAAAAGACCCTGATACTGGGAAAGATTGAAGGCAGGAGGAGAAGAGGACGACAGAGGATGGCATCACTGGCTTAATGGACATGGGTTTGAGTGAACTCCGGGAGTTGGTGATGGACAGGGAGGCCTGGCCTGCTGCAATTCATGGGGTCGCAAGGAATCAGACATGACTGAACGACTGAACTGATACTGAAAAATAATTCATTATTTCCATAATTGAGGAGTGAGAAAAATACCATAATTCTTTCTCCTGAAGAATAGGCTCCAGAGACACCACTCAAGACTTGAGTAACAAAAGTAATTTTTCGTACGAAGATGGTTCTATATGAAGACCTACCAGAATCTCAGATAAGAAACCTATCACCATCATTATCCTGCCAAAACCCTGAAAAATCTCTGTTAACAATTTGAAGACCTGCCTGTTCCCTGAAACCTTGTATTTCCTTGCAGCTTCCTTACTGTTTAGAATTCTGGTCTATGTTAACCCAAACCAGCCTGGTCATTGTGTCCAATTTAGAACAAACTCTAAACAGCCTCCCAATTTGCTGAATGTTCCATCCAACTGAAATTTATATTTCATTGTTGGATCACAGATCAATGTTTTGCTGCCAGATCCTTGAGATAAGTCAGGAGGTGAGTTCTCAACCCAAGAGGCCGGTGTCACTCATCATGACTTTTCCTATTGCTTATCGTTTTCTCCTCGGACAGTGTCCTTTCTCCCAACCAGTATACTGTACTCCAACATGGACAAATTGTTCAGTTGTTGACAGATACTATACTGTGGTGGAGATACATTTTTGAGTACAAGTTGTCTACAATTGTGGTGAATAAATAAAACTGTAAGTTTATTGATTTGGCATAAGTTTAAAACACCAAACCATTGCTTTTATGCTTCTGATGATCATTTTACTTTTTTAGTCTTAAACTGAACATCTGATCAGTCAACTTGGACTTTTTTTTTAATGTTTATTTTTTGGCTGCACTGGGTCTTAGTTGCAACACGTGGGATCTTCAGTCTTCGTTGTGGCATGCAAACTCTTAGTTGTGGCCTGTGGGATCTAGTTCCCTGAAAGTGAAAATGAAAGTTGCGCAGTTGTGTCCGACTCTTTACGATTCCATGGACTATACAGTCCATGGAATTCTCCAGGCCAGAATAACTGGAATGGGAAGCCTTTCCCTTCTCCAGAGGATCTTCCCAACTGGGGGATCAAACCCAGGTTTTCCACATTGCAGGCGGATTCCTTACTGTCTGAGCCACAAGGGAAGCCCCGTGTTTCCCGACTAGGGATCACATCCAGGACCCCTGCATAGGGAACACTGAGTCTTTGCCTGTGGACCACCAGGGAAGTCTCAACTTGGACTGTTTTGAACCAGTTTTTACCTTGAACTAGTTACAAGTGGTTTGATAAACTTAGAGCAACTGTGGCCCAGTTAGAGATAGATTTAATTGGTTAGTGCTAACTTGATTCAGTGAAATTTATTCTGAACCAATCAAACCTCATGTGAGTCAGTCAGAACCTGCTTGTCCAAGTGAGAGCTTATTTGAGCTAGCTAAAACCAGCCTGAAGCCTATTTGAGCTCTTGAAACCAGACCTAAATGGTTAGACACATGTGGTTTTAGCCAAAGTGGCTTTAGATCAATCAGAAATGGTTTTGTAGATAGAACGTCTTTGAACTTAACTCTTTCATTCTCAACCAGAATGAACCATTGAGGTTCTTTTGAACAAGTATGAATTGGTTAGAATGGATTGGAGAGTTTAATGTAATTTAAACCTGATTTTAGGCTAGTTCTAGGGCTTCCCTCATGGCTCAGAGTTAAAGCATCTGCCTCCAATGCAGGAGACCCGGGTTCGATCCCTGGGTTGAGAAGATCCCGTGGAGAAGGAAATGGTAACCCACTCCAGTATTCTTGCCTGGAAAATCCCATGGATTTATAAGTCTGGTCGGCTACAGTCCATGGGGTTGCAAAGAATCGGACACGACTGAGCGACTTCACTTTCACTTTAGGCTAGTTCTAACTCTTTTGAAAATGACATATCTACTTAAAATTAATTGAAAATGGTTAGATTTAGCCAAAAAAGAGGGTCTTCTTTTCTGACTTAGTGAACTACTCCAAGCCAGTCAGTAATTTTTTGTGTCAGAAATGAATGTTTCAAGCTGCCCAGAGACTATTTCAGAATTGTTTTAAGTCTTCAGAGCCCCGTCCCATCTGTCCAGAGTCGGGAGAGGAGCTTGAGCCAGCATTTACTGAGTACCCAGCATCTGCCAAGCATTGTTCTGGGCACTCCACAAAGCAGTGTCTCTTTCAATCTTTAGAACAATGGGGTGAAGTAGTGTACATTATCTTCTTTTTCATAGAATGGAAACCTGAAAATACAAGGTTGAAAAACATCAGAGTAGCCAGTAGGTAGGAGACGTGGAATCAGTCTAGCTCTGTTTGACTTCAGAAATCACATGTTTCCTGTTAGGCTACCTTGTATGATACCAAACCTGGGCACTTAAAAAATATTTATTTATTTATTTATGTGGCTTTGTCAGGTCTTAATCATGGTAAAGTAGGATCTTTCATTGCGGCACACAGATTCTCTAGTTGTGGCACGTGGGCTCAGTAGCTCCATGGCATGTGGGATCTTAGTTTCCTGTCCAGGAATTGGATCCACATCCCTAACATTGCAAGGTAGATTCTTAACCATTGAACTACCAGGGAAGTCCCCCAAACCTGGTCGCTTCTAAATCCAACATGCATTTGTAAAAATTTGAGTAATGGCCGCAAAGCTTGGGGTAGAATAGACATTGGACTTGAAGTTAGGAGATGTTTGTTCTAGACTGTGCAAATGAGTTAAACTCTCTGGGTTCTGTTTTATTCTTTAGCAAACAACCCAGAAAATGGAAGGTCTGAACATTTATTTTCAGGTAAACAAGGCAGATAATTATCTAAAGGTGTAGTCTAAAGAATATAAACTATGATTAATACCAACAGTAATGTGTGTACTGTCAGTTGTGGTATTTCATATGTTAACACTTCTTTTATGGTGGTTTGGTTTTAAACAGACTGTTATGTATTGCTGTTACCATGAATAGAAAACAAAACCCATGAAGACCATTTATAGACTTAGGTGTGTAATTCTTCTCTCAGGATAACTAAACACTTTAAATTTTGGGGCCCTAAAGATATATTTATCTGTCTTTGAATTCCATTTAAGTAGGTTTAGAGAGTTCTAGAAGAGTGTGCCATTGATGACAACATTTTCTCCTGTACCTAAAGTGATACAAAAACATATTTATAGAAATGACAGACTTTTTTTCAAAATAAAAATGAAGAGGAAATAAGGTAGCCACAGAAACTTCTTACATCACTCTCCTTGCAGAATTTGGAGTTGCTTTCTGCTTTCTCATTTATTTGGAGGGGAACCCCCCCCCCCCAAATGGTTCGATGTTATCTGGACCTACTTTTCAATTCTTATTTCTTATTTATGAATAACTTGGAGCCAGTCAGATGCTGTGATGAGACGTGCTAGTCTTTATTTGTGCCCAAGTGGTCATCTTCTGGAGAAGTGTTCTGTTGCACACCATCAGTACTGGCAACCTGCACCTGTGCGTACAGAAGCTGTAAATGGAAAGCCATCAACTGCACTGTGTCAGTCTTTACAGTGTGCAAACAGAGTGCTGAATGTTTGTAGAGGCTTTGCCCTTAGTGACTGACCAGCCATATCTGAATGTGAGGTCATAGCTCTGCACTAAGGCACTCTGCAGAGGTCACTGCAGCAGCTCTTGGGAATCAGAATTCAGGATTTTTGAGCATAAGGTGAGTCACCAAATTGAAGATGGGCTAGGGGAGGCAAACTTGAAAAGTCAGTGAATGTCCTTGCCTGAGCTTTTATTAATTTTAAGTATCTATAGGAATAATCCAATAGGAAGCATTGAGAATTGTGGTAAAGTTTCTGGATAGGAGCTGACCGGGTGCAAAGGGGACAGTGAGAGGGAAATCAGCAGAATTTTTTTTCCTTTATTTTGGCTACACTGAGTCTTTATTGCAGTGCATGGGCTCTTCGTTGCCACATGTGGGCTTTCTCTAGTTGCAGCACATGGGCTTAGTTGCCTGGTAGCATGTGGGATTTTAGTTCCCCCACCAGGGATCAAACCTGCATCCCCTACATTGGAAGGTGATACTTAACCACGGGGGAGGTCCCCCAAACCAGCAGAGTTTAATGCAGGACTTATGATGTGTATGATGTGATAGGTAAATGTGTATGTTGAATGGGCAGATAGCATTGTCAGTGATAACAGGATGATTGGTTTTCTGATTTTCAAGAGAATTTATTGGTATTAGAAATGGGAAGATAAAAAGAAGTAAGCTTTCCCTGAAAATAGACTATATTTCCAGTCAGATTAATATCATGAATAGTTTGAATCTATTTAAAGGATTAAAAATAAAATTTGAAAAGTGCTGATTGCAATAGATAAAAGGTAACCATGGTTAGGTCTTGCTATAAAAACAAGAATATTTATTCTCAAAAGTAGACTTGTTTTGGCCAGTGCTGAAGAGCTGAATTGGTAGCATTTCCTATAGACTATCCAGGCAAGTATAGGTAAATGAGCCCTTCATGATGGAACTCAGTTCTCAAGTGAGTAGTGATATTCCAGAAAAATCTGATTTAATATGTAGTAGGAGAAGGCAATGGCAACCCACTCCAGTACTCTTGCCTGGAAGATCCTATGGATGGAGGAAGCTAGTAGGCTGCAGTCCATGGGGTCGCTAAGAGTCAGACACTACATAGGGACTTCACTTTCACTTTTCACTTTCATGCATTGGAGAAGGAAATGGCAACCCACTCCAGTGTTCTTGCCTGGAGAATCCCAGGGATGGGGGAGCCTGGTGGGCTGCCGTCTATGGGGTCGCACAGAGTTGGACACAACTGAAGCGACTTAGCAGCAGCAGATGACAATAATAACATGTGAGGAAGCTGCAAACCAAATTTTATTAACATTATCTTTGAAGGAACTGTAATGATTATGTGAAAATGCGTAGGATAAATGAAATTGCCTAGATGTCCAACAGAGAAGCCAAGGATAAAGCACTAGGAGACTTTGAGAAAGGAGGTACAGTTGGAACCACTTGCACTCTAAGAATTATTATTATTCCTGTAACATTCTCTTTGGAGAAGGAAATGGCAATTTACTCCAGTATTCTTGCCTGGGAAATCCCATGGACGGAGGAGCCTTGCAAGCTATACAGTCCATGGGGTCCAAAAAGAGTCAGATATAACTTAAGGACTAAACAACAACAAACATTCTCTTTTCTTCCTTTGTTTTGTTAACTTTTATTATACACGGTCTTCATGTAAGATAGTGACCATTATCTTCTTGATTTTCATTCTCAGTTGGAATTTTTGTCTTAAGGGTACTATAACAGCACAGCACAGTTCAGTAGCATCTTACGTAGCAAATGATTAAGTCTTTGGAACAGTGAATAATATCTAACCCTTTCTTCACAGAACCCTTAGGCATATAGGTGTTATGTAGGAGTACTTGTTGAACTGGATATTAAAAGAAGTCACTTTATTAGCAGGGGATTCTAATATTTTCTAATGAGTTTTTGGTAAATATGCATTTGTTTGTATTTTTCAGGTGACCCACTGAGTCCTTCATTATGTCTGATGGAGACTATGATTACCTCATCAAGTTTTTAGCTCTGGGAGACTCGGGAGTAGGAAAGACCAGTGTGCTTTATCAGTACACAGATGGTAAATTTAACTCCAAATTCATTACAACAGTCGGCATTGATTTCAGGGAAAAGAGAGTGGTAAGTTCTGTATCCTTCCATATACAAATGTAATCTCTGAGTCAACCTTTGCCTGTCTGTTTTATTTACTTCATAGGAATTAGGAGGACAAAGGTTGGAATCTAAAATTAAAGGGTTCATGTGAAAGTGTATTATGTTCAGTCTGAGCAATGTGATTAAAGGCTGTAACTGAGGACACTTCACATAAAACCAAGAAGGTAAAATAAAGTAAAAGTGAAGATTTTTAAAAAATTTCTTTGATATACTTCTGGCTTGTATCTTCCTTCTGAATTCTAAAAAGTGATTTGTCTACCTTTATTATGAAGCTTGCAAACCACCCTGCTTTTCTCATAATTAAGGCCTCAGCAGCCCCATTCACTAGGTGGTGGAACTCATTGACCCCACCAGGAGTGTGAGGTTGAAGTACGGGTGGGAATGACTGTGCATATGGATCCGGGAGGTAACCAAAAGAACAGTAGGGTTCTGCAGAATAAGAGAAGAGGTTCTTTTTAACAATTGTATTTATTTTTTTTAAAGGACTGAAAGATAAGTTATTTTGGGGGTAGAGAGGAAGTCAGGAGGTTGGTGTGTCCAGGAACTACATTTCTTACTAAAAAAGCAACCATTCCCATAAAGCAGGTCACCAAGTAGTCAGGAAAACTAAGGACTAAGACCCTTTGGTGGAGCATATCCTACTTGGGAAATATGCAGAGTTTCTGGTTTCGAGGACAGAAGGATTCATTCTTTCTGATCCACCCTAAGTCTTTTATTCTACTACCAGAAGCCTTTTCTTCTACTACCACTGTTTTGTTTTGTTTTAAAATTATTTTTAAAGTAAGGTATAGTTGATATACAGTATTGTATAAGTTTAAGGTGTACCATATAGTGATTTACAATTTTTAAAGGTTATATTCTATTTATAGTTATTATAAAATATTGGCTATATTCTCTGTGTTGTACAATATATCCTTGTAGCTCATTTTATACCTTTGCCTTTTCATGATTATTTTGGAATGCTTGCAATTTCAAATGAATTTTAGGGTCATCTTATTATTTCTACAAAGAAACTAGCTGGAATTCTGACCAGGATTGCACTGAATCTGTAGAACAATTTGGGGAGTGCATGCCTGCTCAGTTGTGTCAGACTCTTTGTGGCCCCATGGCCTATATAGTCCACCAGGTTCCTCTGTCCATGGACTTTTCCAGGCAAGAATACTGGAGTGGGTTGCCATTTCCTACTCCAAGGGATGTTCCTGACCCAGGGATTGAACCCACATCTCCTGCATTGGCAGGCAGATTCTTACCACTGTGCCACCTAGGAAGCATTCGTTATCTTAACAATATTAAGTCTTCTGATTTGTGAACATGGAATTTTTTGCCTTTTAGATCTTCTTTAATTTCTTTCAACAATATTTTGTAGCTTTCAGAATATATTTTATGCTTTTTAAATTAAATTTATTCCTATATATCTTAATTTTTTATGCTATTGTAAATTGTTTTCTTAATTTTATTTTTGAATTATTTTTTGCCAGTGTATAGAAATACAACTTATTTTGTAAGTTGAGCTTGTATACTGGAACACTACTGAACTTGTTTATTGTTTCTGGTATAACCTGTATGTGTGCCGGTGGAGGGGGTGTCTGTATCTGTGTGTGTATATTCCTTAGGATTTCCAATATACAAGATCCTCCTATCTTCTGTTATAATTCTTCTTTTCCAAGTTGGATATGCTTTCTTTTTTTTTCTAATTGCCCTAATGAGTGCCTCCAGTAAAATGCTGAGTAGAAATGTTGTAGGAGAACATCTTTGTCTTGTCTTTGATTTTAAGGAGAAAACATTTGGTCACCATAAAGTATAATAGAAGCTGTGCGTTTTTCATAGATGGGGTTCTTCAGATCCAGGATGTTATCTTCTATTCCTAATTGTTGAGCATTTTTATTATGAAAGGTGTTGGATTTTTTCAAGTGCTTTTTCTGTATCTGTTGAGATGATTGTGTGGTTTTAGTCCTTTATTCTAGAACTGTTCTGTTCCATTATAAATCAATATTGATTGGTTTTTGTATGTTAACCCAACCTTGTTCTTATGATAAATTACACTCTGTCATGGTATATATTCCTTGTTATATGTTGTTGGATTCTGTTTGCTAGTATTTTGGTGTCTGTATTCAAAATGGATATTGGTCTATACTTTTTTTCCCCCTCATAGCTTTGTTTTTGGTATCAGGATAATAAAGCCCTCATAGAATGAAGTGGGAAATATTTCCTTCTTTTCTGTATTTTGAAAGAGTTTGGGAAGGATAGCTGTTAATTCTAAACATTTGATAAGATTCACTAGTGAAGACATTTGGGCCTGGTCTTTTCTTTGTGGGAAGTTACTTTTATTATGAATTCAGTCTTCTTACTGGTTATATGTCTCTTTAGATTTTCTATTTTCTCTTGAGCTAGTTTCAATTGTTTGTGTCTAGAAATTGCTCCATTTCTTCTAAGCTATCCAATTTTTTGGCATACAGTTGTTAATACTATTCCTTTATAATCGTTTTATATATTTAAAGTTGGTAGTGTTGTCCTTTCATTTCTGATTTTAAGAATTTGAATCTCCTATTTTTATTCTTAGTCTAACTAAAGGTTTATCAATTTTCTTGAGCTTTTCAAAGAAAAGATAATTTATTTCCACTCTAATCTTTATTATTATTTCCTTCTGTTTGCTTTGGATTTAGTTTACTTTTATTTTTCTAGTTTTTTAAGGCTGAAGTTTAAGTTATTGATTTGAGATCTTGTTTTTTAAATAGGTGTGTTTTTTAAATAGGTGTTCACTGCTATACATTTACCTCTGAACACTACTTTAGCAGTGAAGCTACTTTTTGTATGTTGTGCTTTTCATTCATCTAAAAATGCTTTCTAGTTTCCATTATGTTTCTTCTTTGACCCGTTGGCTGTGTAAGACTGTATTGTTTAATTTCCACATACTTATGAATCCCCCCAATTCCTTTCTGTAAATGATTTCTAATCTTTTTTTAAAATCACATTCAATTCAGTTCAGTTCAGTCGCTCAGTCGTGTCTGACTCTTCGCGACCCCATGAATCGCAGCACGCCAGGCCTCCCTGTCCATCACCAACTCCCGGAGTTCACCCAGACTCACGTCCATCAAGTCAGTGATGCCATCCAGCAATCTCATCCTCTGTCGTCCCCTTCTCCTCCTGCCCCCAAGCCCTCCCAGCATCCGAGTCTTTTCCAGTGAGTCAACTCTTCGCATGAGGTGGCCAAAGTACTGGAGTTTCAGCTTTAGCATCTTTCCTTCCAAAAAAATCCCAGGGCTGATCTCCTTCAGAATGGACTGGCTGGATCTCCTTGCAGTCCAAGGGACTCTCAAGAGTCTTCTCCAACACCACAGTTCAAAAGCATCGATTCTTCGGTGCTCAGCCTTCTTCACAGTCCANGTTCAACTCTCACATCCATACATGACTACTGGAAAAACCATAGCCTTGACTAGACGGACCTTTGTTGGCAAAGTAATGTCTCTGCTTTTTAATATGCTATCTAGGTTGGTCATAACTTTCCTTCCAAGGAGTATAACGTCTTTTAATTTCATGGCTGAAGTATAGACTTTTGTAAATAAAATCTCAAATATATATATATATATATATTTTTTTTTTAATTTAGCAATAACCACCACTAATGGTGAATAACTCACCCGCCAATGCAGGAGACATAAGAGACGTGAATTCAATCCTTGGAAGATCCCCTGGATGAAGGCATGGCAACCCACTCCAGTATTCTTGCCTGGAGAATCCCACAAACAGAGAAGCCCAGTGGGCTAAGTCCATAGGATCTCAAAGAGTTGGACATGACTGAAGTGACTTAGCATGGCACAGCACAGCAAGAATAAAATATGATATAACCTGTTCCACAAACTTGGGGTTTAACTATTGTCAACATGCCTTGTTTTTCCAGTTAACTGCTCTTACCAACAAATGGCAGTAGGTTTGGTAGCTCCCTTTCCAGACTCTCCAGTCCCCCAGTAATCTACAGACCCTAGGGATTTACACCCAAGACTTGTCTGAAGGATGTGCCTAGTAGAGAACACCCTAGGGTGAGATGTGTGGACCACAGCTATTCCTTCCACAAGGCATTGCTTTTGAAGAGCAGTTATTCACAACCTGGAAAGCACTCTGGTCCACCCCTGGGAGAATTATTCATGGATTCAGATCACTGCACCAGCTGGCCTGATTCATCAATAAATATGATCAGTGCAGATCTGGGCAGGGAGAGTCCTGGCTTGGGTTCCTAGGGTTACAGCTCTTAGCACTCTGCTCTCTGGATTTTTATAACCATCTCCCACAAAGCCATCCCCATCTTCCCTGGGAGTGATGATACAGACAGATTCTAGGCCACTCCCTCCTGGATTCAAACATATCCCTCTTCCTGGAGAAAATTATTTTAACTGTTTCAGAGGTTCTTTAAACATGTAGTTTCCCTAGACACATGAGCTTCTCATGTAAACTCTTACAGAAGACCCCTTCAGGAACTCCAAGGAGCCTTACAATCCTGAGGGAGCCCACCTGGAAAGACTCAATGTGGGTGTACTTCCAAGGGGACTCCCCAAGTGACCTGAGAGGATTCTTTGTTCCACCTTTAAAAGAAACACATATGTACATTTGATATAGTCCTACTTAGGGCTTCTCTTGAGGCTCCAGTAAAGAATCTGCCTGCGTAAGAGACCCGGGTTGGATCTCTGAGTTGGGAAGATCCCCTGGAGAAGGGAAAGGCTACCCATTCCAGTATTCTGGCTTGGACAATTCCATAAACTATATAGTCCATTGGGTCGCAAAGAGTTGGACACGACTGAGCAACTTTCACTTTCACTTACTTTAGATGTATATGCCTCTCCAATAAACATAATAAAAAGAAAATATGTGTATGTACATGTGAGTGTCGCACGACAAAAGATATGGAAGGAGAAGTGAAGTTGCTCAGTCGTGTCCAACTCTTTGCAACCCCATGGACTGTAGCCAACCAGGCTTCTCCGTCTATGGGATTTTCCAGGCAAGAATACTGGAGTGGGTTACCATTTTCTTCTGCATATGGAAGGAGAAAAGGCATCAAATTAAAAAAAATAAAAATCTTAAAGTTAAGATGATTGTAAAACTAAACTTATCTCTTATCTGAATGAATATAAATGCATTAAATCCCCCAAAAGTAAAAGTCTTACAGGTAGGAGGACTAGGATCCCAATAAAAGAACTTACCAAGAAATATTAAGGGAAAAAAACATGGGTTGGCAAAATAAAGTATGATTTAAATCAAGGTAAAAATTTTAAAAAGAAGCCATTTATATTGACAAGAGTATAGAATAAAGAAATTAAAAATGTGAGTCATAAACCTTCAAGTAGAAAATAATATAGAATTGAAATATAGCAATCAAAACTGTCAGAATTATAGAAAGAAATTGGCGGAAACACAAATAAAGTGGGAAAATTTAATATACCATCATTAGCTTTTGACAGAACAAGCAGAAAAAAACAATATATATAAATAATATATAGAAGTTTCAAATATAATACTTGATTACGTATAGAACAGCTTTATACACACCAAGAAGCCACCTAATGTTCCAAAGATTATGGGACATTTACCNTTAATATACCATCATTAGCTTTTGACAGAACAAGCAGAAAAAAACAATATATATAAATAATATATAGAAGCTTCAAATATAATACTTGATTACGTATAGAACAGCTTTTTACACACCAAGAAGCCACCTAATGTTACAAAGATTATGGGACATTTACCAAAATTGGTTACATTCTGTAGCAAAATAAGAACTGTATAAATTATCCAATGCAGAAATTATATACCACTTTCTCTAATAATAATCCAATAAAGGTAGAATTAAACAATGAAATATACTTTTGAAATGTATCAAGAAAACTTTTTAAAATAGGAAAATCAAAACTATAATTATGAGTTATTTATAAAATAATGATGACTGCTATAATATAGAATATAGAACATAGCTAAAAGAAAGAAAGCTATACTGTTGAATCAGATCAATATTTTAAAATAACTGAAGGGAAATGAAGTGAACTTTTAACCTCAAAATTTAAAAAAGGAACACTAAAATTCCTTTGTGGAAAACAATATGGAAATTGTTGATTAAAAATTCATTAGAAAAAATAAAATTCAAAAAGCCATAAAAGTGACCTTTTCTATTTATCTGGATATATATTTTACATAGTAATTTTCTGTGTAGTGGAATACACCTATAAAGCACATAGGATAAAATAACAAAAACTTTAAATAAAATAGGACAAGTCCTAAAATAAAAGTGCCAAAATATGCCTAAAAAGAAAGAAAAATAAACTGAAAAGAATGACAACACTGGGAATAACAGAAAAAGATACTGAATAATTGCTTGTAAAAGTAGTCACTTGTTTAAATGGCTTTATAAGTGACAACAATATTTAAGACAGAAATTAACTCCTACTCTCCATTACCTCTCCACTATACCATGGGGGGGCCGGTGGAATATAAAACTTTTCATTTCACTTTTTTATTTCATTCATAAAACACATTACAACAAAATCTGATATATTGAACTAGATTTAAAATATTTAATAAGATGTTAGCAAATTAAAATTACTAAGACATTAAAATAATAAAACAGTAAGATATAAGCTGAGTCAGTCTGATGAAAGCTTGAGTTCACCATTAATATTAGCTTTGTCAACTTATGACTTAACCTTAATGAGTCTCCATTTCCTCAAATGTAAAATGGTAAAAGTACTGAACAGAATTATGGTGAGGATTTTAAAAGATAATATATATGGAAAAAGAAGTTAACAATATTTATTGAGTACATATGGGTAAACACTCAAATAAAATCTTTTCTTACTGTTAGCTTTTCAAACAAATTTATTTGAGGTATGCAAAAAAGAGTTAGTACTAAGTGTTTGCTAATACATTTCACCACAGTAATAAGTTAAAAGACAAAATTGTGTGGACGTCTTGATATATTCTAAAACAGCACTGATAAAATTTAATGTGTTCTTCATAAAACAGTGGGTCCCCAAATTGAGAGATGCACAAGAGACATTTTATAAACTGAAAATTTACTCATGAAATAGAAAAAGGAAAAGTGCTTCTTAACTCTCTTTTGTTTGAAAATAGTCATTAAGTGAGCATTCCCAATGTCCTGGGATAAACAACAACAGAAAATAATTTTTAAAAGAATATATATACATATATATATGTGAGTGCATATATAAGAATATATATGTAATCGCTCATTTTGCTCTACACAGAAATTAAAACACTGTCAATCAACTATACTTTAATAAAAAGTAAAATATATCAAAAAGTGAGCATTCCAATACTTCTAAGAAACCATCTAAAAGCAACAAAGAGAATGTACAAACTTTATTCTCAGTTAAATAAAGTGTGACCACTAAGCCTCAAATCTAATGATGTATCAAAGGACAGCTAAAGCCATGGATAGAAAGCAAGAAATCATGCAAGGAACATTTGGAACAAGTTCCCAGCTTCAAATAGTCAAGGAAGACTTCTGAATGTGAGAGAAGGCACACACTGGTCAATGCCTGAATCCTTGGTCTACACCCATCCAAAGGGACACATGGTCTGGTGGCAGATCTTTCCCCAGATAAGGCTCCAATCTACCAGCCAGAAGAAGCAGAAACTCATCATATGAACAAATCATGTTTTTAGAAATTAGTCCACAGGGAAGTGAGATGTTTCATTCTGAACCATCTCTCCACTCCTTAGTCCAAAATAAACTACACTTAATTGTGAATCATTGCTAGAAAGAGAAACAGAGAAAGTTCACCAAATATTATTGGCTCCCAAAGTACCAGAACCAAGTTTCAGAGGGAAGTTCTATTTGGAAAAGAAAAATAATTACAATTATTTAAAATTTTCTGGAACATAGAAAATAAGACATCTCTAATTTTAATTAAATGAGCTTAACTTTGATACAAAGAATCCAAAAATAGACAAAGTAAGTCTAAAAACCAACCTAGATTCCATTCTAAAATCTTAAGAAATATATTAGCTGACAGAATTCTGAAATATAGTAAAATAATTATGCACCAAAGCTAAATGGACTTTACTCCAGAAATGCACGAGTAGTTAAACCTCAAGATATTTATTAAAATACATACCTAAAAAGAAAATTTATGTTTTATCTTCATGGATGCTGAAATATACATTTAATAAAATTCAAAATTATGTCTTAATAAAAAAATTTTAAGATAGAAAAGGATAGGAACAAATTGCTATTTCTTAATATCATAAAGTATGCGCCTCTCAACCCCAAAGTCAACATATCATATAATGAGAAAGCACTTGATGCATTCTCACTTAAAATCAAGAATAAGACAAAGGAGTCCATAGCCACCATTATTATTTTTTTATTATTTGACATTGCTCTGGAGGATGAAAATTGCAATTAGGAATTACAAAAACTAGAGATACGAAAAAAATGGAAAGGAGTTAAAATTACAGAGCACATCATGCAAACAATGAGATTAGAAGTAAATTAACTGGAAAACAATTACAAAGAGTAAGAGAATTAAATAAAGAGGCAGATTGTACAAGTAATACAAGCAATCGATAGTCTTCATACACTGTGCCAACAGGTTAGAAGTTAAAGTGGAGAAATAAACCCCATTTAATACTGCAACTCATTCTTCCCTTAAAAACAAAGCAAAACACTGTACCTAGGAATGAACTATGTAAGAAGTATGCAGGATCTATATGAAGCAAACTGAAACAGTCTTAAAAGATTTAAAAGTGGACTTCAACTAGTTTAAAGGGGTATCATTGTATTGGATAGGAAAACTCAAACCATAAAGATACAATCCTTTCTAAAGTAATCTATAAATTCAACTGAACCCCAAAACAAAGCAAAACTCACTAAATTTTGTGAGAGGAGACTATAAAAAATAATTCTAAAGTTCAAATGGAAAAATAAAGAGGCAAGAATATACAGGGAAATTTTGAAAAAAGAAAAGTAATAAGGGAGATCACTTCTACAGTACACAAAAGCAAATCCTAAAAGTAAAATAAGTAAAGTACTATAGTACTGGTAAATGACTAGAGAGAGAAAGTTTTATGGCACATATATACAATG
Source organism: Neotragus pygmaeus (assembly GCA_006410875.1). NCBI lineage: Eukaryota > Metazoa > Chordata > Mammalia > Artiodactyla > Bovidae > Neotragus > Neotragus pygmaeus. Next base: position 127,095 of record SJYV01047830.1, on the reverse strand, counting down.
TATTAGTTACTGAAAAACTGTTCACTGAGATTCCCAGATACCATCTGAACAATAAGTAATTAGTCAGATAAAGATAATGCTCAAGGCTGCCAAGAGTTCAGAGGAATAGAAATAGGCAATCTCATACACTGTACAAAATTGAAACAAATGGATTCCTTATTACCTATCTGACACTTTAAATAAATTTATACAGTTGAATCTCTTATATTTATGTTTTTTTAATAGTGTTTAAGAACTAAATAGAGATGTATATAAATGTACTAGAATACTCACCACACCATTAAAGTGGCAAAAGACTGATCCAATCAAGATATTCAACAATAGAAAATGGGTAAAATAAATTCTGATACACATACTATATTATAAGTAAGGTACTGATATGAATAATAAAAAGAAATTCCGTTGAAAATAGGCAAAGAAATGAACATGAAATTTGTAGACAGGAAAACTCAAATGGATAACCAAAACATAAAGACTTTCTTAAACTCATTCATTGGCTTTAGAACATGTCAGATTACATCCATCAGATTTCAAAAAGTTTTAAAAATTGGATTACCTCTAGATTTAACATGTAAAAATGAGATAGATCCTCAAGCACTGCTCACAGGAGGCTTTAACAGATACAGGTGTTCAAAAACATTACCTGATATCACTTTAGAAATTCAATCTCCCTTTGCCTTTTGACTGAGAAATAACACTCCAGGGATAGAGTCCAGAGATATTTTTGCCCATATCCATTAGGAATCTGTGGAAGGATATTCTTCACAGCATTCTTCACAGCATAACTATCAAAACCTCATGGCATTGTTTATAACTATAAAGGGTCTACCAACTGAGGAAAGAAAAAGTAAAGTGTGATGGGTAATCATTATGGATAATATAAAGCAGCTAAAGGTAGTTAGAAATAAATACATACAGAGATAGATAAATCTTAAAGTACCAGTCAGTCAGTTCAATTGCTCAGTCGTGTCTGACTCTGCAACCTCATGAACCGCAGCACGCCAGGCCTCCCTGTCCAACACCAACTCCCAGAGTCCACCCAAACTCATGCCATTGAGTTGGTGGTGCCATCCAACCATCTCATCCTCTGTTGTCTCCTTCTCCTCCTGCCTCAATCTTTCCCAACATCATGGGCTTTTCAAATCAGTCAGCTCTTGGTATCGGTGGTCAAAGTATTGAAGTTTCAGCTTCAGCATCAGTCCTTCCAATGAATATTCAGGACTGATTTCCTNAACTCTCTTGCTTTTTTGATGATCCAGCGGATGTTGGCAATTTGATCTCTGGTTCCTCTGCATTTTCTAAAACCAGCTTGAACATCAGGAAGTTGACGGTTCACGTATTGCTGAAGCCTGGCTTGGAGAATTTTCAGCACTACTTTACTAGCATGTGAGATGAGTGCAATTGTGCGGTAGTTTGAGCATTCTTTGGCATTGCCTTTCTTTGTGATTGGAATGAAAACTGACCTTTTCCAGTTCTGTGGCCACTGCTGAGTTTTCCAAATTTGTTGCCATATTGAGTGCAGCACTTTCACAGCATCATCTTTCAGGATTTGAAGTAGCTCAACTGGAATTCCATCACCTCCACTAGCTTTGTTCGTAGTGATGCTTTCTAAGTCCCACTTGACTTCACATTCCAGGATGTCTGGCTCTAGATGAGTGATCACACCATCATGATTATCTGGGTCGTGAAGATCTTTTTTGTACAGTTCTTCTGTGTATTCTTGCTACCTCTTCTTAACATCTTCTGCTTCTCTTAGGTCCATACTATTTCTGTCCTTTATTGCGCCCATCTTTGCATGAAATGTGCCCTTGGTATCTCTAACTTTGGTTAGAGATGTATTTTGGTTACATTATGGTTAGAAAATGTATTTAGTATAACTTTAGTCTCTTAAACTTGTCAAGACTTGTTTGATGACCTAACATAAGGTCTGTCCTTGAGAATGTTTCATATGTGCTTTAGAAGAACGTGTGTTTTGCAGTTGTTGGGTGAGGTCTTCTATAGATGTCTATGTTATGTCTAGTTGACTTAGAGTGTTCTGCAGCTCTTCTGTTTCCTTGTTCATCTGCTTGCTTGTTTTATCCATTATCAAAAGAGTGTTGAAGTTTCTAAATATTGTCAGATTGTTTATTTCTCTCTTTTTATCTGTATGTATTCTTAATGTATACTTAAAGGTAACTACATGACCCTTTTATCATTATAAAATATCCTTTTGTGTCTCTTTTTGTTTTCAAGTCTATTTTGTCTCATATTAGTATAACTCTAGCTCTCTTTTGGTTATTATTTGCATGGCATTGTATTTTTTTCATTCTTTTCCTAACAACCTTTTTGTGTCTTTGAATCTAAAGTATGTCTTTTGTAGATAGTATATAGTTGGATCACATCTTTAAATCTATCCTGCTAACCCTTGCCTTTCAGTTGGAATCTTCAATCCATTTACATTCAATATAATTAATAAAAAAGGATTTATGTCTGCCATTTTGCTACTTATTTTCTATATGTCTTATCTTTTTTTGTTGTTCTGTTACTTGTTTGCACCCTCTTTATTTTGTGCTATATAGAGATTTTCTAGTATACCATTTAAATTCCCTTCTCACTTTTTATTTTTTGAATTGTTTTCTTAATAGTTCCCCTGAGGATTAAAATTATCATCTTAATTTTTAACAGTCTAGTTTGGATTAATACCCACTTAATTTCAGTGCCATACTCTGCTCTTTTATGGGTCTATATCCTGCCCATTCCTTTTCACTGTTGTTATCATACAAATTGCATACATATTACACCTTTATGTACTGTGTACCTATCTACACGAGTTTGTAATTATTGCTTTATGAAATTGTGTTTTAGTCAGATGCAGGAAAGAGTTATGAAAAACCATTTATATTGTCTTTTGTATTGACCCATGGAGTTACCTTTACTGGTGCTCTTTATTTCTTTGTGTGAATTTGAATTACTGCCTAGTGTCTTTTCATCTCACCCTGAAGCTCAGTCTTTGTTATTTCTTGCAGGGCAGTTCTGCTGGCAATGAATTTTATGTTTTTGTTTATCAGAGAATGTTTTAAGTTCCCTTTTAATTAGAAGGATAACTTTGCTGGAAATAGGATTCTCGGTTTGTAGTCTTTTTCCTTTCAGTACTTTTTATTGTCCTACTGCCTTTTGGCCTCCATTTTTATTTATTTGTTTCTTAATGATATATCCGTTCTTAATCTTATGGAGATCCCTTATATGTATTGAATCACTTTTCTCTTGATGCTTTAAAAATTCTGTCTTTTGATTTTTGACAGTTTGGCAATATGTCTAGTCAGTATCAGAAAGTTTATCCTTCTTGAAGTTCATTGAATTTCTTGAATATGCACATGAATAGTTTTCATCAGATTTTGGACATTTTTGGCTAATATTTACAGAAGTATTTTTTCTGCCTCTTTCTGTCTCCCCCTCCACCAAATAATATATTACTTGTACATTTAAAAATATATTTATAAAGATATATAATTTGCTTATACATTATAATGAAGAGCCAACTCAATGAAAAAGACCCTGAGTCTGTGAAAGATTGAAAGCAGGGGAGAAAGGGGCAACAGAGGATGAGATGATTGGATGGCGTCATCGACTCAACAGACATGAGTTTGAGCAAACTCCAGGAGATAGTGAAGGACAGGGAACCCTGGCATGCTGTAGTCCGTGGGGTCATAAAGAGTCAGACATAGCTGAGTGACTGAACAACAAAAATGTGCTTACATCATTTAATACAAATTATTGTGTTATCCAGAGACAATTATTTGAAATAAAATATAAATAAGATTGTATTCCAGATGGAATTTTCTTTAGAAATTTAAGTACTTAGGGGAGTTATACTGAATAGCTAAGTGAGAAGAGTTCACCAGTCTCAGAAGTTCTCTTTTCTTTTTCATTTTGCCATTTTAGGTGTACAGAGCCAATGGGCCAGATGGAGCTGTTGGCAGAGGTCAGAGAATCCACCTGCAGTTATGGGACACAGCTGGACAAGAGAGGTATGAGATCTTCAGTCATGTGCTCTTTGCTGGAACAAAGGGGAAAAACAATTGCACTCTTCACACAGTGACCTGAGCAAGAAAAGGCCGACTGATTTGTTGATCTGCACCTGGATAAGCCATGCTGCCTCATTAGCAGGAAATTTATCAGTCTGAAATGATAAGAGTGGCTTTATTTCATACAAGGTCAAAGGGAAAATGAATCCTTTTAAAAACAGATGCTTTTACTTATGGACTTCTTTCTTTTTCTCCCCCTTTTTAAAAACCTGTATACTAGTCTCCATTTACTTTTGTATACTCAACCACAAAGAAAGCTAGAGTTGCATTCATTTTCCTTACTTGATTATTGGAACCTAGCATAAAAATCTTGTTGGAATTAACAAGATCATATTAATCATATTAATCATTAATCATGATCATATTGATCATATAAATCAGAGGTTGCTTGACAAAAATGTCACATGAAATCTTCATATAAAGTTACTTTTTTTGATCAAAATATAGTTGATTTACAGTGTTGTGTTAATTTCTGCTGTACAGTAAAGTTATACAGTTATACAAATGTATACATTCTTTTTTATATTATTTTCCATTATGATTTATCACAGGGTATTGAGTATAGTTCCCTGCACTATACAATAGAACCTTGTTGATTATCCATTGTCTGTATAATAGTTTAGATCTACTAGTCTCAAACTCCCAATCCATCCCTCCCCCACCTACCCCTCCCTTGGCTACCACAGGTCTGTTCAAAGTTGCTTTCAGTTAGCTACAGCTGTGTTATCTCTCACACTTTCCTTAAAGAATTTTATTTGTTTGTTTAACTTTTTCTTATGGAAAACTCCAAGTATATACAGAAGTAGAGAGGCGAGTACAGTGAAATCAGGTACTGACTTGACAGTTTCAACAAACATCAGGTTGTGGCCCATCTTACTTCGTGTATATCCTTCACCTCTTCTCACTACCCCCGCCCCACAATTATTTTGAAGCAAATTCCAAATATCAAACTATTTTTTTTGTAACTATTTTGGTACATATCTCTGAAAGATGAATACTCTTTTTGTAAAAACATGGATTAGAAATATTTGAGAACACTTAAAATAGCTAATTAAAGGACAAATTCTTAACCAGTATTTTCTTCCCTGGAGCCCATGCCTGTCAGTTGCAGGCTTTGCATAAAGGCAAAATGAGAGAAAACCTATTACGAGAGAGAGGCACAGAGATGGCAGGATAAACCCTTGGTGCATGCTTGCACATGTGTGCTCAGTTGTGTCCGACTCTTTGTGACCCCATGGCTGTGGCCCACCAGGCTCCTCTGTCCAAGGAATTTTCCAGGCAAGAATATTGGAGCAGGTTACCGTTTCCTATGTCAGAGGATCTTTCCCACCCAGATATCGAAGCTGCATCTTTTGCATCTTCTGCATTGGCAGGCAGATTCTTTACCACTGGGCCACTTGGGAAGCCCAAATCCTCGGTGGAGAGGGTATAAAGAAAGGGGAAATTGAGTCTGATTACCATCACCCTGAAGCCAAAGAATGGTTCTCAGGGATAAGGGATTTCTGTAGAGACTGAAATTAAAAGGTCATGCATGGAACACATTGTGTGTTAAATCAAGTCAGGCTTTCACAGGACAGGGAAGACACATACACAGCAAGCACCATTGCTTTTGGCCTATTTAACTTTTAATTGTACAATAAATTCTTGACTGAGACAAAGAGATCATGAGCTAGTACTTGCTATCCCTGTCCAGAAGGCTGGTTTTTTAAATCACATGGCTTATTAACACATAAACTTCTACCAGTTAGATAAATAACTTATTATACACATTTGGAATATCGTCATCTAATTTGTTACATTTTTTAAAAAATCAGTTTTTATTTTAAAAGAAAATTGCTAACTGTTGGCATTTTAGAAAGTCTGTATACGTTTTCAAATATTTTTTCTTATTCTGAATACCTTTTTACTATATTTTTAAGATACTCAATGTCATTGATTATGTACCTAATTTTACACCGTTGAAACTATTATATAATAGCATAATTCAGTAAACCTTGTGCAAGTAAGATCTATGCACAGTGAACATGTATAATGCGAAGTTAGTAGAAACAGTGGCATGTTGTTTAACATCTGACTTGGCTTCCCTGATGGCTCAGAGGTTAAAGTGTCTGCCTAGAATGCAGGAGACCCAGGTTCGATCCCTGGGCCGGGAAGATCCCCTGGAGAAGGAAATGGCAACCCACTCTAGTACTCTTGCCTTGAGAATCCCATAGAGGGAGGAGCCTGGTAGGCTACAGTCCATGGGATCCCAAAGAGTTGGACATGACTGAGTGACTTCACTTCCCTTTGTTATTGATGAACTGTTGTAAAAGGCTCAAGGGGACTGCTGGTGGCTTTATGTTTCAAAGAGTAGGGGTGTGGTTTAGGTGACCAATCTGCTTTTATGTTCCTAGGTTTCGTAGCTTGACAACTGCCTTCTTCAGAGATGCTATGGGCTTTCTTCTGCTTTTTGATCTGACAAATGAGCAGAGTTTTCTCAATGTCAGAAACTGGATAAGTAAGTAGTATTATCTCCCTGCCTGTTTCTTCCCACTCGCTGAAACAGAATCTCTCTTATATTCTACTTCTTTTGTAAGTTGTTTTGTAAGAGCTCCTAATGCTGTTTAAAATGCTGTTTAAAGGAGCATGGGTGTTGGTTCAGGAGCAAAGGTAACTGAAGTCCTCTGCTTTCCCTGGTCATGCTAACCTCCATTTGTTGAGTGCATCTTGCACTCTAGATCCATGGAGTATTTTCTGTGTAATCTCTTCACCAGTCTTTCCCACAAAGAGGACTCTTATCTCCATTTTATAGAGGAGGAGATAGAAGCCTAGAGAGGTGCTATCGAGTCTGATACCATCCCAGGGTTCATATCGAGTCTGATACCATCCCACCCAGGGTTCAAAACATGTAGTACATTGACCCCTTTGAAAAATTAATGGATCCTAACCTTGTCTCAAGGTCTCTTCTGTATTTAAAGGGCCAGAGCACTTTCCAGGAGAATCTTGTCATAGAAACCTCTAGATCTGCCTTGGCCAGAGTGGTCCCCAGCACAGTATACATGAACCTGCATTTTGGCTCTCTGGAGACAGCCTGATAGCTTACAATATTGGTTAGTAGTCAGTTAGAATCCTACTACTTGACCAAACGTACATTTTCCTCTGTTGGTTGTATTGGTGGAATCATAGAGAACCTATTGGAGAGGCCTGTGATATTAAATTCCTAACAGCCAAATCTTTAGAATGAACTTATTTATAAACCCTTACTACATAACAATTTCTTAATAGTTTCGGTGTTATGAAAAGGTAATGGACTGTAATTTTTATAGTAGAAAACCTTGTTTTTAAAAATGAGTTTTCAAATAAGTCATTAAAGAATGTCTTGTAGTTTTTCAAAGCATTTTCACATTGTTTGTGTCCAGTCCCCATGTCCCCGCCATGAGGAGATCCAGGGAAGTGGTGGTGTATCTTCATTTTAGGATAAAGATGCTTAGCCTTATGGAGTAATAGGCTTGCCCAAGGACATGGAGCTTTTGGCTTTTGCTTCAGTGGCATTTTTGGGGATGGGAGAATTCAGTGGCTTTTTATGCTCTTTCTCAACTAAGTTAATCACTAAAATTGAAGAGCTATTTAATACCTTAAATATAGGTTCCCCAGGTTAATCATGCTTGGGCTTCACTTTGTTAAGTGCCTGTTTGAGTCACACACCCTTTTGGCTGAATGGCAGTGACTATTTCTAATCGATTATCCTCGTTCCCTGCTCATCATCCTCTACTTTGTGTCATTCGAACCAGTTCTGGGGCTTTCTTAAGCACTTTCTAAGGATTGTTGTTAGAAATGGGCTCATAGATTCTTAGCACAGGAAGAACATCAACCCACCTATTTTCCACTGGGAGAAACCAAAACTCTGGACAAGGTAAATCTCGTCCATTTGGGCTTCATGGCTAGTTACGTGAAGGATAAAATCATGTGAAATTCTGTGTATTATTTTGTTTTTTCCTTATAGTGTAAAAGAATTCTTCTTGCTCAGTTAGGCAAAGAAAACATACATATTGGAGATTTCACATCTTCAGTGTAAAGTATGTATTCATTGTCAGAAAGATTCAGTGTCAGAGGTAGTAATAACAAATCTTAATTAGGAATAAAAATTTGTTAATTATGTATATTTTTTGTTTTTCCTCTGCCTGTTAGTAGTTTGAATATTAATGGGATCATTCTTCTTTGGGGGATCAAATTAAATATATATTGTATATTTAATGTATATTTCAATATTTAATGTATTTGGTATGTTTAATGTATATAATATATAAAAATTATATATACACACACAAGCATATATGTGTGTGTATACATATATACATATACCAATGGTGGATAGCAGAGCAGAGGCAGTATTGCATTGAACAGGAAACTGAGTCCTGGGTGCTGAAGGCAGAGACCAGGTCTGCACTCTCCCTTTGCTTCTCCAGAGATGCATTGCAGTCCTTTCTGCCTTGAATCCAGATCTCTCCTGTCCTCCTGGGAAACGGATAAGAGTTCCAAGTTGATCCCTGCTGAGCTTAGGAGACTGAACAGAGATCTCTGTCCTCTGGGCCTGAATTTGAAATCAAAGAGGAATCGGATAGTGTTGTATCACTCACCTGTCTTTCTGGAGCTTGAGGATGAACCAATGTGCCCACAGGCAGCATGCTTTGTAGGGAAACTCCAAAGTAGCCTATATTTCTAAACTGTTCTGTAGCCTCACATAAGTGGGACAAGAGCCCAAGAAGTATATTTTTAACATATTTTTGCCTTTATATTTTTATTCCTGTTATTCCCTCTGTCTGAAAAGCCCTCTCCATACTCACTCCCATCGTCTTAAAAATTTAGAGTTCAATTTACTCTTTAAAATCTGACAAAATATGGCCCCCATGAAATTTTCTGTGATAACTTTGTTGAATTAATTTTTTTCTCTCCTCTTAAAAAAAATTAGATTAAAATAAGTTGATTTACAATGTTGCATTTGTTTCAAGTGTACAGCAAAATGAATCAGTTATACATGTATCCATTCTTTATTTTTTAAAGATCTTTCTCCATATAGGCCATTACAGAATATTGAGTCGAGTTCCTTGTTCTATATAGCAGCCTCTTATTATCTATTTTATATATCCTGTGCTGTGCTTAGTCACTCAGTCGTGTCCAACTCTTTGCAACCCCATGCAGCCCACCAGGTTCCTCTGTCCATGGGGATTCTCCAGGCAAGAATACTGGAGTGGATTGCCATGCCCTCTTCCAGGGGATCTTCCCAACCCAGGGACTGAGCCCAGGTCTTCCACATTGCAGGCAGATTCTTGACCATCTGAGCCAGTGGGGTGTGTATGTCAGTTTTATTCCTCTCAGTTGGAGTTAAGCCTCCTATTATGTTTTATACTACTTACACATGATCCTTATCACGTACCATATCAAATTGTAGTTATTTATGTGCTTTTTTTTTTTGGTGAGATGTTTTTAAAGAATTCATAAATTTATTTTTATATAAATAATTCACAACGTTTGTAGAAAAGTTAGGAAAAAAGAAAAATGCTCAATTATCATACTTCCCAGACTCCACAAAATAAATACTATTAAACATTATTACTGATAATACACAATATCTCTAAATGCTTTATTGCATTAAAAGAATGATTTTCAAGTGTGAGCATGCATCTAGATCCCCCCAGAGAACGTGTTAAGACAGATTCCAGACCTCAAACCCAGCCTTCCTTCTTCAGTAGACATGGGGTGGTACCTGAGAATTTGCATTTCTAGCCAGTTGCCAGGTGATGGTTGTTAGGCTGCTGGTCCATGCACCTTACCTCAAGACTCACTGAATTAACTAGCTTAACCTTTACCTTACCCCTATGAAGTAAATACTGTCATTGTCTTCCTTTAACGATGGGGAAACTGAGGCACAGAGTGGCCATGTAACTTCCTCCAGGCCACACAGCTAGTAAATGGCATAGCCAGGATTCAGCCTTAACACCCTCGGTCCCGAGTTCATTTTCATAACCTTGACACTGAACTGATAAGGTGTTAACAGAGCACTGAACCTCTCTGGAGACCAGAAAGGTTCTGCAGTAGAAGTGACTGAGAGGCAAGTTGTAAAGGAAGTAGGGGATGTCCCTGAAGGAAGGCTGTGTTTGGTTATTCAGGGTCTAGGGACAGAATGCATAACAGCCTGGAGACAGAAAGGATGTGGCTGTTGGAAATGGTACAGTTTGGTCTTGCCTGTATAGGTCCTGTTCCCCTCTTCTGTCCCGTGAGGGCAAAGGTCAGTGCCCTGAAATTCTGCACCAAGTATCAGGCCTCCGTTATTGCTTAGTAAATACTAACTGACTTGACTTTCTCATGATAAGATATAATGAACATGACTTGATAATGAGGAACTAATGGTTAACCATGATAAAAAATAAATTAGGCCATACATTTTTGAGGATGTCTTATTGTGCAAGTTTGAGTAACTTAATTTCACTGTGAGGCATGATGAGTATGAAATAAGACTTATTTTCCTTATTTGGGAGATTAAACTCTTTAGCTTAGTTGAAGTTCCCTTGCTTTTATTACTGTTAATATGCCTACTAACAGATTTTCATGTGAAAAGAAATAGAAGCTATAGAGTGAGAATTGTAGTCTCTTGCTTCTTGAGTCTGGTGACAGAATCATTGACTATATATTCTGGGTTTTCTGTCTTCATTTGATCCTAAATTTTGTTTGTTTTAGATAAATTGATTCTGCCTTAGGATAATAGAAAAATGTGAAAAATATTTCAGATAGAAATAGGTTTATAGAAAGACAATTCATTTTAAAAATGCCACTGCTGTGGAGAGAAAATATATGAAAAACAGAGCTTTAGAGTTAGTCATGAGCACTAGGAAATCCTCCAAATGTGGTTTTTTCTTTTCAAATGATCTTCATAAAGAAGACAGCTATGTGGTATATGTGTGTGTGTATGTAAGTTTTGGAGGGATAACAAATTCTCCCATTCCTCTCTAATATAAATAAATAAGCTGGAGTATGTGCATAAGAACAGGATTAGTTTTACATCTCTGCCCCATCCATTTAGTTTTATAGCTTGGGTATTGGTGTTTTGAAAGCATTATAGAGAATCATGCAGTTCCTTATATCTGTATATCCATTTACAGTTTTAAAGCAGTTTTGCATATATTCTCCACTGATCATAGACTTATATTACTTAACTGTAACAAATTTTCTTATCTTCTTCTACTAATAGGTCAGCTGCAAATGCATGCTTATTGTGAAAACCCAGATATAGTGTTATGTGGAAATAAGAGTGATCTGGAAGACCAAAGAGTAGTAAAAGAGGAAGAAGCCAGAGGACTTGCAGAGAAATACGGGTGAGTATTTTGGGGGAGGAGTCTACAGCACAAATTTCCGATGCAAGCATTGGCATGTGAATGGGTAACAAAAAGGGCAAAAGCAAAAAACTGCGAGGGATGTAGGCCTTGGGAGGTGTCAAACACCTCCTTTGCATATTAGTATTACATGTTTTGGGAACCATAGAAAACGCCATTGGTGAGGTCCTTCATTCAGTGCTTCAGTACCATTTTCTCAGTCTCTTGGTGTTTGAAGAAAGACAGCTTCAGGGACAAACACCCTAACTGTGTAAGGCCTCCTTTCCAAGCTGCAGGTACGAGATGCCCAGGATAAGGAAATTCTGTATATTTATTCAGTGAGGAAAATTCAAAGCCAGTCCATATTCTGCTCTGGCAAGTTCCAGGATACAAGAAGGCCTTCTTGGCCTTGAAATACATATGCTGGTGGAGGAGTGTGAAGATCTCCTTTGGTTTAAGCTGTGTTTTTGTTGTGTGTGCTTAGTCACTTCAGTCGTTTCTCACTTGAAGGCCCCATGGATTGTAGCCCTCCAGGCTCCTCTGTCTGTGGGATTCTCTGGAGCAAGGATACTGGATTGAGTGGCCATGCCCTCCTCCAGGGAATCTTCCTGACCCAGGGATTGAACCTGTGTCTCCTGTACTGCAGGGATTCTTTACCACTGAGCCACTGGAGAAGGCCCATTTTTGTGGTGGAGTCAGCTAAGTACTGTCTTCCTCCTTGAGCTCAGGGGGTAGGATCATAGTAGCAGCAGCATTAATGGACATGAAAGAAGGGGTCAGCCACTGCTCAATGAAGCACTGCAAAGCAATTTGTGCTGTACTTTCTTCCTCCAATATAATGAGAATGCAAATGCACATGTAATAATTCAGTTCAGTTCAGTCACTCAGTCGTGTCCGACTCTTTGCGACCCCATGAATTGCAGCACGCCAGGCCTCTCTGTTCATAATTACACTTATTATTAGTGAGAGACAGCAAGTAGGCTAGAGAAGGAAGGGGAGGGAGGGAGAAAGAGAAAGGAAGAAAGAAGGGTGGTTTGGGTGGTGTACTGTGTGTAGAGGGTGTTACTGCCTAGTGGCCACTGTTGTTAGACAAATGCAAGGAAGCTGTAGGAGGGACTTTGCCTTTTTATCGTGTGAACCCTGCCTTTCTCTTGTTTGGGCTGATGGAGTTCAGAAAGCACTCAAGGATGGGGTTCACACTGGAGAGGGAGTGGAAGGATAGGTTGACTGGGCAGGAAGGAACCAAGAGTCTGGAGAGATTCGAACACTAGGGAAGAAGAGTAGACTTGGTCTGCAGGGGCTCAGGAGGTTGCTGAAGGCCTTTGAACATGGAGGGCTGTTATTAACACTTCCCCAGGTCAGGCTGGGGTGATGGGGAGGATGGAGTGGAGAGCTCCTGGGCAGTCCCTGTGAAGGGTTGCTGTGTGTCTGATGCTGAGGCCCTTAGGATGGGCAGTCAGCAGGGAAGGTGGATTTGAAGTGGGGGAGAGCCAGAGCCAGCCGGGACCATGACCATGGACTGAAGCTGTGTCAGTCCCTGCTGCTGCTGACCTGGATGGTGTGGGTGGCCAACGGAAGCCAAGGCTCTTTGCACAGAGCTAAACACAAACACATCTGGCCCAGGAGCTGGAGAAGCTAACGGAGGGTCTAGGGGAAGGTGGAAAAGGAGACAGGTCTGGTTGCTGGTTTGTGCCAATGAGGTGAGCCAGCAGATAAGCGACAAAATGTGAGAGCCGCAGAATGGCTGCTGCCTCACTTCTGCCCTGCCTATCTTCCCTGCCTCTCTCTGCGGTCCACCTGAACTGCAAAGGGAGTTCTGGGAAGTGTTCAATCTAGACAAGCTGACAGATCATAAAGCTACCACAGATAGAGTGTGTGGCTGGGCATTGGTTTCTTTTAAAAGCTCTCCATGTGATTTTTTTTTTTTAAAGCAATGGTCCCACTGACATTTATTTATTTATTTTTAATTAATTTAAATTTTGGCTGCACTGTGTCTTCATTGCAGCCTGTGGGCTTCCTCTTATTGCAGCAAGTGGGAGCTACTCTCTAGTTGTGGTGCACAGGCTTCTCTTTACGGTGTCCTCTCTTGTTGGGGAGCACAGGCTCTAGGTTCACGGGCCCAGTAGTTGTGGCCCTTGGGCTTAGTTGCCCCGTGGCATGTGCTATCTTCTTAGACCAGGGATTGAACCCACATCCCTTGCATTGGCAGGTGAATTCTTAACCTTTGGACCACCAGGGAAGTCCCTTCATATGATTTTTGGAGCAGAACTTGAGAACCTCTGACTGAGATGATTCTGAAGTGGGGACTGACCAAGTTCTGAGGGCGATTCTGATCACCTGATATGCCCACTCCTATCTTGATAGTCACTTTTGTAAAGTAGTGGAAGGAAAGAGGGATCAGATACCGTGGTGGATTCTGAAGTGGTGAAGCTGGGGGCTGTGTGGCAATTGGGTGAGGAGGAAGTAAGTGATGAAGCAATGGAAGCTGTGGACCTAGCTAGACCAGGCTTTTGAGAAGTGTATTTGCAAAGACAAGAAAAAATAAAATAGGGCAGCTAGGAAAGTTAGCTAGACCCAACAATTGTATTGTTAAGTGTTGTGGGGGGTCTGGATTGACTCACTCCCTCTGGGCTTTACCTGCCCTTTGCTTGTTTCCTCTGTGCCCATCCTCAGGATTCCACATCCTGCCCAGTATTGGAGAGCCTGCCGTTACCTTCTGACTATAGGGAAACTCTGGGTACAAAAGGGGCCACCTTTCCTCAGTGCTCAGCTCAGATCTGGGCGGTATTTCATAAGAAAGGCTCAGTGTAAAGTTTCTGAACTGGGTTAAAATGAGCAGAGGAGAGATTAGCAGATAAGATAGTGGAGGTTATTGAAGATGGGAAGGGATGAAATCTCTTAGGATTTAAGAAACATAAAACAGAGTTCTGTAGGCTGTTGGGAGTTTCAGAGGAAGGTGTAAAAGAGAAATTTGGTTCACATGGATTGGACAGATTTGACATTTAAGTGTAATGATTATTTTCACAGAAATCTTTTCATTTTTAATAATTGTAATATTTTCATTGATTGCACATGCACTAAAAAACTGTATTGGCTAATCCACCTATGTGCTAACAATCAGAAAACAGTAGTTTATGGGATATCTTCATATAATTTGTATGTTATCTGATAAATTTGTGGTTTTTGTTCCTGTTGCATTACCATCTATCCTCAGTTCATAAGAATGGGTCATTGGTTCACAAGTGGCTCTCTGAAATATACGTGTATTTAAGAATGAAAGACTATGTCTCAGAAAAACTTTGCAAACCTAATAAAAACATGCTGCAGTGCAAATAAGGAATATAAATGTGTGTCTGCTGGGACAAGTAAATTTGAGAATGAGAACTTTATGCAGCAGCCCAAAATAGAAAGGGTTAATTGGATGCATGATAATGAAGATTCAAAAATTTATTTTTAGTAGACTAAGAATCCCTTGACCCCGAATCCCTTCCCCTCCTTTGTCTAAATTGTAACATGAAGCTTTTAGGTCACTTCCTAATACAACAAAGCAATGTGGCCCATAAACCAGCTTTTTTAGAACAACTGCAAAATAATGCTTTCCAATATTGAATAGTATTGACAATGAAATCAGAGAAGAGAGCAAAACAGAGGGTTATTCAGATTTGTACTTCTGCCAGTCAGAACCATAATATTCACTTTGTTGCTAAAACACTTTTTAAAAAAGCAGAAAGCATATTGGCAACATTCCTCTTTTGATGGTACAATTAGATCTCAGACTTAAGTGTGTCCCAGCATCACCTGAACTCTGGGTCCCACTGAGTTTCTCATTTAGTGGGACTAGGATGAAGCCCCACATTTTACATTTCTAGCTGATTCCTAGATGTTGCTGCTACTAGTGACTGAGGATAGCACTTTGAGAAGCACCCGGGTAGGTGTCAGGTTATCATGAGCTGTGCATGCTGGCAGATGTTTTCCTTGCCCACAGAACTGGACAAAATGATGGTGCAACAGAATATGAAGCAGGTGTCTACTTGTGCCACATTTGGGGAGGGACATGTGCTCACCGACTGATCACTGGAAAAATCCATGCTAAGTCCAGGAGTTTTTTTTATCTTACACAGTTAATGATATCAGCTGTGCTATAGATGGGGCAAGGACATGGATTGTTACCAAGCTAGCATGAGCCATAAGCTTATAGGCAAAGACTTCACTGTAAGTGAAAATGGTTGCATCTAAGTGTCCTTCTATCCTCTTTACTCACAGAAGATAGTTGTTGGTCAGTAAAGCCTTTTGTTCTTGATTCAGGGTTAAGGGAAATAGAGGACATAACAAATATGATGAAAGTATGATAATTGAATGTATGTATATCACATGTGCTGTGCAAAGAAGCAGTAAATTTTCACAGAATGAGATAAAACTGTTATATAACATTGTATAGTTTTACGTATATGACTTAATGGTTTGACTTATATATATGTTGTGAAATGATCACCACAATAAGTTTAGTTAACCTCAATCACTGGCGTAATTACAGTTTGTTTGTTTTTTTCTTTTTTGTTGAACCTCAAGGCATTTGGGATCTTAGTTTCCAGACGAGGGGTGGAAACTAGACACCCTGCTGTGGAAGCATGGTGTCTTAAGCACTATACTGCCAGGGAAGTCCCCTGTGGTTACATTTTTTTTTTTTTCTTGTGATGATGAGGACTTTTAGGATCTATTCTTAGGGACAGCAAATAGAAGACAGCTCTGCCCCCCACCCCCACCCCCCCCAACTAGAGACTACTGGCTAATGATGAGGAAGGTGCTCAAGAGTTTCTGGAATGGAGGATGTGTTAAAAACTTTTATTTACAATATTAATAATATGAGTACAGACCGTTTCTGGGATCCCCAGAGGTTTAGCTCAGCAGGCGGCACTCAGTATTTCGTCTAGTCTGAACTAGACGAAACGTATGAATAGCTTGATGTCTGGTACTTTGATTCTTTGAAAACTTGATAACATCTTCTCTTTACTCAAGAAATAAATAATGACTTATCACTGGGCACATTTTAAAACCACACACATAAGCTGCAACTAAACAGACAAGACTTATTTCCAGGGCCCCACAGAGCTCAGAANTTTTTTATCTTACACAGTTAATGATATCAGCTGTGCTATAGATGGGGCAAGGACATGGATTGTTACCAAGCTAGCATGAGCCATAAGCTTATAGGCAAAGACTTCACTGTAAGTGAAAATGGTTGCATCTAAGTGTCCTTCTATCCTCTTTACTCACAGAAGATAGTTGTTGGTCAGTAAAGCCTTTTGTTCTTGATTCAGGGTTAAGGGAAATAGAGGACATAACAAATATGATGAAAGTATGATAATTGAATGTATGTATATCACATGTGCTGTGCAAAGAAGCAGTAAATTTTCACAGAATGAGATAAAACTGTTATATAACATTGTATAGTTTTACGTATATGACTTAATGGTTTGACTTATATATATGTTGTGAAATGATCACCACAATAAGTTTAGTTAACCTCAATCACTGGCGTAATTACAGTTTGTTTGTTTTTTTCTTTTTTGTTGAACCTCAAGGCATTTGGGATCTTAGTTTCCAGACGAGGGGTGGAAACTAGACACCCTGCTGTGGAAGCATGGTGTCTTAAGCACTATACTGCCAGGGAAGTCCCCTGTGGTTACATTTTTTTTTTTTTCTTGTGATGATGAGGACTTTTAGGATCTATTCTTAGGGACAGCAAATAGAAGACAGCTCTGCCCCCCACCCCCACCCCCCCCAACTAGAGACTACTGGCTAATGATGAGGAAGGTGCTCAAGAGTTTCTGGAATGGAGGATGTGTTAAAAACTTTTATTTACAATATTAATAATATGAGTACAGACCGTTTCTGGGATCCCCAGAGGTTTAGCTCAGCAGGCGGCACTCAGTATTTCGTCTAGTCTGAACTAGACGAAACGTATGAATAGCTTGATGTCTGGTACTTTGATTCTTTGAAAACTTGATAACATCTTCTCTTTACTCAAGAAATAAATAATGACTTATCACTGGGCACATTTTAAAACCACACACATAAGCTGCAACTAAACAGACAAGACTTATTTCCAGGGCCCCACAGAGCTCAGAAGATGATCTGGTTTTCATTTGGCACTCTCTCCCAGGGTGAAACAGCGTGTGCCTCACCCTTTCCTCTAAAGGCTTGTTCACTCAGGAGCCAGCAGGCTATAAAAAGTAGCGAGACTCGCTTTTTAGTTTAGTGAAAAATTCCTCCATCATTTGTGGATACACATGTGAACCAAATATCTAAAATCATTGCACAGAATCACCAAATACCGTTGCTTTTCATTCCTGGGAACCTCTAAGTGGGATCTGGGATATTCTCGTTTTGTAGAAATTAGAGAGAACACCTAAAAATTGGATCCTAAACTATGACATGAGCTGGATATAGGTATCTCGGTGAAAAACTGCAAATGATCATGTTCCCCTCATTTTCTTAAATTTAAAAATTTGTGATGTATCTATTCATTAAAAGCACATCAAAATTGGTGTTCTGCAAGTGTTTCGAAATCCATTTAGTGCACATTTATGGATTGGTATCGGTTAGCTGCACAGGATTTTTTCTGAAGGTTGACGAACTGCTTCCTAGCTGTTCTGCACCAGCACCATCATGTGGCGAGAAGGAACAATACACCCGGCTCTATGCTTGAAAGTGGGGCAGTTGATCCACTTGAAGTTAAGCTAAGATGACTAAATTTTTGCCTGGAAAGTTTTAGGACAAGCAGAACATTATGTTTAGAGAAGAAGAGAATCCCACTGGGTGAACATTGATTGAGCACTTGCCGGACGCTAAGCTTCTGTTAAACCCTTTACCTATATTATCTTATTGCTTCCTTATGAAGATGCCATGAAGCACTGTTAAACCTCTTTACAAACACAGAGAGCTGTTCGGATAAAGTAGCCCAAGTACCTTCTAAAAGTGAACATCAAGAAGATATGGGCATAGAAATATGTCCGACTCTATACTAGAATTTCTATGCTGTTAGGACAAGCTGAGCAGTCCCAATTTTCAAATGTGAGCACAGGGCATCATTTTTTGTTTGTTTGTTTGTTTGGTCACACCACAGAGCTTGCACGATTTTAGTTCCCTGTTCAGGGATTGAACTCATGCCCTCAGCAGTGAAAGCTCAGAGTCCTAACCACTGGACTTCCAGGGAATTCCCAGAGACATCATTTTATGATGGAAAGAAAGTCTTAATTCAGGATCTCTGCTGTCCATCTCATTTAGTTTTTTTGTCTGGCAGCTCAAAGAGCTGAAGGTGGCAAGGAGTAAACTCTAGCATTCATTTATTCCTATAGGAATAAAAACCGTATTACCTCAGTTGCTTAGAAGACTCTGAATAATTAGTCTGAAGATTTTTAAGGTTGTTAACCTGCCTCCTGGTCACATCACCTGGAGGTTCACAAATGGTCAGAAAATACGCTTTTAATTTTTAGTTTGTTAGTAGAATTTGGGATTAAAACTCTATATCTTCTTAATTTAGTGAAAGTTGGACCATATTTTATTTCTTGTACCTCTTTTAATATGAGTGACTTCAAAATGTATGCTTTCGCTCATATACCCTGAAATTCGACCAAATAAGTATTTACCTAAGTTAGTAGACATTAGAGAATAGCTCACAGTTCTGCTGGAAGCCCCAGTCATTTGTTGTTGTTCAGTTGCTCAGTCGTGTCCAACTCTTTGTGACCCCATGGACTGCACCACGCCAGGTTTCCCTGTCCATCTCCATCTCCTGGAGCTTGCTCAAACTCATGTACATTGAGTCGGTGATGCCATCCAACCATCTTGTTTTCTGTCTTTCTCTTCTCCTCCTGCCTTCAATCTTTCCCAGCATCAGGGTCTTTTCCAATGAGTCGACTCTTTGCATCAGGTGGCCAAAGTATTGGAGCTTCAACTTAAGCATCAGTCCTTCCGGCGACTATTCAGGACTGATTTCCTTTAAGATTGATTGACTGGTTTGATCTCCTTGTAGTCCAAGGGCCTCTCAAGAATCTTTTCCCACACCACAGTTCCAAAGCATCAGTTCCTCAGCACTCAGCCTTATTTATGGTATTAATCAGTAAAGTAAGATCTGTTTTCTCTCAGCATTTAATGATGATCACTTGTGGTGATAAGGAATGGTAGTAAGTATGTTTTGACAAGGACTGGAGGGACACAGATGGTTTGGAGCATGAAACGCTTTGGCTAGGACAGATCTGAGTGAGCCATTTCTAATGTAGGGAAGCATAATTCAGACTACTAGAATTTAGGGCAAGACTATAGATCAGCTTCATAGTGGATTGAATCAATTTTTGTGGGCTAGTCTGGAAAGTTAATGTTTATAATCTTGCTAAGGTCTCTTGGAGCTATGATTTTCCAGAATTCAGTGATTCTATATATTCTGAGTTTTAAACAACAAAGTTAAAAACAAACTTTTATAACCCATTACTGTGTTTGAAATAGAAAATATTTATTAATGACACATTTCTTATATGTCAGACTCAAATCTTAAGTCCTTTAGATGTTAACTCAATTAATCCTTAATAGGAAGATAGTGATATTTTCTGGTTTTATGGATAAAGCTACTGAGGCACAGATATTTATAGTTTGCCAGTGCTACACAGATAGTATGAAGTTGTAATAGGATTTGAATCCAGGCAACCTGGCTCCAGAAGTTGTGGCTGTTAACCATTGTCCAGACTGTCTTTAAGTGTCTGACTCTTTGTGACCCCATGTACAAATGGGGTCCCATTTATTTAGTCCACTAGGCACTTCTGTGCATGGAATTCTCCAGGCAAGAATACTGGAGTGGGTGTTGTTGTTCAGTTGCTAAGTCACATCGACTTTTTGTGACCCCATAAACTGTAGCATGCCAGTCTTCTGTGTCCTTCACTGTCTCCCAGAGTTTGCCCAAATTCTCGTCCATTGAGTCAGTGATCCCCTCAAACCATCTCATCCTCTGTTGCCCCCTTCTCCTCTTGGTCTCAATCTTTCCCAGCATCAGGGTCTTTTCAAATGAGTCCACTTTCTGCATCAGGTGGCCAAAGTATTGTAGTTTCAGCTTCAGCACCAATCCTTCCAATGAATATTTAGGGTTGATTTCCTTTAGGATTGACTGGTTTAATCTCCTTACTGTCCAAGGGACTCTCAAGAGTCTTCTCCAGCACCACAGTTCAAAAGCATCAATTCTTTGGTGCTCGGCCCTTTCTATGGTCCAACTTTCACATACATACATAACTACTGGAAAAACTGTAGTTTTAACTGGGTAGCCATTCGCTTCTCCAGGGGATCTTCCTGACCCAGGGATCAAACCCTGGTCTCCTGCATTGCAGGCAGATTCTTTACCATCTGAGCCACCAGGGAAGCCCTCATATATAGGTTTTATCATTTTTAGACTATTTATAATTTTTTCATTTACACGTTTAAATGATTATGGGATATTAGGAGCTGAGATGGAAGAAACTATGGAAAGTAGAAATAGCATAATGGAGAGAGATCCTGTTGAGGAATTCAGTGAGGCTGAGGACTATAGTTGGAAAGATGTTTATGATGGACTTTGAGGAAATGTTAAAAATGAGATGTGAACCATTGTAACCAGTGTTTACAAGAAAGTTTTCTGCTCAACTACTTTTTTATTTTTGTATTTCCAATTGCAACCCATTATTCTCATAGGGAGAGATGAATTTTTCAGTTCCTTTTTAGCTTTCTGAATGGTGATAGAATGATCAAGCCTTCTCCTTAAGTATAAGCAATATTCTTAGACATTAAATGATTCTCCTTGGGTGTAACTGAGAAAGAGAACGGTGGAGAAAATCTAAGTATTTAAATTTTGAGAATTCTTAATCTAAAATTCAGTTCATATAAAAATAGTAGCATCAAAAAGTGTCCCCGGGACTTAATAACATAGTTAGTTGATAAATAAGTTTGAGTTTCCACAAAGAATGTCTTTTTCAAACTTGGTAGAGAAATACTACGTGTGACCAGGGAGATGGGAAAAGTGCATTTCCTTCATTTTGTGGATAAGGCACCAGATGAAGATGTAGGGAAAAAAAAGACTGATAGTAACCAAAGAGATAGCCAGGCAAGAGGTTTAAAAATCACTAAGATGATGTAATTTGCCCAGTGAGATTAAGATATTCTCTGATTAAGATATTTTACTTTATTTTTTAAAAGATCTATTTATTCATGGCTGTGCTGGGCCTTTCTCCAGATGCGCTGAGTGGGGGTACTCTCTAGTTGTGGTGCACGGGCTTCTCATTGTGGTGGCTTCTCTTGTTGGGCACACAGGCTCTAGGGCTTCAGGGTTTAAGTAGTTGTGGCACATGGGCTTAGCTGCCCTTTGGCATGTGGGATCCTCTTGGATCAGGAATTGAACCCATGTCCCCTGCCTTGGCAGGCAGATTCTTAGCCACTGGACCACCAGGGAAGCACCTGATTAAGGTATTTTAGAGTCAGCATATGAAGGGCTATGAACATGGGCATGGTAGAATCAGTGGAACAACTGTGTCCATCAGACCTCACAGATAGATGGATAGATGCTCAAATGAAGTGATGGTTCCTCAAGCAGTTTTTATGAGCTACACTCCAACAGGAGAGAATATAGAGTCCAGTTACAAGGCCTGTTGGTTCTTGTAGGAAGCAAGCAGATAAGCCTGCAGCATCTTGAGGAATCGTAATGGGCAGATAACCTTCCATGCTTTCACATGTACCCCTACTGTGATTCTTAGGAAGCAGAATAGTTCTGAAAATATCTGTCAAAGCACTAAGAAGGTTAAAACAATCCCGTTAAAGCTCTCCTGTGGAAGCTGCTCCTAGTCAGGAAGTAATGAAAGAATTACCAGAATTGCAATCAGAGTCATTGATGGAGTGTTAACATGCTATGAGAACACAGGAAAACAAAGACATTCTTCAGGAAGAGTAATAGAGATGGATGTTAAAGTATCTATAAATGTAAGGAATATTTTACTGAATTCAATTGCAGGACTCCTGAAGGGGCTAAGTTTTCTTTTGTAATTTTTACATCTAAGAGTATTTTTGGTCAGATTCCTTACTAAGTGGTGAGAATGAAGTTAACAGTTTGAAGAAAATATAACTATATCATTATTTTCATGACTTTATTAAGAAGGGGAAAGAATTTGGCAGGTAATTGATGAATCCCCTTGCAAAGACGAAGTATGAAGGGTAACCACCGCAAGAAGACTGATGATGTCTTAAGAACATGTGAAAAATAACCTTATGGTTTTGAAGCTATGCTTTGTGAGTTACTAAAGAATTATACCTAATCTCAGGTCCTGGGATAACAAAATAAACATGCTTAAGATTGTTATGCTCGAGGAACTCTGAAGTGCTATAAAATTCAGAATGTCTTGTCTTCAAGGGTATGGTCCAGGAATACCATCTGGAGCTGACAAGTGGCCAAGCTCTTGACGAATACAGCCAGGGACCTCTGATGTTTCCTGTTGGCTTGCATTTTTTTCCCCCCTCATTGACAGCAAGTGAGGGTTCTCTATTTTGGAGACCTTCATACAACGTTATGTAAATGTGGAACCAGTAGAGCCTATGGTTGAGTTGGTTACACTTGAACAGCTGCGGATTCAAATCCTGGTTCCACTCCTGTCTAGCATTATGAAATTGGGCACATTACTTCATCTTTCTGAGCTATAGTTTCATCATTTGTGAAATGGGGATAAAAACTTCCAGAAGTTTTACATCTCTGTTAAGAATGCAGTGTCAGTTATTATTTTACTTTTAATGTGCTAAAATGCCTTTCTTGTCTTATATATTTATATTCTTCTGATTTTCTAAGTTGAATTATCAAGGGCAAAGTGACCTTTCCCATCACATGCTGTAACCCAAGTTGTTACTGTCTTTCAGAGTCCCCTACTTTGAAACTAGTGCTGCCAATGGGACAAACATAAACCAGGCAATTGAGACGCTCCTGGACCTGATAATGAAACGAATGGAACGGTGTGTGGACAAATCCTGGATTCCCGAAGGCGTGGTGCGCTCCAATGGTCATACCTCTGCAGATCAGCTGAATGAAGAAAAGGAGAAGGGGTCATGTGGCTGTTGAGGGGGCTAGTGAGCTGAACAGCCATTCGAGGGGCTCACGTCTGTGACCTTCCCTATGGTAATACATGACTCAGAGAGAGGCAAACAGGCCTTGCATACAAACTGCTTCTCACCATCCCAATTAAACCTGTCAGTAAAGCATCTCATTTTAAAATTACTTTGCTGCAGCTTTGTAAATATTCTTTAAGATTCAGCCTGAGAGTTAAAGCAAAATATCTCACATAGCCAAAAGTGCCTTATAAAACATTAGCCTCATGGATTCACAATTTTGTAGCCACAGAATAGCACATTTATTATGTAGAATGACTGAAGATACCATCCCTGCTTTACTATAGATAGGGCCAGAGTCTCACCTTTAAGATCTTAGATGTAATATCAGTCTTTAAAGCAAATTTAAGACTCTTCTTGCACCACAGGGGACTTTCTAAAATGTCATCTAAACAATTTAAATATTAAGAATATACACAAATGATGGTTCAATGTCTTGAGTATAATTTATGTAAGCGTTCTCTTTAAAAAGAATATAGGACAAATGATTGGCCATATCTATAGGCCCTGGATAAACTGGCATGCTCACTGTGACTATTTTTGGTGGGAAGGGTCTTGAGAGTAAGGACTGGGGTGGTTTAGTGTTGTGTAAGCGACTGAAGTGGAGACTTCTGGCTCCCCGCTCGATTCCCTTTGCTCTGAAAGGTTGATTGAAGGGTCAGGGAATTAGATTTTTATGCCTTTAGTTAACAGTGATCTGTGCATTTATACTTGGCCTATGTGCTGGCCATATTGAACATAGCTGGTGCTTATGCTGAAGTTATTTGTGATAAGCAAATATTTAGCTTCTTTTTCTTTATATTTATAATGTTGGTCTGACATCCTCAGGCTGCAGTTTCAATTAGTTTATGAATGACTCATCATTTTTTTTCACCATCAGGCTCTATCTTATTGATCTTTGAAACTTGTTTTATTTTTATACGGGTGGAATTGAAGGAATTAGTTTATAATTACATAACATGTCTGTTTATACTGTTTGGTGGAAGATGGATGTTTGTATTTAAGCAATTATATTTGTATTCTGTCTCAAAATAGAAAAACAAAATATTCTATAGCCTGTAGATTTCACTGAGATCATGGGTATTTACTATACTTGCTGGATCTTGCCAAGGTCATGTACTCTTCCACACTGCCAAAATGTCTTTTTTTACCAAATTAAAGGTGTGTTTCAAAATATGCTTCATGGCAGTTGTTTATAAAAATCAAAGGGGAAAATTCTTATTTCTTAAAGTAGTTTAAGTAGATTAAAATTTCCAAAGAACTTAATGGCTATTTAGGAAGAAATACTACTCATTATAATTTAAATAAAGAATAAAAATAAATGTATTTTGTGATGGCATAACCATAATTAGAAAAATAAAACTATGATGAAAACTAGCGACTTGTACATGATAATTTTCAAACGGCTTTTTATGGACCATCTGTCCTGGGTTTTTTTGCCATGCCCTCCCACCATCTGCTTAAGAAACTTAGTTGTGCTTTGTAAGATCTTATATATTTCTATCCTTAAAATTTAGACTTTTTAAAATACTAAGAAGTCACTGAGTCTCATGCATTTGAATTGTGTATCCTAGTGATAAAAGATCCAGCTATTTCAAAGTCAAGGTCCTCATCATAAGCAGTGCCTTGTAAAATTGCTGTAAGATTTAAGTGGAGGAAATAATTTTATAGCTACGTACCAGGGAACATTTTATATGATTTATTTGTATAGTGAAAAAGAAAATAATATCTGTATTGTGTCAGCCTATCAGGAACCAAAATAGGAATTCGTACAGATTCTATTGGCCTTAAACATAATACACAATGAAACATGAAACTGCACACACAAGAGCCATTTTTAGTTATTGACATNTTTGTATAGTGAAAAAGAAAATAATATCTGTATTGTGTCAGCCTATCAGGAACCAAAATAGGAATTCGTACAGATTCTATTGGCCTTAAACATAATACACAATGAAACATGAAACTGCACACACAAGAGCCATTTTTAGTTATTGACATCAATAACCTGTATTCTCTTTGGAAATCATGTGTTTAAATTTACTTTGAAGCACCAACATAAACTTTTTTTTGCGTGTCAATGTATTTTTCTATTTACAGGCTTGTGTAAAATTGAAGTGTATCTTCAGTGAATTTTGTGCCAGATAAGCTTATAATAAAAAAGTGGTTTAATGTGTCATTTATGTGTGAACATAACTTCATTTCCCTTTACAAGAAAGTTTCAACCCAGAGGATGTAATGCTAAAGGAAAGCACATTCAGAGACACAAATTCCATTAGGTACTTGATGAGGGACCAGCCAAGACAACATATTCTGGAGACGGTAACTCACACATGTCATCATCAAACACAGATGGAGCTCTGACAGTGCATGAAGTGTTATACCGGCTGTTGTCAGGTGAACAAAGCAAGGAGGGTAAGGGCTTGAACTAAGACTGGGGCTGAGAGATGGGATGCAAGAAGCATTGGGGAGGGTGTGGTGCTTAACTGGATGAGGAGGGAATACAGGGAGATGGACTCTCTGACCTTATTTCCTGCCACTCTGTCTACCTCACTCACCCCTCTGTGAGCATACTGGCCTCCCTGGAGCAGTCAAGTGTGTTCCTGGAATATCTGCTGTTCATTCTGCCTGGAATGCTTGTCTTCTATATATCTACATGGCTCCCTCTCCCACCCTGTAGGACAATTCAAATGTCGTGTTGTCTAGAAGGCCTTTGCTGATCACCTTCTATAAAACAGCAGTCACTCCCTCTCATGGCCCCTATCAGATTGTCCCCTGCTGCCTTGTTATTCTGCTCTGTTTTTGTACATGTCACTTATCACCAGTCAATATCTTTGTATGTTTGTCTCTATCCACTAAGATATAAGCTCCATGAGGACAGGGCCGTGGGAAGTTTTCTTCAAAATTGTGTTGCTGCTACCCGGAAAAGGCCTGGTACATGGTAGGTCCTCAAATGGCTATTGGACTGAATAGAGGAGATGCAGCAGGGTCAAGTGAAAGAGTTTTCAAAGTAAGACTCCAAGACTTCAAAATGTTTAGAAACGTTCTCATATAATAAGTCCATATTGGTTTATTATGAGAAATTCGGAACTCAGGTATACTCTTGATCTTTTGAAGTTGATGTCAAGATAGTTAACGATCCATTGAAGAAATGTTCAATATGGACTTCTGGGGTTCTTTTGTTTTTTTGTTTTTGGCCGTTCCAAGGGGCATGCAGGATCATAGTTCCCTGACCAGGGATCAAACCCTTACCCCCACGGTGGGAGTGTGGAGTCCTAACCACTGGGCGGAACAGGAAGTTCTCAATTAGGAGTTTAAAAAATCGAACTGTAGTTGATTTACAAACTGTTTTGGCAAAGTAATTCTTTGCTAACATTATATATACATTATACAAGTATATATGAATATGTAACATACATTTATATATTTTTCAGATTCTCTTCCACTATAGGTTATTGTAGCTATTGAATATGGCTCCCTGGGCTATATAGTAGGGCCTTGTTGTTTATATACAGTAGTGTGTGTATTTGTTAATCCCATACTTCTAATATCTTCCTCCTTCCTTCTTTCCCCTTTGGTAACCACACGTTTGTTTCCTATGTCTGTGAGTCTGTTTCTGATTTATAAATAAATTCATTTGTTCTGTTTCTTAGATTCCATATTAAGACATATCATATAGTATTTATCTTTCTCTGCATGAGTTAATTTCTTTTGTATGATAATATCTAGGTCCATCCATGTTGCTGCAAATGGCATTATTTCATTCTTTTTATGGCCAAAATGAAGATCATGGCATCCGGTCCCATCACTTCATGGGAAATAGATGGGAACACAGTGGAAACAGTGTCAGAATTTATTTTGGGGGCCTCCAAAATCACTGCAGATGGTGACTGCAGCCATGAAATTAAAAGATGCTTACTCCTTGGAAGAAAAATTATGACCAACCTAGATAGTATATTCAAAAGCAGAGACCTTACTTTGCCGACTAAGGTCCGTCTAGTCAAGGCTATGGTTTTTCCAGTGATCATGTATGGATGTGAGAATTGGACTGTGAAGAAGGCTGAGCGCCGAAGAATTGATGCTTTTGAAGTGTGGTGTTGGAGAAGACTCTTGAGAGTCCCTTGGACTGCAAGGAGATCCAACC
>SJYV01047830.1:57407-88289 GCA_006410875.1 Neotragus pygmaeus | reverse complement strand
GTTGTTTTAGTTGCTAAGTTGTGTCTGACTCTTTGCAACTGCATGGACAGACCAGGCTTCCCTGTCCGTGAAATTTCCCAGGCAAGAATATTGGAATAAGTTGCTATTTCCTTCTCTAGGGGATTTTCTCGACCCAGGGATCAAACCTGTCTCCTGCTTTGGCAGGCGAATTCCTTACTGCTAAGTCTCTTAGCTTGAAATGTCTGTACCTTAGTTTGGTCTTTTTTTGAATGGGTCACATCTAAGCACGATAATTCAGTTTAATTTTCTTTGCCAAGGTCCACAGATTCAACTATAATACTTTTTCTCTCAGATTTCCTCTAGTAATACAAATTTGTAACTTTTTCTAAGACAAAGTAACAAAATGATTCATTTTAGATGTATAAATCCAGTAAGTCACTTTAGGAGCACTTTGAAGCATCATGAAATTATAAACACTATTAAAGGATCACATCTTTGGAGATGAAAGTGTAGAATTAAAGTAGTGAAGAATCTTCCTAGTAGATCTCTGAATAAATTCTTTAGAAAAACAAATTCATAGCCAGTTTTAGTTACTTTTTTGGGAAATTATTTTGTGCAACAGTGAAAAGCACTAAAGGACATTTCAGAATGGTTGTTTGAAACTTTACCCCTCCCCCCTCATTGAGATATATACAAAGTGAATTTTGAGAATTATTCTGAATTGCAATTCAGATTTAAATAAATGACTTTACTTAAAATTGTTCCCTTCATTCAAGATCATAGTAAAGGTTTTACTGTTATTCTATAAAAATGCTAGTTTTTAACCGTATTTGGGGGGCCCTCAATCTTTAGTTGTAATGATGTTTAATAGTCAAAAAATAGTTCAGTTTGCATTTTATGTGATATGTCTCATGTTTCTAAATGGTGCTGTAAGTAGACGCAGTTGTGAGTGAGAACCATTGTTATTTTTTAGACGTTATAGTATATTTTGTCTGGTAGGGTAACGTCCTATGGCATAACAGTTTTTAATATTGTCTTTTCTCTATTTTAACACTTTTTAAAATAGGTGTTCAGATTCTGTAAATCCAAGTGCCATAAAAACTTCAAAAAGAAGCGCAATCCTCGCAAGGTCAGATGGACTAAAGCATTCCGGAAAGCAGCTGGTAAAGAGCTCACGGTGGTGAGTACAGTTAGCTATCACTATAGTTTTTATAGTTTTCAAAATCTTAGTTTTTGGATGGGGAACAATTGATGTTAATTAGAGTTAACATCAATTAACTCTAATAATTAACTCTAATAAGGCTTCCCATAGAGTGATTAATGACTGACTGATTAATGACTTTGGCTTTGGCAGTCTCATTCTCATATGATCCCCAAAACTATAAATCTGTAGAATTCTGAAAAGGAAAAAAAAGATTCCTAATCTAGTTTGGAGAAATGATTTTTCTTATTCTCCAGAAAGTATTTTTAGCTCTTGTAACAAAGGGGAGAATTATTTAAATGGATTGAAGTTGGAAATTGTTACTTAAGGATTTTGAAAGGAAGTTAAGAAATAAGAGGATGTTTGAATAGCAGTGAGGGCTCCGATGAAGTTTGTAATAAACTTGTTTATCAGTTTTTCGATTTCTTTAGCTGGACTTTGTGTCTGAGAGCAGAGAACTTAGTTAATGATATTGGTGTAAGGAGGAATAATGAGGAATCGGGGTGAGGGAGTTTCATGAGATGAGCCCCCACAAGTATTGCTCTTACTAAGTTGGTATGCGGTCCCACCGAAGCTTGTCCCCTCTCTATCCTTGAAAAGGAAGGAGGAGAAACTGTTGCACAGGTTGTTTTTGAGGGTGGGAGATCTTCAGCTGTCTTCTCCCTGCTGTACTTTCTCTTCCACCAAACCCATGACTTTTCCCCACCTTTCCACTCCGTAAAGGCAGTGTCTTAAGTAGTTGCTATGAAGTCCTTTTCTGGCTTTCTTATCACCTGAGGTTTTTCAGTGAATGTAAAGAAATTTTTTTGACAGCTTGTAAGGCCAGATCATGATTGTTGTCACAAAAATAATTTTCAGTATGGATGAATAGAACTGTAGCATCTCAAATACAGGTGGCAACTGTATGAGTGAAGGAAGAATGCTAGGTCATATTCAGTTGCTGGTGACCAGTTACCTTGTCATGGCTGAGGTTACTGTGATCTGA
Organism: Neotragus pygmaeus; assembly: GCA_006410875.1. NCBI lineage: Eukaryota > Metazoa > Chordata > Mammalia > Artiodactyla > Bovidae > Neotragus > Neotragus pygmaeus. Next base: position 86,142 of record SJYV01047830.1, on the reverse strand, counting down.
ACAGAGTCTTGTGTATATAAATGAAATTGCTAAGTGCAGAGTTAATGTTCACATTAACTGAGTCTGAATCTGATAGATTTGAAAACCAAGAAATATCTGGTTTTTTTCCCAAAATTATTTTGCATGTTTTGAGATAAGTAAAGTTGTTAATTGTCAAAATACTGACTACATTTGGAGGATGTGTAGTTTCAATTCTGTGCTGTAACAAAGGTTTATAGGTATTGAAATAGATGAACATGCTAGGTATTTTTGTTGAAATATATGAAGTTCTCAATATTTGACTCTTCTTAATCTATGGGAAAGGCAGTTTCAAATGGTTCAGTCTAATATATGTTTTCTGGCTGTTAGTCTCAGCTAGGAACAGGAAATTAGGGAAGCCTTTTGAGCGTATTTATAATCCTCATGATGGTTATAGGCCCATCTCCCCTCCCATCCCTTTGAGAATCACTAATATGTAGAGAAATTTTTTCGTTAGGACTGTCTTGTATGTTGTGTTTAATGGAGAAAAAGTTTGAAAACTTATATTCTCTGAGATCATCTTGGGGAAATCTTAGTATGTCTCCATAGCCGTGACAAACCTACACAGCATATTCAAAAGCAGAGACATTGGTTTGCTGACAAAGGTCTGTATAGTCAAAAGCCTGTGGTTTTTCTAGTAATCATGTATGGATGTGAGAATTGGATCATAAAGAAGGCTGAGTGCCGAAGAATTGATGCTTTTTAACTGTGGTTTGGAGAAGACTCTTGAGAGTCCCTTGGACTGCAAAGAGATCAAACCAGCCAATCCTAAAGGAAATTAACCCTGAATATTCATTGGAAGGATTGATGGTGAAGCTGAAGCTCTAATACTTTGGCCACCTGATGTGAAGCACCAACTCATTGGAAAAGATCCTGATCCTGGGAAAGGTTGAAGGCAGGAGGAGAAGGGGATGATAGAGGACGGGATGGTTGGATGGTATCACCGACTCAATGGACATGAGTTTGAGCAAACTCCTGGAGATGGTGCAGGACAGGGAAGCATGCTGTAGTCCATGGGGTCACAAAGAGTCGGACATGACTGAGCAACTGAGCAACAACAGTAGCTTGAAATACTTAGAACTTCTGTGAAAAGGAGAAAAAGTTTTAAGACATGCTTCTTTTCTCTCTCTCTTAAAACCATATTTTTCCTCTTTTTACAGGATAATTCATTTGAATTTGAAAAACGTAGAAATGAACCTGTCAAATACCAGCGAGAACTGTGGAATAAAACCAGTAAGTCACAAGGGAGTATGAGGAGTTTTCAGGAGACATTGGTTTGGGATATTACCATAGCTTTAATATCAGTTGATTGTTTAAATATTAAATTTATTCTTTTAATTGGTTAGTTTTTATAGTTTTATCCTTATTTCAATGTCTCTGCTGTATTTGTGTTTTTTATTATAAGCTATCCCAACTCTTTTCAGAATTGATTGATGTGTCCATTATTAAAGTAGCATAATTATTAAATTTGCTGTTACTTGAAGTGCCTGCACAGAGATCTAAAAGCAGTCAAATATCTGAACAAAAAAAGAGAGATGTAGAATACTTCGTGGAGGTGTGACAAAGTTAAGATATACAGAAAACGTAACACACTTTGCCAGTTTAGATAATTTGATTTAGGGATATAAGTATTGTTAGGGATACAAGTATTGTATACCTCATGAAACTTAGTGATTCTATAAAGTTCAAAAGTACAGCATGTAAGCATGATAATTACGAATTTTCTAAGAGAATTTCTAAGTGTTTGACTGAGTGAAAATGAAGTTAGAGGCTACTAAACTACAAGCAGTAATTTAGTTCTTACCTGTTTGCATACCTAGTTACCTGGCTCTTTCTGTCCATTTACTTATTTAAGTTAGGCAGAGGCTTTAATTTAAAACAAATTCTCATATGTAGTAAAACTTAATTTCTTACTCTATCTTAAAGATTTTACCATGTATATGTATAGTGTGAGGCCATTTGCCCTGCCTTTTCTTCTTCCCTCATGCTTGCTTATGCAGCCTTAGCCTCTTCTAGTCTTTGGTGTGGAGGTGAGGTAGTTTGTTAACTAGAAGTCCCTTTAAGACTTAGAATTCTACCAGACTTACTGTGCTGATCATTTCACAATATGCACTAACACATCGATCCCATATGGAGCTATACGTATTTCACAGGATTATTAAATTGATTGCTGAAGGCACTTTTGGCAGGGACTTTGTTGAAAGATTCTAAAGCATTTCTGGACCTTATTGAGTTTTATTTCATTTTGGCCTTTGTTTTCTTTTTTGTTCCTACTTGAAGATAGCAGCTCCTGACCATTTTTATCTATAGCTACTTTTATTTTTGTGGGTATTCAGCTTGATGTGGAAACTGAGGTGCATATCTTAGTTTAATCATCTGTGGATATTCAGTTACTGAGACCCTCTGTGCTGGTATCATGATGTTTTTATTGTTCTTGAGAAATACTGTGTGTTCTCTAAGATATTGTATCCTTTACAATCAGTAACCACTGATTCTGGTATATGAAGATGAGCAAGGCATATACTCTCAGTGCATTTTACTGAGAACTCCTATTTTGTTATTTGTTAGACAGTAGTTGGTTCAGGTATTATTACAGAGCCTCATTCGTTTGCCCCACTCAGATACACAGACTACAGTTTAAGAATCTGGTTGGGAATTGTGCTGCTCCGTATGGTAGCCACCAGTCACAGGGCCTACCGAGCAATTAAAATGTGACTAGTCTGAATTGAGATGTGCTGTAAATGTAAAATACATGCTGGATTTTGAACACTTAGTGTGAAAACAAGCATAAAATCTCAGTAAATAATTCTTTATATTAATTACATGTTGAAATGACAGTAATTTGAATATTGGGTTAAACAAAATGTACCTTGAATTTAATTTTGAACTGTTCCCGTTTACTTTTTGAAAAAAAAAAATGTGGCTACTGGAAATGTAAATTACATATGTGATTTATCCTACATTGTATAGTACTCATACAGATTCTAGAGTATAGTTGGACTCAACTTCCTTATAACCAATGGTCTTGTATAAATTTTCCAAAACAGTTGTTGGATTTTAGTGGTTAAGAATGTGGCAAATTGACAGGTTCATTCTACCAACATTTGTAATGTGATCATAGCTCAGGTATATAATGTGATTCATAATGAGATCATAGCTCAGGTACTTGAAGAAAAAGATTTTATTACCAGGAAAGGGCTCTTTATTTATAGAGATGACAAACTAAGAATGAGATTAATGTCATTAATCCAAGTTCTCTGTAGAATAAAATTTGAAAAGTGTTGGATTGGTTTCAAGTACAAGGAAAATTTATTAGTAGTAAATGCTTTTGCAAAATAAAGATTAAAGAAATGATACTTGGGAAAGAGGCAAAAGTGACGTTAACCAAGAGTATGTACCTTTGTCAGCTTTAGTAGGAATTGTTGTTGCAGTGAGTGTTTTGTTTGGTTTAGTCTGTTTCTATATCAGGATAAAGAGGTGATTGTTAAAGCTCTTGTTGATTATAATCATCCGGCTTGAATGTACATAAATTTGTTAACTTTAATGAATTTTTTAAAATAGTTGATGCAATGAAGAGAGTTGAAGAGATCAAACAGAAGCGACAAGCTAAATTTATAATGAACAGGTATGAATGTTTTAAAATATCTTTATTTTCACGTAACTTCTGACTTTCAGAAACTATCAAGGTAATATAAAGAACTCTGTATATTGTGTTAGCATTTTACCAGATTTACTTTGTGTTTAACTCTGTGTGTAGTAAGTTGAAGACATGATGCCTTTTCCTCTTAAGTATACTTCAGTGTATATATTCTAAAAATAGTATGTTCTTTTTCTGTGTGGTTTTTAAAATTGAGGTATAGTTGACACACATTATTTTAGTATCAGTATACAACATAAGAACATGCTATTATATAATCACAGTATAGTTGTCAAATCAGAAAATTATCACTGATAAAATATTGTTATTTAATCTATAAACCTTACTTGATTTTACCAATTGTTCCAGTAATGTCCTTCATCACAGCAGAAAATCATGTTATCATGCATTGCATTTGGCAGTCATGTCTCCTCAAGCTTCTTTAATCCAGACAGTTTCTCACCTTTGTCTTAAATGACATTGATGTTTTTGAAGAGTACAGGTTAGTTATTTTACAGGATGTTTCTCATTTTGTGTTTGTTGTTTTCTTCATGATTAGATTCAGGGTAGGCACCTTTGGCCAAACTGTCACAGAAATGTGTCTTGCAGGTACATGTTGCCTCTTACTGGTGATGTTATCTTTTATCACTTGGTTAAAGGAGTGTCTGCTAGCTTTCTACCCTGGAAATAGAGGAAACTACTTTACTGTTTTACTCCCTTCTTTGTAACCAGTGCATCTTGGGGGAGACACACTCAGCAAAGAACCTGTTACTCCTCAAAGTGGTATATACTGGTTTTAGCATCCATTGGTGTTCTGCCTGAATCTGTTACTATTGTTATTATTGCCAAGTGGTGATTTTTCTAATTTCATCCTTTCCTATTTTTTAGTTGGCTTTTTTATCCAAGAAAGAGCATTTTTCTTTTTCCCCAGTTCCACATTTATTATTTTATTCATTTATGCACATCATGTGTGTGTGTGTGTACACTAATTCTTACTGTTTTCAGTGTGTTACAGTTCTTTATCATTATTTATTTTGATGTTCTAAGTACCCCAAGTTGGCCAGTGAGAGTTCTTCAGGCAGGCTCTGTGTCATTTTGACAATTCCTCATCATTCTTTGGGTGTTTCTTGCTTTATGGCTAATGAGATTTTCTAGTACCATCTTGCACTTTCCCTGCCCCAGCTTGAAACTGGCTATTTCTTTAGAAGAGACGTCACTTTTGATCTGGTCATCATAAATGTCTGTCATAGAAAAGAATGTGTCAACAGCTTTTTGGCTTTAAACCTTTTTAATTATGAAAAAAGAGGGGCCCAAATGGTTGAGAACGTCTGTTGACTTTTTTTGTTGTTGTTGAATGTCTCATGTGTTTCTTGTAATTACTGAATGATTTTTAAAAATTGATAACACAGAGATTTTATCTTTCTCCTCAAATAGAGAACAGATACTTTAATGATTAGAGGTTTGTATTCTGTGTCTGTGATCTCTAAGGCTTGTTAATTCTTTGTTGCAGTTACGTTCCTCATTCACTCAGCAAATACATATTCAACCCCCAATTTATTCCTGACTAGGGCACTAGAAATAACAGTGAATGAACAAATTGGGAGTGTAGGAATCATTAAGCTAATAAGGAACAAGAAACAGATTGTATTCCCATTTCTCATCTGTGTGGTTAACTTAAATATAATTTTTACAAATTATAAATTAATGTCTTTTAAAGAGATTTTAGTAACTGTGCTTTGGTCTTGATGTGTTTTATCCTAGGTTGAAGAAAAATAAAGAACTACAGAAAGTTCAGGACGTTAAAGAGGTCAAGCAAAACATCCATCTTATCCGGGCCCCTCTTGCAGGTAAGTAGTGCATACACAGGAGTTCTCTGCCTTCAGTAGAGAAATGGAAAGCTTTTGTGGTCCATGTAATTGGGTACGAGCCAACTTTTTGAGCACAGATATGTTTTTTCATGTAAGTATTCTCTCTCATTTAGGATATGACTTGGTAATTTATAAAAAATACTGATTCAGTGCATTTCTGAGTTCCATTTGGTTTTGCATATGGTGTTTCTTTTCTCCTGTCATAAAATCCTAGCTTCTGTAAAAACACTCTCCAAGTTAATCAAAATTATTTGAGTCATAATTAAATAGATGATTTTGCCTCATACCTGTTTTGATTAAAAGGACAATGTTTCATATTAATAGTTCCCAAACTTCATTTGGTGTGGGAATTACTTGGGGGACTTACTAGGCACAGAGGTTCAAGCCCCTTGGATCTGACCTCTGTGCTTCAGTAGCTCTCCAGGTGATTCTGATACCTCAGTTTGAGAACTGCAGTTTTGTCCTAAAGCCTTGCTTGTGCTTCTGTAACTTACAGGTAGGCACTCACTTGGGCAGTCGTTTGTGTGTATAATTTCTTTTGTGAGGTGCTAAGAAACCAGTATTTTTCCTCACCTGGCACCAAGTACAATCTATCAGAAGGAGAGAGATTTTGATGGGATTTAGCTATGCCTAAACCTTAGTAAAGTCAAATTCTGTAACAACATATTGGGTAGATTTTCTGCAAAAGTCCCAGCTAAGACTTTTTTGTACCAAATTAAAAAAGAAAAAAGAATGCTGGAGCATTGTTTCACATGTAGATTATGTGGACTGACACCCCAAAAACAATAGAAAGGAACTGTTACTATCTAAGATTTTAGGTGGCCCTTTTTGAGGTAGAGAGTGCAGTGTTGAGAGCAGAGATCCTGGCTCCAGATGTCCAGGGCTTACATCCAACCCTTTTGTCTTACTGGACTTACTAGCCAAGTGACCGGGTCACTGATTGATTTGTCTCTGTACCTCAGTTTTCTCATTTTTAAGATGTAGGTTGTCATGAAGGTGAGATGAGCAAATGTGTGGCAAGTCATAAGACCTGTGTGAGTTTAGTTTCTATTCTTAAATTATTTAGGAATATTTAATGTTATTTTAAAATAGCCAAGATTCTTTATAAAGTGTGGATATGACTTCCACAAGGTCACACCAAATCAATAAGAGTTTAATTTCTTTTTTCAAGGCAAAGGAAAGCAGCTGGAAGACAAAATGGTACAGAAATTACAAGAGGATGTGGACATGGAAGATGTTTCTTAAAACTTTAACTGTCTGTAAGCATTTCTTTTAAGTGCATCTGGAAATCTCCTTTGGAGACTTAGAAGTTGTAAATTATTGATTTTTTCTTTTTTTCTCACATAAGGTCACTCATGACGGGGGGTGGAAATACTTCTGTCCTACATTGATATCTGCAGAACAGCAAATATTATGGATGCTAGGTAGCATCTCAACGTTAAACCTTCACTGAGAGATACACTTTTATAAATTATGAAAACTATGTTTGTAAATACAGAAGTGAATTGTGGACATAACATGGTCATGCCATTTGGTTAATGGCACTGGGCAGCATTTATGTAATAATGGCAAATTCATGACTAGTAATATATATGAAATAAAATTTTCTTTGCAGTAAAATATTTCCTTTATTAATGTTCTGGATTGGATACAGCAAGGAACTAACAGTCTATATGATAATTAGCCTCAAGTAATATCTTTTCTTTTGATTTTAATATTTCCGGTTATGGTTTATTAGCATCTTAGAAGAACATAATGACCTAATATATTGAAGCCTAATTATGTTGGACTGTTTTGATGTGGTTTAACTATTGTGATAGTCATTTGTGGATGTTGAGGGTGAGTTGAACAGTCTTTCCTGAAATGGCACTGTGTAGTTTCCACTTTGGAGAGTACTCAAATGATAAGTTGACATTCCTAGTAGAATAAACTTTATTTTTTCCATGACTTCAGTGCCTATTAAAATTTTTGGTGTGATTTTCTTTTCAAAAATTCCTAATTGTTTTTGAAAAATGGGATGTATGAATAGCACATTATAAATTATTTGCACATAAAATTGTTTCTAAAGTAACCGCCTACATATTTATTTTAAAGTACTAAACAAAAGATAGATATTCACAAGTGGCTCAGTGGTAAATAATCCACCTGCAAAACAGGAGATGCAGGAGATATGGGTTCAGTTTCTAGGTTGGAAAGATCCCCTGGAGAGGGAAATGGCAATCCACTCCAGTATTCTTGTGGGGAAAACCCCATGGACAGAGGAGCTGGGGAGCTACAGTCTGTGGGGTCGCAGAGAGTTGGACACAACTGAGCACAGCACAGCATCAGACAAAAGGTACGAGGTATCAGTTGCTTGGAAGAAAATTATTTTGTTCACACCTGCTACTGAAGTGGATCTGTTTAAAGAGAAATGTATACTTAAATTATTTATGAGTATGTTAAGAATATTAAGTAATTCAGTTTTTTAGGACAAAATTTAGAATAAATTACAAATCCTTAAGGCTACATATGGTGATGGCTAAACTTTTATTTCAATATTAGTAGAAAAGTGAACTGATCACTGAATCAGGTGTTAGAAGACCTGAATCCAGCTTTGTTCTTGTTGATAAAATGAAACTTACTTGTAAACAAAATTATTGATGTAATAGGGGAATACATGTATAAAAACATTTGTAAAATTGAAGTTTTCATCCCATACTACATTTGTGTTTGTTTTAATGTAAACTTGTTTTAAAATCACATACTGTTAAGAAACAAATTTCCTACTGTGCTATAGTTAGATAGCAGCTTGGCTGTTGCTTTGAGATCATTAATTTGAGGAAACTGATCTGAAACAAAAAGCTGACATTGTATCTCAGGTTTAACATTCAGGCAATTCCCTTAGCTGTCAGAATCTCATCTTATTATGAGACACTGGATCTCATAAAGTATTTGGATGCAAATGCAGTGATTTTATTCCCCCTCTGCTTTCCAAGCGTAGTTGGACCACTAAGGATGAATTGTCCCTTTAAAGTTTGCTTGAGAGTTGCATGGAACAGAGCTTTTAGGTTACTATTGTTTTAACTTGCCTGGTTGAGACCTCTGCTGGGCAGTTAGCATAGCACAAAAACATAAATTGTCTAGGCACTCACTACACAGAAAATACTAAAAGCAGTATTGTCTGTAAGTCATAGAATTTTTTTTTAACATCTCTTAAAAAACCTTGTAAGATGCAGAAAGATATTCTCACATGGAAAAAAAAGAAAACTCATTTCTTAAAAATAGAAACCCTAGGAAGATGTTTATAGAAGAAAGTTTGAGGACTAGCCCATATCTTGTGGAGCAGTCAGCATTATTCTCGTTTTATAAATGGCAAAATCTTAGGTGTAAGTAACTTGCCCTTTCATAGCACGTAACAGAGGATGAAGGAGGCGGGATCTGTGTCCTTACCAGTCTGTCTCCAGCATTACCCTGCATTTATATAGAAGGGATTTATTCAGAACCTCTCAGATCCCGTCTTCACAAGTCCAGGTGATGGCTGTAAACTGACTTGACTGTGCTTTGGTTTCTTCATCTAGAAAAAAAAAATGGAGATGATAATCCTTCAGAATTTTTATGAGGCCCTAATTTAATTAGTTAATATGGGGCTTTCCTAGTAGCTTAGTTGGTAAAGAATCTGCCTGCAATGCAGGAGACTTGGGTTCGATCCCTGGGTCGGGAACATCACCGGGAGAAGGGAATGGCAACCCACTCCAATACTCTTGCCTGGAGAATCCCATGGACAGAGAACCTGGCAGGCTATAGTGCATGGGCTTGCAAAGAGTCAGACACAACTGTGTGACTAACTTTCCTTTCCTCTAATTAGTTAATATATCTGAAATAGTCATTTCAAGGCTACCACCATGGTAAGCTACTGTTAAAATGTTAGGATTGTGTGTGTGACTATACAAAACTCAGTAACAGCAAAGGGCTTTGACTTGGGAAGAAGGTGGAGGGTCTTAGGGTTTGGGGATAGCTGTGCTCAATTTAGTGCAGTGTACTTGGTCTACAAAGGGACATGATTTAGAATGTTAATTTTAGCCTTTATGTCAGCTGGCAGGTTCATTTATTAAGAGCATCTCATTGCCCAAACATCTTCTGCTGTGAAGACTGGGAGGGAGAAATACATTTTTGGTTCATCAGCATTAGTTTAAAAAAATAATCACCCATAATTTTAAGAGCTAAATTAAACCTTGTATTTAATGATATAAGAGAAATTATTTTTTCCTTCTGTCCTTTAGCTTACATTTTAAATGGAGATCTGGAAAAAAAAAATCAGATTTCAGTCACTCAATGTAAATTTTAATATTGAATGAAGACTACACTTTGTAAAAATTAACTTATCAGCCTGCTGAAATAAGAGTGTTGGAAAAGTAGGGGAAAATATATAAAAAATCAGTTTTAAAGGCTATAGGAAGAATTTTCCAAGGAATCTAGTGATACATAAAGCAAAGTGGAAAAGCTAATCCACAGCTTTTACCCTGTATGTGTTTATATTGAGTATACTAGCCTCATGGCTTTGTGTGTGTGTGTGTGTGTGTGTGTATAATTTTATTTATTTGCTTACTTTTGGCTTTGTGGGTCCCTGTTCCTGAGGTGAGTGGGGACTACCATCTGGTTGTGGTGCGTGGGCTTCTCGTTGCAGTGGCTTCTCTTGTTGCAGAGCGTGGGCTCCAGGGTGCCCAGGCTTCAGTAGCTGTGGCTTACTGGCTCTAAAGCACAGACTTGATAGTTGGGGCACATGGGCTCAGTTAGTCCGTGACATGTGGGATCATCCCAGATAGGGGATCAAACCCATGTCTCCTGCATTGGCAGGCGAATTCTTTACCACTAAGCCACCAAGGAAACCCTCAGCCTCATGTTGATTTGAATTATTGTTGTTCGAATTTCTTTTTAAAGGAGAGACTTTTTTCTTATCTTACATTCTGGGTGTGTTAATAGCAGTCTCTAGTTTCTGGTGCTATGGGGGTGAGCCTCTAACTTAAGCTCTCCTGCTTAACCACTCTCCCTAGGTTTTGTATCTTAATTCAAGCTCTTACACACAGGTTGGAGGTAATGTTTCTACTACATGACCTTCCATCGGGTACCAATTACCTGAACTGATTCTCTAGGCTCTCACTGATTCTGTGATTTCTGTTCGATCCTGCCAATAAATTGCTTTTGCCAGCATTTGTAACCAAAAATCTTGATCGATAGACATCTCCGTTTTTCTCCAGCAAGTCTGGGTAACCCATTTCTATCATAATCCCTAAGAGTGCAGGGACTGTTTTTTATACCAGGCACATATTAGGTACCTGTTGTATTGAAGATGCTCAATAAATGTGACTAAATGTTACCATTTGCTAGGTTTACTCCAGTTTATTTTTAAGAAGCTAGTAACTTGGAAGATATAAAGAATAAGTTAATAGCAGAGAGAGACACTGTGATTTTGACATTAATTGTATCTGCATTGTTGGGAAGATTTGCTGAACAACAGTGCTTGCCTTATGTTGCAAAACTGACTTTGCTACTTAGGTCTGCTGCTGCTGCTGCTAGGTTGCTTGCTTCAGTCGTGTCCGACTCTGTGCAACCCCATAGATGGCAGCCCACCAGGCACCCCTGACCCTGGGATTCTCCAGGCAAGAACACTGGAGTGGGCTGCCATTTCCTTCTCCAATGCATGAAAGTGAAAAGTGAAAGGGAAGTCACTCAGTCGTATCTTGACTTGTAGGGACCCCATGAACTGTAGCCTGCCAGGTTCCTCCATCCATGGGATTTTCCAGGAAAGAGTACTGCAGTAGGGTGCCATCTAGTGGTATTACACCGTCCTCCATTTCTGGGTTTGGCTCGAGCATTCCCATGTCAAGAAATCCCAGGAAGATCTGATCATAAGCCATGGTTTTGGCAGGTTTCTTAAGGAAATTTTGTGTGGAACTTGCTTTGCTGATAGAAGTAGTGCCTTACTTCAGGAACCACAGAGCCTAACGGAAGTAAGGACAATTAATTGGGGTGAATTTGTTACTGTTTCTTTAACGGTAACTAACCAAGTGATCTGTTGGTTAGTCTCCCTAGGAGACTGATCCCTTAGCATTTTGAGGAACTCTTTGTTTTCAGAATTTGCTGTTATTCAGTTGNTTATTCCAACTGCAAACTTGAAACTGAAATGTTCAGGTCTTGAACTTTTAATATGCCTCTTAATACCCTTCCTTCTTCTCTGAAGTCAGAATACATTTACAGCCTATTTATTACTTCAGAATCAACCTTAAACATCCTTTTGGATGTTTCAAAGGAGCATTTTGCAAGCAGTTTGAAATTTTAGCTGCCATTCTTTCATGTATCCATTCATCCATTCAATGGACATTTAGCAGCTACTGTGTGCCAGGCGCTAATGTGGACAATATGTGGATATCATAGTATATAGAAAATAGAGAAATAAACCTCTCAACTCAAGGCGCAGTGTGGAAGAGAATGTCCCAGGTATAAAGGCTGACACTAGTCTCAAATGGAAACTAATGCAAGGGGGTGTAAGGACATTAAAAAGTCACCTCCCCCCCAATTTTGACCCAGAAATCTTAAGAAATACAGTCGAAGAAATAATCTTGTGCTGAAATATGTATGTACAAAGATCATCATATTTTAACACAACACTGGAAACAAACACTGGTTAAATAAGGACTGGCTAGATGCTGTTTAAATTATTTAAGTGCATCACGTAGTAGACTATTCTGAAGCCGTTAAAACAGATATGGCAGAAATATTTCTCATTTCATAGAAAGATGCATATGATACATTGTTAAGTGACAGTTGGGGGTTTCAGAAACAGACTCAGTTATGTACTAGTGGTTACCAGTGGGGAGAGGGAAGGAGGAAGGGCAAGATAGGGGTAAGGGTTTAAGAACTACAAACTACTACTGTGTGTAGAATTAATGAGCAAGAAGGATCTATTGCATGATATAGGGAGATATAGCCATTATTTTGTAATAACTCTAAATGGAGTATAATCTATGAAAACAGAATTGCTGTGTTTTATACCTGAAACCAATATAAGATTGTAACTCTACTTCAGTAAAAAAAGTTGGGGTTTTCAAAATTGTATAATGTGGTGCCTCCATTTCTGTGATGGACATCATTTACTCCTATAACACGAGTGCATGCACTTGCCTGCTTAGTAATGAGCCGTATCCAACCCAGAAAGTCATCTGTTTCATACGCTGAATAATAGCATGTGCTTCCGTTTCTGTGACGGACATCGTTGACTCTTATAACATGAGTGCATGCACTTGCCTGCTTAGTAATGAGCTATATCCACCCCAGAAAGTCATCTGTTTCATACTTGGAATAGCATGTACTTAGACATCCATGGGTTCTATTCTGAGGAAGTTAGAGGACATTTGATCCCTTAACTTAGCACATGTCTCAGAAAGACAGAAGTGCACTATAACTGATTCAGCTGCTAAGAACTCTACTTTGGCAGATCCAGTCCAGCCTGGTCAGAAAAGCTGGGGTATAGTTTACTGTCTTTTTTGGTTCAAATATTGTAGCTACTTCTTTTTAAGCTACCATGGGCTTTAAAAGATTAGCCATAAAATACCTTTACCTCCAGATTTTACATGCAGGGAAACCCAGGGCCAGTGGCAATATGCTAGTTTGTGGAAGTCAGTTGTGTCTGCAAACACTTTCTCAGGTGCCTACCTGGGATTTTTATTAGTTTAAATGTGCATGCTTTATTCATCAGAGAATTAATTGTCTCCAATCTTTGAGTAAAAGTCACGTTACCTTGAGCTGCTCTGTTGCATAGTATCTTTCTCCACTTGTCAGATCCTACCTGTACTTCAAGATCCATCTCAAATATCTGCTCTTACATAAAGTTTTTCATGACGACTGCTCTTGGAAATATTTTCTTCATTCACTCTACCCTGAGTGCTGTGTGTTGTTATGACTTTTGGGGGCTATTTATCTCATTTAGTAATAATAGATAGCAATAATCTTACTAAAGCTTCTTAAAAGGCAGGGTGTCTATTGTCTTTTTATATACACCCAAGCACATAATAGATACCTGTTAAATATTGGTTGAATGGTAAATGATAGTGCTCACAAATTATTTTAGTGCCAGACCCTTTGCAAAAATATATTGCAGTTGTTGTTCCCCTAGACCAGTGTCCCTGACCTCCAGCATCTCATGGTTGATAGTCTCAGGTGGAGCTGATATAATACTAGTAGAAATGACGTGCACAATACATGTAATTCACTTGAACTATCCCCAAACCATTCCTCCCTCCCCTGTCTGTGGAAAAACTGTCTTCCATGAAACTGGTTCCTGGTGCCAAAAAGGTTGGGATAACTGCCGTAGACAAATCTCAGCTCTACAGTCATAAGTTCAGCCTCAGAGGTCTTTCTGAGCAATCTGATTTTGAGGAGGAGTATTAAGTGAAATTTGGAGAAGGCACTGGCACCCCACTCCAACACTCTTGCCTGGAAACTCCCATGGACAGAGGAGCCTGGTGGGCTGCAGTCCATGGGGTCGCTAAGAGTTGGACTTAACTGAGCGACTTCCCTTTCACTTTAAACTTTCATGTATTGGAGAAGGAAATGGCAACCCACTCCAGTGTTCTTGCCTGGAGAATCCCAGGGGCAGAAGAGCCTGATGGGCTGCCGTCTGTGGGGTCGCACAGAGTTGGACACGATTGAAGCGACTTAGCAGCAGCAGCATTAAAGATAAATTATAGAAATGCGATGAATTGCTGCTGCCCAACTAGAGTTTACTGGTTCTAAAACATTCATCCACACATTGAGCAGATATTTAATGTAAACCTGCTGTGTACCAAGCCTAGTTCTGAGCACTGGAAATACAGTAGTGAATAAAACTTAAGTAGGAAAAGAAAGTCACATTACCTTGGTGGGACAAACAGTGTCATGTGGGCAAAGGTAGATAGTATGTTTTAATCTTTCGTTGGACTCCTCATTTTTCTAACTAGAGCTTGCATATCCCATGCTAGAAGAGCTTCTTCAAATTAACCTACTATCATTCTTGTAACATACTCATTTATGGGGGCCCATGAATGTGTGCACTCCGTTTGATCTCATCAAGTATTTTCCCCAAAATAAAGAGTCCAATTATCTCATTAGTGGATGGTTTGTTTCTGTGGGTAAGTGCCAGCGTGTGATGATTCCATCCACACTTGTACTACATTAATTTATTTCCCATTTAATCAGTTTTTAAATGGAACTGGGATCAGATAGAACAAGACACACAGTTTTGCTTAATTATCGTGGAGCAAGTGGAAGCAGTCACAGAAGTTTAGCTTAGAAACCTGACTGCAGGAGCACAGATGTTTAGGAGATGCTGATGAAAATGTCCAGAAGCGAAATCCTCGACAAGCACTATATTAAATTCCCAGTGCCTGCAGGGTAATTAACTTCGCATTGATTACTCTAAGTTTTCTTCTGCTGTCTACAGCTCTGAGTAAAATTCCTACAGATGGAGCAAACTGTCANATGGACATCATTTACTCCTATAACACGAGTGCATGCACTTGCCTGCTTAGTAATGAGCCGTATCCAACCCAGAAAGTCATCTGTTTCATACGCTGAATAATAGCATGTGCTTCCGTTTCTGTGACGGACATCGTTGACTCTTATAACATGAGTGCATGCACTTGCCTGCTTAGTAATGAGCTATATCCACCCCAGAAAGTCATCTGTTTCATACTTGGAATAGCATGTACTTAGACATCCATGGGTTCTATTCTGAGGAAGTTAGAGGACATTTGATCCCTTAACTTAGCACATGTCTCAGAAAGACAGAAGTGCACTATAACTGATTCAGCTGCTAAGAACTCTACTTTGGCAGATCCAGTCCAGCCTGGTCAGAAAAGCTGGGGTATAGTTTACTGTCTTTTTTGGTTCAAATATTGTAGCTACTTCTTTTTAAGCTACCATGGGCTTTAAAAGATTAGCCATAAAATACCTTTACCTCCAGATTTTACATGCAGGGAAACCCAGGGCCAGTGGCAATATGCTAGTTTGTGGAAGTCAGTTGTGTCTGCAAACACTTTCTCAGGTGCCTACCTGGGATTTTTATTAGTTTAAATGTGCATGCTTTATTCATCAGAGAATTAATTGTCTCCAATCTTTGAGTAAAAGTCACATTACCTTGAGCTGCTCTGTTGCATAGTAGTATCTTTCTCCACTTGTCAGATCCTACCTGTGCTTCAAGATCCATCTCAAATATCTGCTCTTACATAAAGTTTTTCATGACGACTGCTCTTGGAAATATTTTCTTCATTCACTCTACCCTGAGTGCTGTGTGTTGTTATGACTTTTGGGGGCTATTTATCTCATTTAGTAATAATAGATAGCAATAATCTTACTAAAGCTTCTTAAAAGGCAGGGTGTCTATTGTCTTTTTATATACACCCAAGCACATAATAGATACCTGTTAAATATTGGTTGAATGGTAAATGATAGTGCTCACAAATTATTTTAGTGCCAGACCCTTTGCAAAAATATATTGCAGTTGTTGTTCCCCTAGACCAGTGTCCCTGACCTCCAGCATCTCATGGTTGATAGTCTCAGGTGGAGCTGATATAATACTAGTAGAAATGACGTGCACAATACATGTAATTCACTTGAACTATCCCAAAACCATTCCTCCCTCCCCTGTCTGTGGAAAAACTGTCTTCCATGAAACTGGTTCCTGGTGCCAAAAAGGTTGGGATAACTGCCGTAGACAAATCTCAGCTCTACAGTCATAAGTTCAGCCTCAGAGGTCTTTCTGAGCAATCTGATTTTGAGGAGGAGTATTAAGAGAAATTTGGAGAAGGCACTGGCACCCCACTCCAGCACTCTTGCCTGGAAACTCCCATGGACAGAGGAGCCTGGTGGGCTGCAGTCCATGGGGTCGCTAAGAGTTGGACTTAACTGAGTGACTTCCCTTTCACTTTAAACTTTCATGTATTGGAGAAGGAAATGGCAACCCACTCCAGTGTTCTTGCCTGGAGAATCCCAGGGGCAGAAGAGCCTGATGGGCTGCCGTCTGTGGGGTCGCACAGAGTTGGACACGATTGAAGCGACTTAGCAGCAGCAGCATTAAAGATAAATTATAGAAATGCGATGAATTGCTGCTGCCCAACTAGAGTTTACTGGTTCTAAAACATTCATCCACACATTGAGCAGATATTTAATGTAAACCTGCTGTGTACCAAGCCTAGTTCTGAGCACTGGAAATACAGTAGTGAATAAAACTTAAGTAGGAAAAGAAAGTCACATTACCTTGGTGGGACAAACAGTGTCATGTGGGCAAAGGTAGATAGTATGTTTTAATCTTTCGTTGGACTCCTCATTTTTCTAACTAGAGCTTGCATATCCCATGCTAGAAGAGCTTCTTCAAATTAACCTACTATCATTCTTGTAACATACTCATTTATGGGGGCCCATGAATGTGTGCACTCCGTTTGATCTCATCAAGTATTTTCCCCAAAATAAAGAGTCCAATTATCTCATTAGTGGATGGTTTGTTTCTGTGGGTAAGTGCCAGCGTGTGATGATTCCATCCACACTTGTACTACATTAATTTATTTCCCATTTAATCAGTTTTTAAATGGAACTGGGATCAGATAGAACAAGACACACAGTTTTGCTTAATTATCGTGGAGCAAGTGGAAGCAGTCACAGAAGTTTAGCTTAGAAACCTGACTGCAGGAGCACAGATGTTTAGGAGATGCTGATGAAAATGTCCAGAAGCGAAATCCTCGACAAGCACTATATTAAATTCCCAGTGCCTGCAGGGTAATTAACTTCGCATTGATTACTCTAAGTTTTCTTCTGCTGTCTACAGCTCTGAGTAAAATTCCTACAGATGGAGCAAACTGTCAGGGCACGTCTTGTCGTGGTACATTAACTGAAATCATTAGATTGCTTCGAAAGGCATTTCTTTCCAGACTTGTCTAGGTGGTAAGTTCAGTATTTATAGCTGTTCCTCTGTGATTCTCTAATCTTTTCTAAGTCACTGTTGTGGAAGTGAGGATTTGCCTTGTGGCAAGATGGGCTACTTTGGAAAACATTTTAGATGGAAGCTTATCTAGAAACTCTCTAGATTAATAGTTGCACTTGCTATTTTATTTCCTCTAAACAACTAAGAGACTGAACAAAGTGTTCTTTAGGCAAGAGACATCTGAGCTGTAGTGGTTCGTTAGCTACCTGTCTTAAACATTTTTTTCCTCTTCTTCGGTAAATCATTGAAAATACTGTTGAAGTCTCACTTTGTACACTGTCACCCATTTCCTTGCTTCCATCCCCAGGGAGCCACTATTCCAAAATGGGTGTGTGTCTTTCCGGGCATGTCTTCATAAGTGCGTGTCATTAGTGTATATTTAGTTATATGTGTGGTGATTGGACTAGTAGTCATTAAGGAACAAATTAGATTGAACTGGTGGAGTCTGTACTTTTAGGTGCCAGGTGGGGGCAGTAGAGGGTTGCTAGACTCAGGAGTCCATGTGGGGTAGGACCATGCAAAGGTGCTGTGCTGACAAGCTGAGAGACTTTGAAAAGGAAGAATGTCGGCAAAGGGGTTAAAAGGGGCTGTACTCACTATAGATCCAGGGATTAGCTCCTGGATCCTGGCTAGGAGGGACTGAAGCCAAGGCCATCTACGGGAGAGAATGCTGCTTTAAAATATGAAAGTTCTGACACAGCACAGCTTTGAAGTCACACCATGCTGTTTGAATCCTGACTCTGAATTCAGGCAAGTTATTTGAACTTTGTAAGACTCGGTTTTCACATAGGTAAATTGTGGATGATAGTAGTCATTTTTTCAGCTGATGCATATAAGAGCTTGTCACATACACTGAATGTTCACTATTATATTTTAATAAGTCATTGGGAAAGCGTCAGAAGTGGTCTCTTTCCTTTTGAAGCAGTAGATATAGGCTACAGGACTTACCATGCACAGCTGTTTAAAACAACCTATACAAAGCTTGAGATGCTCCCTTTGGGCTTAAGTCCTAAAAATTTCCATGGAATAAAATATAAGTTTCAACTTGTAGGTTGTGAATATTGTTTAAGTCAACAAAACTCATTTATATTTAGCTTTTAATCAGCCTTTCGTGATGTATATATTTTGTGTATTAGTTAATTACTTTGTATGTTGGTACAGCAAGTATATAATAAACTCATGCATGTGTATGTATTTTGAGAATGAACCACAGTTTTTTTAGTGATGAGGTATGTGTAATCCCAGAACTCTGCAGACAACTGCTATGTGTCTAGTCTAGGTATGCAAGGTCGAGATCACAACAACGTTGTCTAGGGCCTTCACTCTGTCTCTCAGCTCTTATTTTGGGCAAGGTGGCAAATGGAGGCCTAACTCATACTTTTCCAACTTAACACCCAGAGGCCAGACTCTGGGGGTATCACAAAAGTCCTGGGGAGACTGATTTGGTTGGGTTCCATTCCATAATCTGAGCCAGTCACTCAGGCCAGGGAATGGAATATTCTGGCCACTTGGATTAGATCATATNAACTTAACACCCAGAGGCCAGACTCTGGTGGTATCACAAAAGTCCTGGGGAGACTGATTTGGTTGGGTTCCATTCCATAATCTGAGCCAGTCACTCAGGCCAGGGAATGGAATATTCTGGCCACTTGGATTAGATCATATTCTTGGGGAAAAGGGATGATATGAATCAATCCTAAGGGAACCATATGGCAAAGGTGTCCCCCAGCAAAGAGGAAGGACACATAGGGAAGTGGGCAGACAGGACACACAGCGGTCTGGGTGAGAGTGGGACTTACTACCCCAGGACAGACCGCTCAGGAGAGGAAGGGTCCCAGCTAGCAGTGTTCAATCCAAAATCCAGTGTAACTGCCTAGATTTTATGTGGGCGTGAGAAACAGAAATGAGCTGCTGGGCTTAGTCATGGGCCAAGGAAAGTTTTATGTTACATGTGCATAAACGAACAGTACTGAGCCTAGGTGAAGATGGTGTCTGATACCCACAAACAAAAGGCTGGGATGTAATTTCTCCTCAGGACTTCCTGTGCTTTGTCTGATTGTGTCCTGTGGTGTGCATCAAATTAGAGACTTTGGGATCAGAGTGGCCTTGCTTTTCATCTTAACTCTGCCACATGCTAGCTGTGTATATGCTGCCCAATTTACCAGAACCTCTGAATCTGACTCTCATTTATTTCTCTCTGGCAGAGTTGGGAAGATGAAATAAGAACACCTATCATAGTTCCTAGTGCTTGATAAATAGGAACTATTATGCTGATGCTGCCAATGCTTTTGTTTTCCTTTTAGCCAGTTTGGCCAAATTTCTGTGGTGAAAGATGCAGGACTGATTCATTTTTGAAACCTCACTGAGCCCCCAGAGAGCCTGGCATGTAGTAAATGTTCAATAAATTCTTGTTGAATGATCAATGAGGGAGGGATTGTAGCTTATTCTGTGTCAAATTATTCCTGAGGGACTCAGTTATGAAATGCTGCTTAGACTTTCAGCTCTACTGAAGGACAAATTAGTCTTTGACCAAGAAAATTACTTCTTAGTGTTTTCCCTCTTGTCTTGTGAAATGTCGACCAATATTACTACAGGGAAGCTTTTCAAAGTACTGAGATTTCTTCATTGGCTTTGAGAGCACATATTAGTATTTTTCATGGCTTCTTCTATTGCTTTATAAAAATATTTTGATCTGTATTCCCACACTGATTNACTTCTTAGTGTTTTCCCTCTTGTCTTGTGAAATGTCGACCAATATTACTACAGGGAAGCTTTTCAAAGTACTGAGATTTCTTCACTGGCTTTGAGAGCACATATTAGTATTTTTCATGGCTTCTTCTATTGCTTTATAAAAATATTTTGATCTGTATTCCCACACTGATTACACAAGAGCTGAATAAACTGTTCTCATTAATGTCAGCAAAGATGCTGTCCCCACCCCAACCCCCACCCCGAAGGGATGAAAAGGCTGGCATGACTTGGGATTGTCTGGGCTACTTGGAAGAGTAACTTGGGAATAAAGGTCATGGGCCAGCTTCGAACTACTGTGACTCAGTGTGGAGGAAGTTGCCATGGAAAATAATTATACAGGCTGTTCTTAGGACTTCCCTGGTGGTCCAGTGGTTAAGAACCTATCTTTCAATGGGGAACATTGGTTTGATCTCTGGTTTGAGAAGATCCCACATGCCACTGGGCAACTGAGCTTGCTGGCTACAACTATTGAGCCTGCATGCCGCAACTAAGACCTGATGCAGCCAAATAAATATTAAAAATAAAGACAGGCTGTTCTTTTGGGAAGTAGTGACCAAGAAAGGGGTATACATTTGCCTATATGCTGCTGCAGGATTTTTTTTAAAAAATTGGATTATAGTTGACTTATTATGTTGAGTTTCAGTGTACAGCAAAGTGACTCAGTTACACATATTTATCCTTTCCCATTATAGTTTAGTACAAATTATTGTGTATAGCTCTGTGCTATACAGTAGGACCTTATTGTTTATCTGTTTTATATATAATAGTTTGTATTGCAGGAATCCTTTTTGACAGCTTTATCTGCCCAAGAATCTGGTAGGCTGGAGCTTTTTCTCACAGTGAATAAAGAGGGTAACTTTCCCATAATACTTTCAGAACTTCCAGCCTCTGAAAGTTATAGTATCTGGGCTCTCATCTCAAACCCCATATTCCATGCTTACTGAAGAGAGAGCAATGATACTGGAAGGGCTGGCTAACTGCCCAGAGAAGACTCCTGTCACCTTGGTTTTGAGAATAAAACAGACAAATGAGGTTGGTGATTTCAGGGATAATTACTGACTTCAATCAAAGTCATTTTGGACTTTGTGTTTAAAGATCAGAAAGATTCTACCTGGGACTAGGAAGCTCCTTGGTTCAGTCCTCAGAGATGTCATCCCTCAGTCCAGGCACTGAGCAAGATAGAAAAGACCGAATTAAAACCATGAAACTGATGGATAGTGTTCAGAAGTACAGTTCAGGAATGATGTCATCAAAACAGTATCATAGGAGACCCCAGCCTCTGTCTCCCAACAAAGATCAAAAAATTGACAGCGATATATGAATAGAAAGAGCTCTGAGAGAGCTCTGGAATCCACTTAAACTTTAACAACACAGTTGAATAAAACCCCTGAGAATAACAGCTCAAAAAGGGGAAGAAGACAGCTTCATCGTTTGTGTACATCATCCCATCCTGAAGCTGGGACTGCTCAGCACCAAAAATGAACTTCCCAGGTATGTAGGGCTAGCTTGCCTCAGAATAGGTCATGGGGGTGAGTGACCAGTTTCCCCAACCTTTCAGGACACTGCATGAATGTCCTCCACCAGTTTCACCCCACTCCAGCCGGCAGAGCCAATTCATACAGAGATGGCCGGGAGTGAAGAGGAAAAGCAGGAGCTGCCAGAGTAATTACAGCTCCCTGTGACCTCATCTGCAGACAAACCTGACAGCTTTCCCCACTGGAAACCAAGGGCCAGCAGAGCTGCCTCTGACCCTCTGCAGATTTCATGGCTTCTGACCCACAGGTATTCACACGTACACTGATGCCAGCTGCCCGAGTCCTTCTCCATGCACACCCCACAGCCCCAGCCCTTGCTGGGGCCCAGGATCTGTATTGGCAGCCATCCCAGGCCTGTGAGGCCTCTCAAGTTCAAGACCAGCCTAGATTCCTGCAGCTGAACCCCTCTGCTGTGTGCATTCGGGGAGAGCCCTTTCTGCTGTGTACTGGCCTCACACTTATCACTGGCTTCCACTCCTGTGCATGTGTCCAAGGGGACATTGTCCAGCCATGGGAGAGCACACCAACTGCCAGACCCCTTTCCAAAAAATCAGGTGCACTTACGGGCCTGAAGAAAGCCTTGTCTTCTGTCACTGCTTGCACTGTGCTCGCCTGCTGCTAGCCCTTCTAGCTGTGCGCCTGCAGAGCCCTGGCCTGGTCCCCGTAGCTGGCTATCACTGCTCTGCATCAGTGGTGAGAAGCAGCAGTCAAGGCCTGCATAATGATAGCAGGGCACCTGCAGCTGCCAGCACGCCCATAGTTGGCTCCAGCCTTTCTCTCGGCTCTGTCCCCCACCACTACACACGCGTGTNAGACAAGGCTGTGGTCCTAGTGTGATTAGATTGACTGGTTTTCTGTGAGTATGGTTTCAGTGTGTCTGCCCTCTGATGCCCTATGTGTGCTTTTCTGTCTGGTTTCTTTTGCTTAGCATTTGTTCAAGAGATTCATCATCATTGTAGCCTGTAGTTACAGACCATTCACTCTGTTGAATGGCATTTCATTGTATAAATATACCACAATCGATTTCTCTGCTTTATGGGTGATGGGCATTTAGGTAATTTCCAGTTTAGAGCTATTATGACTATTACTGCCTTCAACATTTCAGACACATTGTTTTGTGAGACAGTTATTTTTTATTATTTGTACTACTTGAATTTTGTATTATATGCTTGCGTTATTTATAANTCCTCATTTCTTTGCATTTCATTCAATTCTAATACTAGGTTATAATACTAGGTTCTAGAGTATGTTTGAATTTTTATACAAGCAATTTATCATAGTGTCCGAGCTGGAAAGATCAAAGTCATGTTATGTAAAAAACATTTTGTGGATTAGACAATGTAGGCCCATAGTATTTACTCATAGTCATTGATTGTGGAGCTGTGTTCAGAACCCAGATGCTCTGATTTCATTACCCTGTATGTAAGATATAGGAAATAATTTATTTCAAAGGAAATGATAAAGAAATGCATAGCAAATATGGGGATGCCACCACAGTGTAGAAAAGGTGATTGTTTTCCTGTTTGGAGTTTGGATTACTGATACAGATATGGAAATTTTAACTTTTCATGGCTAGTTGAAAAGCAACCGATACAGTGTTTTCAAAAATGAGAAAGCAGCACTTGTTTGCCCTAATAACTGGTCAGTCCACTTACTAGTTAAAATAAGTATTAAGAAAAGATTTCTTGTCAACCACATTCCTTTATTTTATAACAAACCACTGTTTTCTCATTCCTGTACTATATTTTCCCCAAACCCCTCAGATTTGAGAGGTCATCATCTTGAAACTAACTGGATCAAACTTGCTGACTTCACCTCTGTGATTTCTAGCACTGACACCCAGTCTCATTTCTAGTTGTTTATATTTGCCTTTATGCCGTATCTTGTGTAACAGGAGTAGGGGAGGTAAGTAGATGAAACATGTGTTTCTGGAAAATGCAAGCACCCCATTGTTCATAGCAGAATTATACCATTGCCAAGATATGGAAGCATCCTAAATGTCCTTCAGCAGATGAATGGATAAAGAAGATGTGGTATATATATACAAAGGAATATTAGCCATAAAAAAGAACAAAAGAATGCTATTTGCAGCAACATGGATGGTCCTAGAGATTGTCATACTCAATGAAGTAAGGCAGATACAGAAAGATCTATAATATCAGTTATATGTGGAATCTAAGAAAAGGGTACAAATGAACTTATTTATAAAACAGAAATAGAGTCACAGATGTAGAATCTAGCCTTTTGATTACCGGGGGAGAGAGCTAGGAAAAGCTAAATTGGGAGATTGGTATTGACATATACACACCACTTTATATAAAATAGTCAGGACTCACTGCCAGTACTTGGTAATGACCTACATGGGAAAAGAATCTTAAAAAGGTGGATATATGTGTGTACATCACTGATGCACTTTGCTCTACAGCAGAAACTAACACAACATAGTAAGTCAACAATGCTCCAATAAAAATTAAAAAAAATAAAGGCTCCCAAATAAGCTCTAGTCTGAATTTGAATCCTAATTCCATCCTCTACTTGTAGCAAATTATATAACCTAGGTTTATGTTTCCTTCTTTGTAAAACGGGGATGAAAATAAAAATGCCATAAAATAGCGATCTCACAGGATTGTTCTGAGGATTAAAGGGTTGGTATCTGGCACATAGTAACTGCTCAGTAAATGATGACTATCGTAGCAGTATTTAGTAGAGATATGATACTGAATCTTTTGGTCAGTTTGCTTAAAAAGGTGGCAGGAAAAAAATAAATTAGTAAGGACAGTGATATGTCAATGTTGAGACAAATTCTTACAGGTCGAGTTTCAACATCGGCACAATTGACATTTTGGACTGAATAGTTCTTTGTTGTGGGGCTATCTGGTATTGTAGGATGTTTAGCAGCATCTTTGGCCTGTACTGACCACATGCCAATTGTGACAACCAAAAATATTTCCAGACATGGCCAGATGTCCCTAGAGGGCGAAATTGTTCCCTAGTGAAAACCACTTTTAGAATAATATAGATGTAGTTGATGACTAGTAAGCTGGATATAATCTTTTATTTTTATTTATTTATTATTTTATTTCAAAAAATGATTTAATGAAAATTAAACTTGGGTTTTCAAAGACTGGCTAAGCAAAACAGTATGTCTGACACTTGAAAAATCTTAACTCATCCATACACATGCATACACATGCATACACATAATGTGGGCCTGCGTAATCATTTCCTGAATCCTAAAACTGAGGAGGCCCGAGTGTGAAAACAAAACAAAGTCTTAGGCTCACACATCTAGTGAACTGCATAGAACATTTTAGGACGGTTCCTGCCCGCCTCTCTTGGGAGTATCACTTCTTGTTTATTCACAACAATATAATTTAGTCTAGAAGTACTCTTTAGTTGCTTCTGGGAGCATGAGCTTTGGAGTCAAACCTGAGCTTGGATCCCGGTTCTGTCTCTTATTTGCCATATGACATTGGGTAATTTAATCTCAGGCTCTTCATCTGTAATGGTAACGGTGCCTGTCTGCTTGCCTGGGCCATGTGACACATACCCACAGCATTGTGCCAGGCAGTCAGGACTCACTATATGTTCGTCTCTGTTCTTCCTCCCTTCTTTCCCCTTCTCCCAAGGTGGGTTGTGAAAGTAGGGGGACCCAGAGATTGAGCAGGTGGACTTTCTGGTCTGTATTCTAACTCCTTACCTGGTACCAGAGTCATGTGAGCTCCATAAATGTTAAGAAGGTGAACATTCCATGTTTAGCCAGAAGAAACACCTAAAAGTTTTGTAACTGAGACCTCTAAGAATATGCATGTATTTATACACATATACAATACACTGCTCAAGTCATTTGATGTGTGCCTTTGTACCATATTTCAACTGGCATCCTGAAAAGTGATCCATTTTGGGGAACTGAAGCAACCATAGATATATCCTCAGACGATTTTACAGCTCTGTGGAGTGACTGGGGAGATGGTCACACTTCTTTATGGAGCTGACCCTACACTCTTGAAGATCTCTCAGCTTGAACTGCTACTGTCAACTGATAGCAAGCGTGAAACTCTACATCTGGACCCTGCCTGCCAGTCTGGACAAGGTGCTTTTGTAGCACAATATAGGTGGGAGGATTGAGCCGTGGATGGTTGGGGGAAAGGCAGCCTGTTAGACATGCCTAGGGAGGCGCGAGGCTGTCAGCATAAGTGTGGGAAAAGGAGCATCACGACGCTGCCGCAATCAAAACAGCTCCGAAGGGTTTGCTGGGAAGCTCCATAAATAGAACCACATTGCATATGGAAACTAGGGACGGCTCAGGAGACGTCAGGTGGGGAGACAGGGGTGAGTACCAGACTGTCTGCCTTCTCCATTTTGTTGCTCAATAGGAGTCTAAAAATCACTGCGTCAGTTTCTACCTCTATAAGGCTTACTCTGTCTACTTCTAAAGATGTCGTTAAGATCAAAGAAGGCAACACATGTAAACTGAAACCCTGAGCGTGGCAGGTGTTACATTTCTACGTGAGGCCACGAAACAGTCAAGAAACAAGCACCTGTTGCCAGTTACAGTAATGGTGACCTATGTAGTGCAGGCATATGTGCCTGGAGATTGACATGAATCGTTGGTATCTTTTCAACTCTGTGAATTAATTTTTATTCCCATCTTGCTGTTAGGTGATTTGTTCAAGGAGCTCAGTCCTGCCTATTTCCAGAGGTTATACTCTTCTCACCAGCTTACATGCCTCCCTTAAATTTTTGTACATTCATAGACTGTCAGTATGGCCAGTCTAAAGTATGACTTATTTTTCTACTCAGCTCTGTACTTTCCCACCTTAGAAATGCACACAAGCTTTGGTCTGGCAAAGCTGTTATAAACGCCCATCTGGAGACTGGCTTTCTGATTTTCCATGTTAGTTTTAACCATGCAGGATTCCGGCATCCTTGCCATGGCTTCCGGGGAGCAGCTTAGAAAGCCCCTGTGCAGAGTCCCCCTTACACACGGGAAACCACCGCAGCTGCCACAGGGCTAAGGATGGGGGAGAGAGGGAGTATCATTGTTCTATCATTGCTGTAGCAAATCACCACAAATTAGCCACTTGAATCAATACAAACGTATTATTTTATAGTTCTGTAGGTCAGCAGTCTGACATGCATTTCACTAGACTGGCATCAAGGTGTCGGCAGGGCTGCATTCATTTTTATAGGCTCTAGATGAGAGTCTATTTTCTTTTCTTTTTCAGCTTCTAGAGACAGTCCTCATTCCTGGGCTCACAAACCTCCTCCACCTTCAAAGCTAACAATCTGCTTTTCCACCATCATGTTTCTCTCCTTATAAAGGTTCCATGATAGATTGGTTCCACCTGGGTAATTCAATCTCCTCTCCCCATCTCAAAAGTCCTTGTTGCCACATAAGGTAGTATACTCACAAAGTCTGAGAATTAGGATGAGGGCGTCTTTGGAACATTTTTCTGCCTACCATAACCCTCATTCAGATTGCAATATAACAAGCATAAACAGGTTTGGGAACAAAAATACAACTAACTTATTAGGGGAGCAGAAATGTGTGGCTTACATACAGGGAGAAGCTGACTGGCCCACATACTGTAACTGCTCGGTATGCATTATCATCTCAGTGTTTTAAGGACAGAGTTGGTTCACATGGTGAAATGTTAAATGGGATTCAGTTAATAGAATGTCTACTGCTGTTCAGCAGGGCAGGTTTGGGAAGCTGAGTTTGACAGTATTTGAGTGCTGTTGTTTTAGCCTCCAGGGAAGAAACAATTACAAACTATCCCTTGACCCCATATGGTGGTTTAGTCGCTCAGTCATGTCCAACTCTTGTAACCCCATGGACTGTAGCCTGCCAGGCTCCTCTGTCCATAGGATTTTCCATGCAAGAATACTGGAGTGGATTGCTATTTCCTTCTCCAGGGGATCTTTCCAACCCAGGGATTGAACCTGAGTCTCCTGCACTGAAGGCAGATTCTTTACTGACTGAGCTACCAGGGAAGCTCTGACCCCATATAGAAATGAAGTAAAACTTGCTGGTCTTCAGGGCCTTGAGGTGAGAAGTTGGATGGTTATTGAAGGTGACTGATAGGGAGCTGGAAAGTACAGGAGTAAACAGGTCTTTAAAATTTTGAACTTGCCTCAGTAATCTTCCCTATGAAGATGTCTTTTCCCCTCTCCTCAGCCAGAGGTTTTAACATTTTGTGTGTGCTCACTCAGTCATGTCTGACTCTTNCTGATAGGGAGCTGGAAAGTACAGGAGTAAACAGGTCTTTAAAATTTTGAACTTGCCTCAGTAATCTTCCCTATGAAGATGTCTTTTCCCCTCTCCTCAGCCAGAGGTTTTAACATTTTGTGTGTGCTCACTCAGTCATGTCTGACTCTTTGCAACCCCATGGAGTGTAGCCTGCCAGGCTCCTCTGTTCTTGGGATTTCCCAGGCAAGAATATGGGAGTGGGTTACCATTTCCTTCTCCAGGGGATCTTCCTGAGTCAGGGATTTAACCCACATCTTTTGTGTCTCCTGCATTGGCAGGTCAATTCTTTACCACTGAACCACCAGAGAAACCTTTAACAGTTTCTGAGTTCCAAATTCTCCATGTGTACATGTCTCACTTGTAGTTCTCATAACATGGGGTTGTAATTATTTAGTTTTACACTCAGACAGGGTGCCCCTTGAGGACAGATTCTGTATCTGATTTACTGTTGCACCCCATGATCTGGTTCGGTGTCTGTTATAGAATGAGGGAGTGAGGGCATGCAAAATCTGGAGGATTCCCACCCGTGGTTATCAGCCAGGGTCGAAAACATAGTCCTCCATAGAAGTAGAGGGATCCACTTAGTGTCTCATGAGAGGCTAGAAATGGTGCTTGGCAATGGAGGTTTAGATTAGGATCAGCTTTTGGGGATTCCTTGGTGGTCCAGTGGTGAAGACTCCACAC
>SJYV01047830.1:19963-49853 GCA_006410875.1 Neotragus pygmaeus | reverse complement strand
TCCCTCCCTCCCTCAATTCCTTTCTTCCTTCCTATCTTCCTTCAGAAGTTGGAGTGGGTGGTTTGTTTCTTCTTTGGGGGAACTGATTAGTAAGCTTGTGTCCTGCCTTTCCTGCCCTTGAATCCTTGGACACCATGATTGACTCTTGTCTGTTGCCTTCTCTCCTTCTCCTTTCTCCAGAGATCTCAGCTGGAAAATGTTAAGACGAGGGTGGAATAGGGAGGAAGCGGGGTCAGGAGGGAGTTGACTGAGTTTGCAGTGGGTTCCTCTCAGTTCTGTACCCCATGGCAACTGCTTTGGGCACATGGCCAAACCTCTTCACTCCAGCGCCGGGAGCTCTCTCGCTTTTCACTTCACACGCCTCTCCCCATTAGGTCTTTCAGGCCTCTGGTCTTTGCCATCTTCGGGGATTGTTTCAGATTTCTCTCTTCAGATAATGTATCACTGTCACAGCTGGCTGGACAGGTAGGTGATTTTCACCACTGCAGGTCTAAAGCCTCTCATAAAAACAACTAACAAATTATTATCGAAGAAAAGCAAAAACTAGTAATATCTCAGCAGCTTCAGATTTGTGATATAAAAGTGCTCTTAAGCAGGGAATGCTTAAACTCTTCCCTCTGAATTCATCTGCACTTAAAAAAAAATAAACTAATCTCCAANCTCTCATAAAAACAACTAACAAATTATTATCGAAGAGAAGCAAAAACTAGTAATATCTCAGCAGCTTCAGATTTGTGATATAAAAGTGCTCTTAAGCAGGGAATGCTTAAACTCTTCCCTCTGAATTCATCTGCACTTAAAAAAAATTAAACTAGTCTCCAGTTTGACACAATTAAAATTTTGTAAAGATTCACTTAAATCACTTTGATAGATCCTTGAACTCAAGGTCTTTAGGGATAGTAATTTATCTTGAATGATTTATCTTGAAAGAGGCATATGACTTAAACCAGGATGGTTATAAGGTAATTTATTCATGTGAAACTAGTGGCAGGCGTATTGGCTAGAGCATACCAACTGAAAGAGAGGTTGAGAATATCCATAGAAGAGGTTGAGCAAAGGTAAATTTGGCCCCCAGCAGGAAGAAGAAAGGAGAATTGGAGAAAGCAAATAAGAGATGTAGAGTAAGATTTGTTTGCTTTTGAGACTTTATCTCAAAGTGTACCTATGAAATAATTTTAAGAAATGTCATTTATGCAACATTAAATGAATACAGAGAGTCAAGGAAAGAAAAATTGTTCTTTTCTCCCAAGATAGTAAGAAATGGGTAAAGGGAGTAAGGTCTTCTGTGGTGGCTCAGTGGTAAAGAATCCGCCTCCCAGCATGGGAGATGCGAGTTTGATCCCTGGGTCAGGAATATCCCTTGGGAGAGGAAATGGCAACCCACTCCAGTATTCTGGCCTGGAAAAATACCATGGACAGAGGATGGGGTTGCAAAGAGCTGGACACAACTTAGCTACTGAACAACAATAACAGCAAAAGGGAGTAAAGTAGTGTTTTTGTTTTTTTAGGCTGTGCAGTGCAGCATGCAGGATCTTCGTTCCCCAGCCAGGGATCTTACTCATGCTCCTGAATTGGGAGCACAAGAGCTTAACCACTGGACCAGGGAAGTCAGGAAAGTCGTGTTAAGCTTAGGAACCTTCATAAAATTCTCCCATTCCTAAAGCACAGCTGCATTTTCCTCTGAAAATCTAACATGTCACAACTCCCTAGCAATAAATGCCTTAATACAGATTGTTTTATAATGAATTTTCAAAGACGTCTTTAATTGCACTTTACAGAGTGCTGTATTCTATAGGCAATCAGGTCATTGTTGGTCAGATTGATACATGAAGGGGACCTCAGTTTATAGATTACATATGACCGAGATGTGGAGTATGCTCTTAAAGTCTGAATTCTAATCCTCAGTAGTAATCTATTTTGAATGCATCATTTTATTCATAACCACTGGTTCCATTTGTGTCAGAGTCTGACATATGGTCTGGCCTACATAGTAGGAGGGTGACCACGGAAAGCCTGTTGTGAACTGAGTCTTTGGCTGTGAACCAGGGGAGCCTGAAGTATCCCCCACCTTCATCATCAGCAGGATTCCTCAGCCTGTCTTAGGCATGGCTGCTGCAGATGCCAGTGTCTTACAGATGGTGTGGAAGGGATGTGCCCTGCATGCAGTAGGGCAAGACCCATGTCTTAGGATGTGCATGGTGGAGTGAGAAGCAGGGTAACCCAGGGCACTGGAGGCACTTAGCAAGGTGTTGTGTTTGAGACTGAGGAGGGGAGTTGACTTGTCAAAATGAGTCTACCAGGCTCAGTGGCCTCAAGCCGCCCCCCTGTTCTTTGGGGGAGGCTGGGACACGAGGGATACCTTGTAGGACAGATGAAAAGGGATGCTGAGTGTGGGAATCAAGCAGAAGAGATTTCCCTCCTGGTGGAAGCTTTAGATGATTTGGAAGATATGACAAATGCTTTGGTTTTGGAAGTAAGACCAACATGTTAGATTTTCAGTCTAGATGGAGTTGACAACAGTCTTTCTATTCAGAAAGCTGAGCACCGGGAAGAGGAGAGTAAATTGGGGTCATTAATTGGCGCTTTTGTAGAAGTACGTAGTGGGTGGGCAGTAATGCTAGTAACTTCATTCTTTGGCATCTTCCTTCCCCTGAATACTTGAGAGGGATGCCTTGAAATAGATTGTACTTGAAAGTACAGTCAGAAATGAGTAGAGCCAAGAGTTCTGCTAAAGGTAAGAAAGAAGAAGTCTTGTTGAGTTCTTACCATTTCCAAGGATGATATGAGTGACAGAAGGATCATGAAATGTGCAAGACTAGTAGCATGAGAAGGTATCTGAGGGTCGCATGTCTTTCTGGAGTACTGGCGGTGGTGACCCCCTACCCTCTGGCAGAGTGTGTCTGACTTTGGCTGGCTGCAGTCACTAGCTGACAGTGAAGGAGCAGTAGCGGACCACTGGGAAAAAACAAGCAATCTCTACATTTCGTGCCAGAGACATTGACCTTCAAATACACATGGGTTCTTAGCTTCCATCCAGATGGCTGAAGCCATTTTGCATATGACCTTTGCATAAATGTGATACTATTGTGCATATTTTAGGGATTTTTATAGGATTTGGTATTCAAAATACATAAATCTATTCCTATCTACTAGACACTGAAATGTATTATTTTGGTATATGAAATGAAAAATAAAATTTGACACAATCAAAATAAATGCATATTTGATGTCAGATTAATTGAATGGAAGGTAGGGAAATGAAAATGCATTAACTCTAACAGTAGCTTTAAACAGAATAAAGTATTGACTTTTCAAAGGATTATGACCATCCTTAATCGTGCCAAAACGAAACTTGAAGCAATTATTGGTAATACAGATGTATTATTAATACCAGCTGCAACCCAGGTTTTATGTAAGAAAACAGGCTTAAACTTTTGGCAGATAGTTAACTTAAAAATTCAAGTAAATCCAAGTTTTTAAATACTGAAGAATAAGTAGCATTTCTTTTTGAGAATCCAATTTTTTTTTTTTCTTTTTGTATTCCACAAGGAATACAAAAGTGGAATTATCCCAGCCATCTCCACATGTGATGTCATTCTTTAGAAAGTAACTGTGCCTTTATTTTTCTGAATCCTCAAGTTTATAATTCTTCCTAGGTATTCTGTTTGACCCTAGGAGCCTTTTTTAGGACATGTTCAGGCTTACATTAGCCATTCTTCTCCTTTAAAAAAAAATCCTTGATTCTTTTCCTGTGGGACGTCCCTGAATTATCATAGTGCATACTGGGTGGGAGATCCTTTCTTGCTATCGCAGTGTTATCCCTCTTGTGATGGATCGGGGGCATGAAGGCAGGACAAATCAATGGGCTGAATATCGTGAGCTAATAGAATGGTTCCTTCTAGCTTCACTGGCAGGATAGAATCTTTGGCTTGACAAGGTCACTCAGCAGGACTGCAGACCAGGATCAAGATGTCAGCACTGTGTCTTACCTTCTGGCTTCGGTAGTATGATGTCTGTCATGCTTGTTTCCATTCCTCCTGATAACAGGGGGGCAGCATTTTGACTCCTTAGGGAGTAGGAGGGGTAGAGAGACCAAAGTCCCAACCTTGGGAAATTAAATTATCCTTCATCAATTAAGCATTTGTGTTTTATGGGAGAATGCGATTTGAGTTTCAGATGACTATACAACAAACCAGTGAAAAGAGTTTTCAAATATCCAATGTAACTTTTTGGAGTAGGGGTTTGAAGTCAAAGATAACAGCAAGGATGAAAGAGAAAAAGGAGCAATTTTTCTAAAGGAGCAATGAGGCTCAGAATATTAGCTGAAAATAACATGCAGGTGTATATTAACCACCTGCAAACCCATGAGGTCTTTGTGATGGCTTCACAAATGGATACTATCTTTAGGAAAATGTAAGTGGTGACTACTAATTGGGGACAGATTGAGTCACTGAAAGTGAGTACACTCTTTTTTATTGGTGAACATTTTTATTACTTAAAATGTATCATTATCAAGGAAAGGGAAACAGGGTTTCTTCCTTTAAGGAATTTATGCTGTCCCAAGGGAAAAAAAGACAAATGCAAACAAGACAGAAAAGAATGAACATTCATTAGATGCACTGTTTGCTAGGAAATATAGTATACCATATTTTTGTATGTATCATATTTTTTACAACACTATGAACTAGGCATTATTATCATCACATATTTTACTGATAAAAACTGAGACTTGAAACGTTAAAAATCTTTCCCAAAATCATATAGCAATTAAAAAATCCAGGAATCTGACTTCAGATCCCAAACTCTCAGTCACTGTAATTTCCTGGGTCATGGACACCTTCAGTGGTCTTCTGTTGTTCATGGGTTGTTCATGGGGAATAAACCCATCTTCATCTGTGCCTAATGGCTGAATAGCTGGAACATGAAAGCTAGTCAGCAGGATTTGGTTGATGAGAGCCAGTTAAGGCTGAAGATGCGTGGTTTTATAGCCAACAGACATTTAAAGAGGCAGAGAGAGAGTATGAACTAGTCCTATATGGAGGCAGCTGAATAATTTCTTAAACTGATTCCATGTCTTAATTTCCTCTTTTTAAAAAAGTAATTTCCCTAATTTGGTAGACCATCCTCTAATTATGGGGCTCATAGACGTTTATTCATTATATTAAAAATACAAGTTTTAATGCTGTAGTCTTCAGAGGCCTAAACAACAAGTAACAATTAGCTCTGTGGCTCTTGGCCAAGCAGTGCTAATGCCTAAATTCATCTCATATTTCACTTGGCCAGATTGTAGAATGGCGTTCTTCTACAGTAATTTTCCTTGCATCTTGACTCTCTGTCTTAAATGGCTCTACCGAGGAAATGAACCACTATTTGAACCTCCTTCCTTGCAGTGGTTGGTTTTAAGCACTTGCAATCTTTCCCATAATTTCCCAAGGTAACATGTTGCTTATATATAACCTGTTCATGTCTTCATTCATTTAGTCATCTAGTTCTTCTTTCTTGCCTCTTTGCCCTCTCCCTTCCTTCCACCCATCCTTCTTTCTTTCTTTCTTCTTTCATTTCTTTCCACTCCTCCCTGCTTTTCCTCCTTTCAACAAATAGTTACTAGGTTCTCAAGAAATGCGAGGCCTTATACTGAGTCCTGTGGGGGATACAGAAATATATAGATAGATGAATAAGTATTATGATTGATTTGTTCATCCATTTAATTAATATTTATTGAATGCCTCTGGTGTGCCTGGCTCTGGTTTGCAAGCTAGGAATGAAATCTCTTTTCGCAGTGATTTGTGTTCCTGGATGTGTATTTGGTGGTGGTTTCATCACTCAGTCGTGTCCAGCTCTTATGGCCCTGTGGACTGTAGCCGACCACGCTCCTCTGTCCATGGGATTTCCCAGGTAAGAATACTGGAGTGGGTTGCCATTTCCTTCTCCAGGGAATCTTCCTGATTCAGGGATCAAGCCCATGTCTCCTGCTTTGCAGGTAAATTCTTTACCACTGTGCCTCCAGGGAAGCCCCAGGGTGTGTATTTGTGAGACAAAAATTTATGTCAAGTACTGTGTGCATGCTAAGTCACTTCAGTCATGTCCAACTCTTTGCAACCCTATGGACTGTAGCCTGCCAGGCTCCTCTGTCCATGGGATTCTACAGGCAAGAATACTGGGCTGCCATGCTCTTCTCTAGTGGATCTCCCTGACCCAGGGGTTGAACCCACGTCTCTATGTCTCCTGCATTGGCAGGCATGTTCTTTGCCACTGGTGCCACCTGGGAAGCATGAGGTTAAGCAAGTAGTAGTAAGAACTATAGAGAAAAATGAATCAGGGAATGGACAGAGAGGTGATGAAGGTAGGGTGGTCTGGGACGGCCTCTCTGTTAAAATGATATTTGATCAGAGAAACATTTATCTAAGGGAAGAACAAGTACCTAGGCCCTCAGGGAATTCATTTCTAAGAAGGAAAAAGGTGTTAAGGTAAACCCGTGTAACAGAAGGTAGAACAGGTAAGTGATGTAAAGAATGCATGGATGAAACAGCTGCTGGGTGAGGTCAGAGGGAGAGGAGATACCTGCTGGGAAGGAGGGGCAATGAAAGAGCACAACCCACTTCCTAAGGGCTAACACACACTCTAACACCTTAGGTCCTTTCTTGAAGAGTGACCGTTCTCCTCCATTACGAGATAGTTGGGTGTGCACCTAATTAAGGTGCCTTTTGTTTAAGATGCTGAGATTTTAATAGAGATGAAAATAAGTTACATCATCTGTCTACTTTCCCTTCTGGTTTTAGGCTCCTCTAAATCATATTTCTTATTTGTAAGAAGACTAACTGTCTGCTTATGTCCAGTGTTGCCCTGCCAAAGACTAGAAGGTCAAGAGATTACTCCTGTCTTTAGACAGCTGTGCCTTGTGCTCAAGATTAGGTCGCCTTTATTTTTACTTGCCTTGGTCATCTTGGTGAGGTCCTAGCTCTTCTATTAGGATGCAAGTGCCCCAGTGAAAAATGAAACACTTTAATGCAGTATCGACTCACCTTTGGCTCTTAGCCAGTGAGATTTCAAACAAGGAACTATAAAAATAAACTAGAAGATTGTATCAGATTTTTATTTTTAAAATGGGATGCTGGCAAGAAGGGAATATAGGTCTGTAAGTGGAGAGAGAATGAAGAGAAAGAGCACAAGGTGATGGGAAAGAAGAAAAGAGAAAAAAGGATATCACTTAATTTTACAGAAAGAGATATGTATCCAAATCTTGAAACTGATCCAATTGAGACCTTTTGAGATATAGGGATAGATATATTTTGAAGAGCAGAAATACCCTGATAAACTAGGTAAAGCAAAGATGTGATCATAGGGTTGAGTGTGGGGATCTGCAGGAGCTGAGGCAAACTCATGACAATTGAAGTGGGGTGCCTTAGAAATGAACAGGGATTTAGAGGGGGCTGGAGGTAGAAGGAGAGACAGAAGAGAAAGCAGAAGAAAGAGAGAGAAAAGCAACAATATGGAGGGTGACTGGTGCCCAAGGCAAGAAAATGACCAAGCAACCTTTAGCAATACAGATATCTGTTTTTGAATTTTAAATTATTTCCGCTGCAATGTAGATTTTTCTTTCCAAAACCTTCAGTAATGTTTTTTCCTTGTTCAAAAGACCTTCACTGGAGGGTGTATTGGGTTGAAATTAAGGATAAGAACAACCCGTGGCAGAGTAGGGTGGCTTCCCTGGTGGCTCAGAGGTGAAGAATCTGCCTGCCAATGCGGGAGATGTGGGTTTGATCCCTGGGTCAGGAATATCCCCTGGAGAAGGAAATGGTAACCCATTTCAGTATTCTCGCCTGGGAAATGCCATGGACAGAGGAGCCATGGAGTCGCAGAGTCACACATGACTTAGTGACTAAAGAACAATATGGTAGAGCAGAGTTGAGCTCGACAGGAATGGATGATGAGAGAACTGCTGATCTTGGTATTCACTCAACAGACGCAGATGCAGAGTCAGCCATTTGGAGGGTCCCCCTACCCTCAAGCTCCGCTGAAGAAATGAGCAGAAATCCCAAGGCTGCCATTGCATTTTTATACAATTGATAACATGGAGATTTTAATCTGTCTTTACCTAGACATTAAGAAATAGATCAACACTAGTTGATATCCAGATTACATATACTTAAAAAGTTTTTATTAGAAGTTCATGTATCAGAACTTCAGAAGTGAAGATGAAAGCTGAAACTCCAGTGCTCAACATGAAGGGGAAGGGAATGTTTGAAGTATAGCACTAAGTGGTTCTTCCTTTTAATAGATGGGAAGCAAGCTGTCTTTTGTAAAGAATTATCTGATTTGTGTGTCTCTCAGGAGGGACTTTCACGAAAGTGGGTCTTTTCTATGGGGAATCTGGAAGTGGAGGGGTTCTACACTATTTCTTCTCATAACCCTGAGGGCACATTTGAAAACTTTGAATATCCTACTTAATTTCCTTCTTTTTGAAGCTGTGGAAAATCCCAACTATCTAGAGAGGGCAAACCTGGGAAAGGCTGAGCAGGGAGATGCCTGAGTCATTACTGTGCTCTTTGCTTTGAATACTAACCATGAGCAGCGTGTGTTCCAACTTACCTTCAGTCCTGATAAGATGATCCATGCAGCCTGGGTTCCTGAATCCCTTTCTGTGTGCATGTGTGTTCTGTCACTCAGTCATGTATGACTCTGCAACCCCATGGACTGTAGCCTAACAGGAAGTTTCCAGGCAAGAACACTGGAGTGGGTTGCCATTTCCTACTCCAAGGGATCTTCCCAACCTAGGATCAAACCCTCATCACTTCTGTCTCCTACACTGGCAGATGGATTCTTTACCACTGCTCCACCATGCTACAAAGCCAGAAGGAAATCAGTGGGTCTAGTAGACTAATATAAGCAAACAAACTCCATGGAACACTGAGGCAAAGATTTTGCCTGGGTTTCAGAGTGTGTGAAATGGCAATGTTTGGAAGAGAGTTGGACCAGATCTCTACTGTCCAATATGGTAGCCACCAGACTCAGGTGACTATGGAGTGCTTACAATGTGGCCAGTCTGAATTGAGATGTGCTGTAAAGGTAAAATATCTCATCCCCTCACCCCCGCCAGATTTTTTTTTTTTTTTGAAGACTTACTATAAAAAAGGGAAGGTGATATATGTCACTAATTCATTTTTATATTGCTTACATACTGAGATGATGTTGTTTTGGATTTACTGGATTAAATAAAACATATTATTTATATTAGTTTCTAGGGCTGCTGTAACAAAGTGGCCACATGGACTGTAGCTTGCAAGACTCCTCTGTCCATGCAATTTTCCAGGCAAGAATACTGGAGTGGGTTACCACTTCCTCCTCCAGGGGATCTTCCTGACCCAGGGATCCAACCCATATACCTTGTGTCTCCTGTGTTGGTAGCTGGATTCTTCACCACTAGTGCCCAAGGGGGAGGAAAAGGGGATGACAGAAGATGAGATGGTTGGATGGCATCACGGAATCAATGGACATGAGTTTGCATAAACTCCGGGAATTGGTGATGGACAGGGAGGCCTGGCATGCTGCAGTCTGTGCAGTCGCAACGAGTCAGACATGACTAAGCAACTGAGCTGAACTGAACTGAACTGAATTTAGTTTCCTAGTACCTTGGACAGTTCAGTCGCTCAGTCGTGTCCGACTCTTAGTGACCTCATGAACCGCAGTGTGCCAGGCCTCCCTGTCCATCATCAACTCGCGGAGTTTACCCAAACTCATGTCCATTTAGTCAGTGATACCATCCAACCATCTCATCCTCTGACGTCCCCTTCTCCTCCTGCCTTCAATCTTTCCCAGCATCAGGGTCTTTTCAAATGAGTCAGCTCTTTGCATCAGGTTACCAAAGTATTGACGTTTCAGCTTCAACATCAGTCCTTCCAATGAATACTCAGGAATGATCTCCTTTAGGATGGACTAGTTGGATCTCCTTGCAGTCCAAGGGAGCCTCAAGAGTCTTCTCCAACACCACACTTCAAAGCCATCAATTCTTTGGCACTCAGCTTTCTTCACAGTCCAACTCTCACATCCATACATGACTACTGGAAAAAACATAGCCTTGACTAGACGGACCTTTGTTGGCAAAGAAATGTCTGTGCTTTTTAATATGCTATCTAGGTTGGTCATACTTTTCTTCCAAGGAGCAAATGTCTCAATTTCATGGCTGTAGTTACCATCTGCAGTGATTTTGGAGCCCCCAAAATAAGATCTGTCACTGTTTCCACTATTTCCCCATCTATTTGCCATGAAATGAAGGGACCAGATGCCATGATTTAGTTTTCTGAATGTTGAGTTTTAAGCCAAGCTTTTCACTCTCCTCTTTCACTTTCATGAAGAGGCTCTTTAGTCCTTCTACACTTTCCGCTGTAAGGGTGGTGTTATCTGCATATCTGAGGTTATTGATATTTCTCCTGGCGACCTTGATTCCAGCTTGTGCTTCATCCACCCCAGCGTTTCTCATGATGTACTCTGCATATAAGTTAAATAAGCAGGGTGACAGTATACAGGCTTGACGTACTCCTTTTCCTATTTGGAACCAGCCTGTTGTCCCGTGTCCAGTTCTAACTGTTGCTTCCTGACCTGCATACAGAGCCTGCCACAAATTCAAGCTTGAACAAGTGGCTGAACGTCAAATAGATGAGCACTATAGGCAATAGGTAGGGTGAGAGAGGATTTTAGGTGTGCATCTCTAAAAGATCCCTTGCCCTGGTGTTTACCTGAGTAGCTTGTGGTTGGCTGTATTGCTACCAACCACAAGGAAAATAATAGCCATCCTGACAGCTGTCTAACAGTGCAGAGGTGAGTCTGCCTGGGGCAGTGGTAGTTTACAGTTGGTGCAAGCAGGCATACTGGTCTTCAAGCCTTCTCCCCTTCTTAGCATCCTTTTCCACTTTGAGAACTGTGTGCTAGAATGAAAGGAGGCAGGTCTTGAGGGTTAGTGTCAGAGGCATACAGACTATAATATCAGAGGATTTCTGAAGTTTTCAGGAGGTCACAACATAGAGTCTTCTTTCACAAAAGTCATTTAAAGAGACTATTTCAAAAAATGTTTTGAAAAATTAAATGAGCGAAGTTTCTTGAAAAATGTAAAATTACAAAATTGATGTAAGAAGAAAGAGAATATTTGAGTTTGAAGTGGTGATTCAAGGCCCTCATCCCCAAAAACTTTAGACAAAAATAGCTTTATGGGAGAGTTCTACCAAATTTTCAAGGAAAGAAAATCAATGTTATATATACATTTTAGAAATAAAGAGGAAAACATACCAACTCATTTTTTTTTTTTTTGGCTAGTATGACCTTAAGCCAAATAAAGACAGCACAGGGAAAGATAATTATAGGTCTGCTTAAGAATGCCATGTGACAAAGCCAATAGAGTATTGTAAAGTAAAATACAGTAAAAAAAAAAAAAAGAATGCCATGTGAAAATTCCAAATAATAATCCTTAAGTCCATTGGTATATTACAGATATCAGATCAAGTAAGGATGGTTTAGCTTCAGAAATCCCAATTCAGTATCTTAATTGACTAAGAACTTTTTCATGGTTGTTTTGATATATACAGTACAAGCTTTCAATAAACTTTAACATCTATTAATGATTCAAAAACAACTCTGCTGCCTGGCTCTCGCCATGTCAGTTGAGTTACATGCTTCCCACGAGTCAACTGTGTTTGTTCCCAAGGCTCTTTGTACCAGTTGTACTTGATATTGTAATTATGTACTTTAGTTAAATATTATATAAATCAAAGTATGAAAAGAGAATTGCATTGCTGAAATTCCATTGAATGTTTTGGAAAGATTTGCTAAAGGCAAACCACTAGTAAATAGTGCTATCAGATGGTTGTCATTTCTATCATATTAAAAGCAAAGGCTTTGGTCCCACATCAAAAGATTGATCAATGAATATGGATTTAATAAGTTAAAAATTTTAATGACTTTATCATTTTGTATAATTCTCTATCCTTACTGACTTTTATTCATTTACTAATTGTTATCAATAATGTCAGATACAAGGGCTCTCACTGTATTATTTTGAAAAACAACGCTGTCTGAATTCCCAGTATCACCGCTTCCATTCTTTTCAACACTCATTTGATTATGAAGAGGACTTGTAAGTGAATTAATATGCTTTCATCCTACCTAGCCTGATGTGTCACTGCATGAGTAGGAAAGAAGATGTGTTAGACCGTCTATGTTAGGATGCCCCCCTCTTGCTCACTGAAATTATTAAATCTACAAGAAGTCAAAAATTTCAGGNAGGACTTGTAAGTGAATTAATATGCTTTCATCCTACCTAGCCTGATGTGTCACTGCATGAGTAGGAAAGAAGATGTGTTAGACTGTCTATGTTAGGATGCCCCCCTCTTGCTCACTGAAATTATTAAATCTACAAGAAGTCAAAAATTTCAGGCTCCTAATCATTCCCATTTATTTTGTGTCACTTCTGAAACTGTTTTCTCATCATTCTGTCAACTTTGTATTCCTGAGTCTGAATAAAAATACAGTATCTGAAACCTCTCTCTTTCCCAGATCTCAGTCACTAGAACTATTTTTTTCTTGTTGTTGTGGAAATGTACTGGCATACCATTCTGTAACTTCTTTCTTATAATTGTGCAAATTGAAATAGTATTCTAGAACCAAGATTTCTGGGAAAAAAAAAACAGTGTTTCAACTTTTTTTCTTATGATAAGAGGAAATTTTGGAGAAAATCATCATAGAAGGGTGCTAAATATGATTCAGTTATGGACTCTAGCTTGACTCCTGCCCATCACTTTCTTTCTTGATATAAGTAAAAACTATGTATTTTCTCCTTTTGTAGTGTGTATAGAGAAAACCAGAAGTGGAGAGTAAAATAGGAGATGGTCAAGGTACAGAGTTTCTTTTTAAAGGGCTTCCTTGATATATAATCCACATATCATACAATTCAATCATTTAAAGTATCACTGTGAACAAAGCTAGTGGAAGTGATGGAATTCCAGTTGAGCTAATTCAAATCCTGGAAGTTGATGCTGTGAAAGTGTTACACTCAATATGCCAGCAAATTTGGAAAACTCAGCAGTGGCCACAGGACTGNGAAGTCAAGTGGGCCTTAGAATGCATCACTATGAACAAAGCTAGTGGAGGTGATGGAATTCCAGTTGAGCTCTTTCAAATGCTGAAAGATGATGCTGTGAAATTGCTGCACTCAACATGCCAGCAAATTTGGAAAACTCAGCAGTCGCCACAGGACTGGAATAGGTCAGTTTTTGTTCCAATCCCAAAGAAAGGCAATGCCAAAGAATGTTCAAACTACCACACAATTGCACTCATCTCACATGCTAGTAAAGAAATGCTCAAAATTCTCCAAGTCAGGCTTCAGCAATACATGAACAGTGAACTCCCTGATGTTCAAGCTGGTTTTAGAAAAGGCAGAGGAACCATAGATCAAATTGCCAACATCCGCTGGATCATGGAAAAAGCAAGAAAGTTCCAGAAAAACATCTATTTCTACTTTATTGATTATGCCAAAGCCTTTGACTGTGTGGATGACAATAAACTGTGGAAAATTCTCAAAGAGATGGGAATCCCAGACCACCTAACCTGCCTCTTGAGAAATCTGTATGCAGGTCTGGAAGCAACAGTTAGAACCGGACACGGAACAACAGACTGGTTCCATATTGGAAAAGGAGTATGTCAACGCTGTATATTGTTACCCAGCTTATTTAACTTCTATGCAGAGTACATCGTGAGAAATGCTGGACTGGAAGAAACACAAGCTGGAATCAAGATTGTGGAAGAAATATCAATAACCTCAGATATGCAGATGACACCACCCTTATGGCAGAAAGTGAAGAGAAACTACACAACCACTTGATGAAAGTGAAAGAGGAGAGTTTGAAAAAGTTGGCTTAAAGCTCAACATTCAGAAAACGAAGACCATGGCATCCAGTCCCATCACTTCATGGGAAATAGATGGGGANCATTATGACCCATTTTTGTACAGTTCTTCTGTGTATTCTGGCCACCTCTTCTTAATATCTTCTGCTTCTATTAGGTCTATACCATTTCTCTCATTTATTGAGCCCATCTTTGCATGAAATGTTCCCTTTGTATCTCTAATTTTCTTGAAGAGATCTCTAATCTTTCCCAATCTATTGTTTTCCTCTATTTCTTTGCATTGTTCAGATAAGAAGGCTTTCTTATCTCTCCTTGCTATTGTTAGGAACTCTGCATTCAGATGGGTATATCTTAGCATTTCTCTCTTGCGTTTTACCTCTCTTATTTTTTCAGGCTATTTGTAAGTCCTCCTCAGACAACCATTTTGCCCTCTTGTATTTCTTTTTCTTGGGAATGGTCTTGATCCCTTCTTCCTGTACAATGTCATGAACCTTCATTCATAGTTCTCCAGCACTCTGTTTATCAAATATAATCCCTTGAATCTATTTGTCATTTCTACTGTATAATCATAAGGGATTTGATTGAGGTCCACCTTAATGGTCTAGTGGTTTCCTCTACTTTCTTCAATTTAAGTTTGAATTCATGATCTGAGCCACAGTCAGCTCCCTGTCTTGTATTTGCTGACTGTATAGAGCTTCTCCATCTTTGGTTGCAAAGAATATAATCAATCTGATTTCAGTATTGACCATTTGCCTTCTTCCAATTCATGACCATGATAGGTCTTTCCATTTTTTTTCCTTCAGTATCTTTCATAAGTGTCTTGTAGTTTTCCAAGTACAGTACAGGTATTTTAACCCCTTGTTAGCTTTATTCCTAGGTATTTTATTATCCGATGCTATTTGAAATAGAACTGTTTTCTTAATTTCTGTTCCTGGTGGTTTATTGATAGTGTACAAAAGCACACATTTTATGTTTTTGATGGCATTTTAACATATTTTTTGGATGCCTCTTTTTTTTGGTGTCCCTTGACTACTTATTGTACTTATATAGTTTATTTTATGACTTTTGTCTTTTAACCTTCATGCTAGTCTTTCAAGTGGTGAACCCTCTGCTTTTATTATGTTTGTCTTTACTGTGACATTTTTTTTCTGTCATGTATTTTCTTATTTCTAGTTATGGGCTTTTCTGCTTAGGAAGATCATTTAACATTTCTTGTAAGGCTGGTTTAGTGGTGATGAACACTTTTAATTTTTAGTTATCTTAGAAAATTTTGTATGTCTTTAACTCTGAATTATATTCTTGCCAGGTAGAATATTCTTGGCTTTAAGCATGGCTCTCTTTCTCTCTCTGATCTACAAAGTTCTGCTAGAAAATCAGGTTATAGCCATATAGGAATTCCCT
This sequence comes from Neotragus pygmaeus, assembly GCA_006410875.1. Classification (NCBI taxonomy): domain Eukaryota; kingdom Metazoa; phylum Chordata; class Mammalia; order Artiodactyla; family Bovidae; genus Neotragus; species Neotragus pygmaeus. The sequence continues at coordinate 34,562 of SJYV01047830.1, read as the reverse complement.
TGTATGTGACTAATTGTTTTTCTCTTGCCTTTAAAATTCTGTCTTTATCTTTGAATATTGCCATTTTAATTATCATACATCTTGGTGTGTACTTCTTTGGTTCATCTTGTTTGTGACTTTCTATACTTTTGTATCTTGATATGTTTCCTTTCCCAGGGTAGGGAAGTTTCTGGTCATTATTTATTCATATATGTTTTCTGCTTTTTTCTTTCTCTCTTCTCCTTCTGGGATCCCTGTAGTGAGAATATTATTGTGCTTGATATTGTCCCAGAGGTCCCTTAAATTGCTCTATTTTTTTTAGTTCTTTCTTTTATCCTACTGTTCTGATTGGGTGATTTCCATAGTTTTTTCTTCCAGGTCACATATGTGTTTTTTTATATTATCTAATATGATCATGATGATTGATTTCTTCTACTGTATTTTTCATTTGAGTTAATGTATTTTTCAACACTGATTGGTTCTTTCTTATAGTTTCTCTGTCTTTGTTGAAGTCTCAATGTGTTCCTGTATTTTTGTCCAAGTTTGGTGAGCATATTTATGACCATTCCTTTGAACTCTTTATTGGGCAGATACTTAACTCTGTTTCACTAGAGGGTTTGTATGTGTGTGTGTGTGTTTAATCTTGTTCTTTCATTTGGAACTTGTTCCATTGTTTCCTCATTTTGTTTGACTTTCTGCAAGTGTTTCTATGAATAAGACAACGCAGTTATCTTTCCATTCTTGAAGGTGTGGCCCTGTATAGGAGTATTCCCTATGTACACTGTGATTGATTAGTATATGTCTTGATGTGTTTCTCCTTGGATTTATACTGTGTGGGACTCTTTGCGACTCTTGGACTTGACTATTTCCTTTTCCGTGTTGGGGAAATTTTCAACTATAATCTCTTCCAAAATTTTCTCACACCCTTTCTTTTTCCCTTTTTATTCTGGGACCCCTGTAATTCAAATATTAATGCATTTGATATAGTCCCAGAGGTCTCTGAGACTATCCTCAGCTCTTTTCATTCTTTTTACTTTATTCTCCTCTTCAGAAGTTATTTCCACCATTTTATCTTCCAGCTCACTGATTCATTCTTCTGCTTCAGATATTCTGCTATTGATTCCTTCTAGAGTATTTTTCAGAGAAGGCAATGACACCCCACTCCAGTACTCTTGCCTGGAAAATCCCATGGACAGAGGGGCCTGGTGGGCTGCAATCCCTGGGGTTGCACAGAGTTGGACACGACGGAAGTGACTTAGCAGCAGTAGAGTATTTTTAATTTCAGTAATTGTGTTGTTTATCTCTGTATGTTTATTCTTTAATTCTTCTAGGTCTTTGTTAATTGATTCTTGCATTTTCTCCATTTTGTTTTTAAGGTTTTTAATCCTCTTTATATCATTATTCTGAATTCTTTTTCAGGTAGTTTGCCTATTTCCTCTTCATTTATTTGTACTTCTGTATTTCTAGTTTGTTCCCTCATTTGTGTAGTATTTCTCTGCCTTTTCTTTTTTTTCTAAAGTTGTTGTGTTTGAGCTTTTTTGAGTTGTGTTTGAGCCTCCTTTTCCCAGGCTTTAAGGAGAGTTGAATTCTTGCCTGAAGAAGGTTGAATTCTTTCTTCCTGTTGGCTTCTGCCCTCCTAAGGTTGGTCTGGTGGCTTGTGTGAGCTTATAGGGAGAAATTTGTGCTGAGTTTTTGTTTGTTTGTTTTTCCTCTGATGAGCAAGGCTGAGTGAGGTGGTTATCCTGTCTGCTGATGATTGGGTTTGTCTTTTTGTTTTGTTTGTTTTTTAGATGAGGTGTCAGGCACAGGGTGCTACTGGTGGTTGGGTGATGCCGGATCTTGTATTCAAGTGGTTTCCTTTGTGTGAGTGAATGAGTGAAGTTGCTCAGTCGTGTCTGACTCTTTGCGACCCCGTGGACTACCAGGCTTCTCCATCCATGGGATTCTCCAGGCAAGAATACTGGAGTGGGTTACCATTTCCTTCTCCAGGGGATCTTCCCAACCCAGGGATCAAACCCGGGTCTCCCACATTGGAGGCAGACGCTTTAACCTCTGAGCCACCAGGTGAGTTCTCACTATTTGATACTCCCTAGGGTTAGTTCTCTGATAGTCTAGGGTCTTGGAGTCAGCCCTCCCATTCCAAAGGCTTGATCTCTGGTCAGGAATGAAGATTCCACAAGTGGTTTGTTATGGCATTAAGTGACATTAAAACAAATATCCAACAATGAGAAACCAAAGATGACCCCCAGACAAATGGCAGTTACAAAATTGGGCAAATAATTATTAAAATAATGGTATATACTTACACATACACATCTATACCCATGAGCAAAGACAAAACAGTCCAACAAGGATAAAGTCCAGTAGACTGACCCAGCAAACAAAGGAAATCAAAATTTATATTTACCAGTTAAGAACAAAACTAACTTAAGCACAAACTGTAAAACAAAACTAAAGCAAGGTGCCAAGTGGGGAATAAAGCAATGAAAACAAAACTAACAAAAATGTTGAAAGAAAGAAAAGAAATAATAGATATGCAAAGTTAAACAGAGGTAGGTGAAGAAGATTTATATACATTAAAGATTAACTGCAAGGGGAAAAGAACAGTAGTAAAGGCAAACAAATAAATAAATGTATAAAAAAATAAAACAGGTTAAAAAAATTTTAAATTCTAAAAAAGAGAGAAAAAAAAACAGAAGAAGAAAGAAAAAAGAAAAAGGAAACTCCACAGAACTTCAAAAGCTCAATGTAGAGGCAGAGGTTTATAACAACAATAGAAAGTGTGACTGAATATACACATATACATATACACCCATTAGCAAAATCAAAACAGTCCAACAAAAATAAAGTACAATAGATTGACCTGGTGAGCAAAGGAAACCAAAAATTATATCTACCAGAACAAAACTAATTAAAAGACAAACTGGAAAACAAAACTAGAGCAAGATGCCAAGTGGGGAATAAAGCAATGAAAATAAAACTAACAGATATGTTGAGAGGAAAGGAGAGAAAGAAAAGAAAGAATATGCAAAATTAAATAGAGGTAGATAAGGAAGATTTATATATATTAAAGATTAACTGCAAATAGAAAAGAACAGTAGGAAAAGCAAACAAAAGAATAAATGTGGAAAAAATATAGTTTTAAAAAAATTAAAAATTAAAAAAAGAAAAAAGAAAAAAAAGGTGGGAAACACTACAGAACTGCAAAATCCCAGCATAGAGGCAGAGGTTTATGACAACAGTAAAAAATGTGACTGAGGAAAAAAAAAAAAAAAGCTCAAAAGCTTAATTGGATTTCTTAGTGCCAATAAAATCGACAACTACAACAGAGGGGTCAAAAAAGGAAAACAAAAAAAGAAAAAAATCCAAAATAGTCTACAGAGCAAGTCAAAACATAAGAATCATAAATGTTTTTCTTGAGTCACTGCTGTCAGGGTCCTTTCCCTGCTTTGAGTCACAGTCCACCTCACCTCTCTAGCATGTCCTCCAACACTGTGCTGACCTCTGGACCTGCTGTGGGGGCAGCTGAGATTCTAACCTGGCCCTACTCCTGTGTGTTCTTGCCTCCAGTGTCCACAGCTATCAGAGCTAGTGCTCTGATAGTTTTCTTCTGTGGGAGCTCTCAGTGGCCTTTTATATAGTCCATAGACACAGAGTCTGCTTAGTTGATCAGCTGGATTTAATCTGCAGTTTGTGCACTTGGTGGGAAGGTTTTGGCTCTCCTTCCTTAGCCACACTGCCCCTGGGTTTCAATTGTGGTTTTATTTCCACTTCTACATGTGGGTCATCCACTGGGGTTTGCTACTGCGGCTGCCCTGGAGGACTTGGGTTTGCTCCTGTGAGGGCCAGGTATGGAGGTGGTGCAGCTGCTTGGGTCGCAGGGATTCTGGCAGCACCAGGTACTCAGCGGGGTCAGTGGCTAGGACGGCAGGAAATATAGTGCTCTAGAAGGGTATGGCAATCAGAATTGGCCAATATGCTCCAGTATTCTTGCCTGGAGGACCCCCTCTCTGAGAGAGAAATCTGGCAGGCAGTATTCTGCTGCTGCTGCTGCTGCTACGTCACTTCAGTCGTGTCCGACTCTGTGCGACCCCATAGACGGCAATAGTCTATAGGGTCGCAAAGAGGTGGACACAACCGAAGTGACCCAGTGCGCATAGACACAAGACATTTTTTGCCTATGGCAGCTCTGCCCCAATTAGAGTTGAGCATGAAGGTGGTGCAGCTGCTTGGTTTGTGGGGACCCTGGCAGCACCAAGTGTGCAGGGACATGAACTGCCTCTGCCACAGGAGTTATGGCCCCATCTGAGTCTTTTTTCGAGTCTCTTGTAGCTGGCGATCAGAAGGCCTCTTTGGCCAGTCATTCTCTGTAGCTCCACCCATTGAGGCACTTAGAGGGCTCCCTTGCCTGGGGTCCTTCTCTATTGTTTGGTGCATCAGGAACAAAAAGGGGCCCCCCTGACTGGGGTCCTACTCAGCAGATTGGCACATCAGGCACTTAAAGGGGCGCCCTGGGTGGGGTCCTACTCTGTCGTTCAGTGCCTCAGGTGTTGATGGGCCAGCCTCTCTATCGTTCAGTTGCTGATGGTGGTGTGGGGAGAAAGGCTATGGTGATGACTCCCCCGTCTCCTTGTGACTCAACGGTGTCGCCTTGCTTCCACGGCTGCCTGGCCTTCCTCCACTGGCACTTCCCACCACGATCTCCTCCCTCCCATCCCCTCACTCTGTGTCTCCGCAGTCAACAGCAGCCCTCAACCTGGGATTGCTCCACAGTCCCTTAACTCCAGACCCAGCTGCTGCCCATTCCAGGAGACCAGTGTTGCTGTCTGGTGTATGGCTGTGGCAAGTCCTGTCTGATTCTCATTCCATTTAGGCGGCCACAGACCAGCTGTTTCCCTCTCAGCCTTAAATGTTTCTCCTCTGACTCAGACAGTTGCCCTGCTGTGGGGATCAGACCCCTGCTTCAGTTCCCCACCTGCTGAGGGCAGGTCCAGTCCTACTAATGCTCCTGTTTTTCCCCCTAGTTCCTTTCTCCTTCCGAGTTTTGCTTGATTCTATATATTCTTTTCCACTGGTCAGGTACTCCTGTCTGCTCTCAGCTGGTGTTCTGCATGCACTTCTGTGTCTGAAGGTGTATTCCTGATGTATCCATGCAGAGAGATGTACTCCATGTCCACCTCCTCCGCCGCCATCTTGGAACTTCATACATTGTGATTGCTGGTGGCTTTGGCAGGCAGGCAGGGTCTGGAGTGGGAATAGGCTAGGGGTGTCCTGAGGCATGCTAGGCTGGGGCCACCTTGGCAGTATAGCTGGAGAAGGATGGATCTGGCCTGGGACGTGGTGTCCCAGGTCATACTAGGCTGAGCTGGATAATCTTGACTGAGTGGCTGAAGCTGGAGTGGGCGTTGCCGGGGTGTGTGCTGCAGCAGGCAGGTTGGCTCGAGGGCCACGTGCTTTAAACTGCCACCTCTGTCCTGAGTTTCAGAGCGAGTGAGTTTGTGCATGAGTCCTTTAAGAGAGAAGTCTCAGTTTCCTGCAACCCTCCTGCTCTCTGGAACTAAGCCCTGCTGAGTTTCAAAGCCAGATACTATGGGGGCTGATCACCATGCTGATTTCCAGGGCTGGAGTGCCTCATGTATGGCTCGAACCCCTTGCTCCTTACAGAGGAGCCCTGCATGTGTGATTTTCCCCTCCAGCTTGTGAATTACTGTGCTGGGGATGTGGGTTCTGGCTCAACTGTGTCTCTGCCTCCTCTCCTACTGTTGGTTTTTCTTTTTATCCTTAGTTGTAGAAGCACTTTTCTGCTAGTCTTCAGGTTGTCCTCAGGGAGAGTTTCCTATATGTGTTGTAGTTTTGGTGTATCCATGGGAGGAGATGAGCTCAGGATCTTCCTATTCTGGCATCTTGATCCCTCCCCTTAAGGGGTTAAGCAACTTGCACAAGACCACACAGTAAATAAGTGATAGAGTAGTATTTATTGTACAGGAATGTTTATATATATTTTAACTAGTAGTCAAAACCCTCTGATCCAGTTCTGATTTATCACCAGGTCATAACTATATGACCCTGTACAAATTACATAAGCTCTTCTGGTCTGTGTTTTTGTGGGTAAGATGTGAAGTTGAAATACTTGGGATCCTTTGCATAATATGAGTTCTTTTAAGGTTAAGAATAGAATAATATAGACAACTGAATAAGCAGGAAAGGTGTTTCTCAATTGAACATATATTCTCTTATAGCAAAGTCTAGATGATTTTCCATTTTAAATTGAGAAAGTAGATCTTATCAAGTATTTATAGAAACTGCAGATTGCTCAGACTTGCAATCCAATACTTCATTTTACACCAGTGAGAGGCAAATGATGTCTCTGACTTTAACACATGCTTAAGTCAATTCAGTGAATAAAGGACTATCTGCAAGTAGCTCAAGTTTAAAGGAAGTCATACATTTAATGAATGATATGACTTTGGGGACCACTTAAGAAAGTAGTTTTTCTAAAAATCTTCACAGTTAAGTCGAAAGTATATATTCTTACAAATGTAAATTCTTTTAATCGAATCCACCTGCCAATGCAGGGGACATGGGTTTGATCCTTGTTCTGGGAAGATCCCACATGCTACAGGACAACCAAACCTGTGTAACACAGCTACTGAAGCTTGCGTGTCTAGAGTCCACGCTCTGCAACAAGAGAAACTACCTCAATAAGTCTGTGTACCACAGCTAGAGTATTCCCTTCTTGTGGCAACTAGAGAAAGCCCATGAAGCAACAAAGACTCAGCGCAGGCCAAAACAAACAAACAAAGAATACCCCACAACATTTGAGAAAAAACAGCCATAAACATTGATATTAATCAACTATAAACAATAGCTCCATCTATATTTAATAAAACTTTCTAACATATGTTTAAATAGAATAACCAAATAACCACATAAATGTGTATTTCTGATGATGCTTATCTTTATGTACAATATAAAGTTCTTTTTAATATCTGCTTTGTTTCTACTGCAACAATTGGAACTTGTCATCATTAAGGTCATCATAAGGGGTTCTCTCTGAGGAAAGATTTTTGGGCAGGCACTTAGGACAACTTGGGAAACGAATTCAGAAATTTCTGTTTTGTAGCTCTGTTCTCATTGCTGATTTCCCTGTAGAAAAGAGGTGGTGAAGATCACTCACGTGCTGTTCTATTTTGCCTTAGAAACAACTTTTCCATTTCCTTGAGCTGCCATCTCATCAGCAATGGCAACTTCACCTGTTCCTTGACAAGATACAAGCAGATCCATCTTCAATTTGCATGATCGACTAATTTGCATTGACTTTCCTCATTCTATACTCCTACTACATACCATTACCTCCCAGCATCAAAAAGACACAAAACTCTGGGCAAATTTAGCTTAAGCCTCTGAATCACAAATTCCTTTTCTGACACAAATTCTGTCCTTTGCCCTAAAAAAGGATCACAGTCATTTCCTTAAAAAATGAATATGCATAAAGTATTGAAGCAATTCACCTCCCTCCCAGACTGACATAATAGGGCTTACCTCTCTCATTGAGCATTTTTTCCTTCAAAAAGCCCTCTTGGGAAGTCATTTATTAGTACTTATTCCAAGTAATTTAGGACTTCATTTTTTGGGATCATCATTTAAAATGTTGCAGGTTGGGTTTGCCAGAAGCAGATACCTCCAGCAGAGTTTGAGGTGATAAATTTTATTAGAGCTCAACACCTGTGAAGGGAAGGGGGAAAGCAGGATTGGGCAGAGGGAGAAATTGAACTAAGATGCAGGCCTGACAAAAACTTGACTAACCTGGGGGAGTCAACCATGGGTCAAGTCTTGCTTGGTAGAGTGTTTCGCTTCAGACCACAGAGACTGTGCTTTTATTACTCCTCCTTGCTCAAGCACTGGAAGCAGACTGTCCCTGAAATGGCATGACCTGTAGCTGAAGCCGACCCTGCTCGAGATGGTGGCTGGAAGATGCCCTGATGGTCACAGTCCCCAAGCTGGGCAGCAGATCCTGCCTTGAAGGGGAGGTGGCAGTGGGGGCACATATGTTCATGTCTAGCACGTAGAACCAGTTAAAAGCTCAAGGCAAAGCCCAATCGTATTATAATACTTTTACACCTCATGCTCAGCTTCCACTGAGTGTGAGGACTAAAATGCTTATGTAGACTTTCTGGTCTAACCACTCTCCTCTCCTCCACATTTTAGCAGTGTCTAACATTTCCCCCCCGAAACACTGCACTGACAGAAGTTGGCATGAAACCTCCCTATAGCCCACTTTCTGCACCAGCTACCTCCTGTCTACTCACTTCACAGGGTTTTATTTTCACTTAAATTGGCACAAGAAGGGACAAAAATTTGAGGGAAAGAGAAGGAAGATTAAAAACTTGGAGGAAAAGATTCTTTGGGGTTATAATTGCAATCTGTAAGAAATACCCAGAAAAGCCTAGATCACTCCCCAGATGCTGATAAATAATTGGAGAAATAAACAGTCTTCTTGAAAATGTTCTCTGTCTTTTCCCCCAGTTTTATTGATTTTGTTGTTGTTGTTCAGTTGCTCAATTATGTCTGCATGTTTGTGACCCCATGGACTGCAGCATGCCAGGCTTCCCTGTCCTTCACCATCTCCTGGAGCTTCCGCAAACTCATGTCCATTGAGCCAGTGATGCAATGCAACCATCTTGTCCTCTGTCTTCGCCTTCTCTTCCTGCCTTCAATCTTTCCCAGCATCAGGGTCTTTTCCATTGTGTCGGCTCTTTGCATAAGGTGGCCAAAGTAGCTGTGTAGCAAAGTGACTCAGGTATATATATCTATTCTTTTTCATATTCTGTTCCATTATGATTTATTGTAAGATATTGAATATCATTCCCTGTGCTATGTGGTAGGACCTTGTTTATCCTTTCTATATATACCAATTTGTATCTGTTACTCCCAAACTCCCAATACTTCCCTCCCCTCCCCTTCCCTCCTCTGTCTTTCCCTTTGTTGAAACTCTTGCAAAAATGGTGTAGAGGTTTGATTAGGTAATCTAAGGAAAAAATGTTTTAAAGGATCTCCTTAACTGATATTAATGGCCAGATATGTGAATAGGTAGGTCATCTCCAACCTTTTTTCTGGCAACAGAGTGGCTGAGTGATATTCTTATAAACTATTCATTCATTTATCCATCAAATATTTTTTAAAATGCCTGTTATGTGCTAGGCCCCATGCCAGGCTCGGAGACAATGGGGAACTATTGTAGTGTAATCTAGTTCATACCCACAGTTGGCCAAAGACTTCAGCCAAAACTCCTGGCTCTTTCCCTCTGATTTTTTTTTTTTTTTTTTTTTTTTTGGGCTGTGCTGCATGGCATGTGGGATCTTGGTTCTCTGACCAGGAATTGAACCCATGCCCCCTGCATTGGGAGTGCAGAGTCTTAACCACTGGACCACCCAGGAAGTAAGTCCCTGTTTCTCTCGGATTTTGACATTTCTTTCCGGGTTGCGCTTTACCTGTTAATTTACATGAAGGTGTTCTAACGCTCAATGTGGCAGTTTTATTTTCATTTTGAAACATTTCAGTTTTTTTCATCTAAACCCTCTCCTTCTAGGGCCTAAGGGAAGCTGAGGACTGGTATTCATTGTAAATTTTCCACCCAGTTTTCTCCCTTTTTCCCCTCTCTGTCTGCTCCTCTCCCCTTCCTTTGCTGTTTGTGGTGGCAGTCAGGATTCTCAGAGGGAATGCATTGCACTGGTCTACAGAAGGTGAGGGACAGGAAAAGAAAAAGAAGGATTGGGGATGTCTTCTGAGACTCCCATTAGGAAGCCAGTGGACCATTAATAATAATAGCTAAGGTTTATGTGACATCAGCCATGTGCCAGCACACTCATTAAATCCTTTTAACAATCTAGTAAGTTAAGTTCTTGTGGTATCTTTAAATCCCTATTTTATAGATGAGGATTTCAATATAGAGAGGGCCATACAGATAACTGTCAGAGTCAGCAATGACTTTAAGTTCGTTACTCCACACTCTAAGCCACTACACCCTCACTTTTGAAAGTGAGGACAGCTGAACAGACACCAAATCTGATGTTCTATAATTTCTGGAAACAAACCTTTTTCTCTCCTTGCCCCTAGCCCTCTTGGACAACTGGTACATTTCCTCTCTCTCTCACTTTCAGGAGCCTTTTTCATTCTTCATGACTTCTCAGATCGTGGATGGTCTAAGCACTCTAAATGCCCTTAAGTTAATTCACCTGGATTTGAGCAGTCGGGCTCATCTAAACAGCTGGGCAGAGCATGACCTCTCTTATGTGCTGGACTTCAGTTCTTCCCACTCAGTATTTGTTTTATGCTTTCTGGTGTAGAAATCACTCTCCCTGGTGAGATGATTTGCAAAATAAATATTCAATTGTATATCTTTCTCTATTGTGAATCATCTTCCCTAATTGGTGATTCTACTCCATCCTTACTGAGTTTCTCATCAGCAGCTAAAGAAAGAAACCCCAAACAACAAAACTTAAAAACGAGTTTTTTTTTTTTTTTTTTTTNTGAAACTGTAATCAGAAATCTTCCAGCAAACAAAAGCCCAGGTCCAGATGGCTTCACAGCTGAATTCTACCAAAAGTTCCGAGAAGAGCTAACACCTATCCTACTGAAACTCTTTCAGAAAATTGCAGAGGAAGGTAAACTTCCAAACTCATTCTATGAGGCCACCATTTCTTTTTAAATCACTGAGCTGTATGCTCTTCATAGTCCATCTCATTATTGGACTCCAAGGGGACAGCTGATTGGCATTAGAATATGAAACGGAACCCATTCATCACTGCTTCATTTTAGAGTTTCTTGTAAAACCTCCATGATTTTACTTTGAACCCTTTCAAAATTTTCCTAAACTTTGGGACATATTGTGAGAAAATAACACTCTAACCTTGAGAGTTATGATGATAAAGAAATAAAACAATGATTATACCTACTGTCTAATTTTTTTAAATTATCATAAATCCCAGGATTAGAGGGTTATTTTCTCACAATATTCACATCAATTTCAACCAATTTTTCCTTGACTTGATCAGAGTCAAGTCCAGAGTTAACAGTCCTCCTATTGCTTCTTTTTATTTAGGAGAAACGAAGTAGCCAAGATGTACCAAACTATTTTTCATCTATTATGTTGACAAAGATGAAAACTGTGGAAAATATAGAGAGCTGACAAGGATGTAGTGAAATACATTAGAAAGAATAACATAACCCTTTTGCAAGACAGATTGTAAATATCTATCAAGTTTCTAAAATATGCATTCCCTTGATCCAGCCATTCTTGGAATTTTACATAAAATTCATATTCTTATTGTGTTCCAAACTATTGAGTTTCCTACTCAGAATTTCACGGCACTTTGCTCACAGCTCTTATATCAGTTAACACCCTGTACTGCAGTTGTGGTTTTTTCATCTTTCCCTCAAATATGCACTTCTTGAGGGCAGAGATCTTGTCTGATTGATCATTGCATCCCCAGTTCTCTGAACCCAATAGATGAATGAAGGTACTGAAGAATGTTCCAGGTTTCTTAATAAAATTATTGAAGATGATGACCCTGAAGAATGTCCATGCTTTTCATGTTTGAAAGACAGTCTATATTGCTTACTGATTTGTTGTTTGGCATTAACTAAAAGAGTCAGTAGGATGTTCAATAGTATCTTCAATACTACAAAGAAGCTTGAGATGCAGATTACAAAAAGCAAACAAGTCAGTGAGAAAGAAAAACTTCAGAAAGTGAAGAAGTATGTGGTTTAACCAAGAAGAATCTAAATGGATAATCTGAGTCTAGGAAGGACACAGACACTAGCTGTTTAGTGGAAAAACTTTGGAATGGGAAACAAAAAAATCCCAGTGATGAAAATCCATTTTGAATGTTTGGCTGAATCATTTCTGAACTCAGTATAGCACGATGTGAAATTGAATTCATTTCTTTAGTTGAAATGTGAGATGCCCATTCAAGATGTAACTGGAAAAGAATTTGTAAAGTTTTGGTGAAAAACCAGAGTGAAACTGCTCACAGAGAAGGAAGATGTTTTTAGTTTTTAATGTGATTTCAGCTCTTCATCGACCCGGGGAGGTCAAGTAAAAAAAAATTTTTTTTCCTGCCATATCTTTGGAGAACATAAACTCTGTTTCTTTAAACCCTGCTCAGCTACCTTTGATGGGGAAGGGTTTGAAGCTTCTTCCAGCAGCTTCAATTGATTCAGCAGAATAAGTATAGGTTTAACAATTATTTTCTGGATTTACAGCATTCCTAAGAACCACAGAATATCAGTTAATTTTATTGCAATTACATTTTAATTTTACTGAGAAAGTCAACAGAGGGTGAAGTTGATTCTGAAACCCTTTGCAAAGGAAAGAGCTATGCTAACGCTAGTAGTTATCGTTCTCATGGTCACTATTGTTCTTCAGGTGAAACTGGGAAAGAGTGTAGGGAGCATGGAGAAACAAACTTTCTCTTTAAATGAAGTTTACTGGCTGATTTCAGCCTCATGTGTGACTGAAAACCATGATAAATTCCAGGATCAGTGGAATCTGACCCTGGGGTTAACAATAAAGCAATTCCCGCAGAGCTTGGGATCTGAAAGCTGTCACACTATGGATGATAGCCGGGCTGCTGGATCCATTTCAAAGTGACTAAGCCGGGTAGAGAATTACTAGTACGTTTAGCACCACATGTATTAGTTATATCTCGTCACTGAGAGACTGCTGCAGAGTGATTTTTTAAATTTGTTTAGCCATACATTGTCTAGTTAAAAAAATTTTACTTGTGCTCCTGTTTGTTTTGTTCATAGGAAGATACTTTTGCATCTGAGATTCCTCCAAATTTTAAAGTTTGTAAAGTAAGTAGTAAAAAAACACTAATTGGAAAATGGGTGAAAGACATGAAGAGATATTTCATCAAAGAGGATATACAGATGGTGACTAAGCAGGTGACAACATGTTTAACATCATTAGCCATTAGGGAAATGCAAATTGAGACTGCAAAGAGATATCACTGTATACCTATGGAATGGCTAAAATCGTAGAGTGATAATACCAAAATTTTGGAGAAGATGAAGAGAAATTGGATCATTCATTGCTGTAGAATATAAAATGGTCTAGTTACTCTGGAAAACAACCTGGCTGTTTCTTTAAAAACTAAACATGAAACTACCATATGACCCCACATTTGCACTCTTGGATATTTAATTCCAAAGAAATTAAATTTATGTGTACAAATAAATTTGTACATGAAAGTTATAGCACTAATTGATTAAAACAATAAAACATTTTTTAAAGTGTGTTAAAATATATGTAATATAAAGTTAACCACTTTGACCATTTATAAGTGTGCAGTTCAGTAGTGATATGTATACTTACAGTGTCAGCTACCAACCTTTAGAACTCTTTTCCTCTTGCAAAACATAAATCTTATGCCCTTTAAATAGTAACACTTGTCTTCCCCTTCCCTTCCAGCCCCTGGGAACCACCATTCTACTTTCTGTTTTTACTCAAGTTGAATTACATCTTATTTTATTTTGCGACTGACTTATTTCATTTAGTACAATTTCTTCAAGGTTCATCCATGTTATAGCATGTGTCAGAATTGTTTTGAAGGCTTAATAGTATCCCATTGTTTATTTACTTGTCTGTTGATATACACATGGATACATGAACAAATATCTCTTCAAGACCCAGAAGTGGGACTTGATAGATCATATAGTAATTCTAGTTTTATTTATTTATTTTTTTAGAATCTGCTGTACTGTTTTCTGTAGCAGCTTTACCATGTTACATCCTCAACAATAGTGTACAGGGTTCAGATTTGTCCGCATCCTCACCAACATTTGTTATTTTCTTTTTCTTTCTTTTTTTGGGATAGTAACCATCCTTGTTGTTTTGATGTTCATTTTGCTAATAATTAGTGATATTGAATATCTTTTCATGTACTTGTTGGCCACTTGTATATCATCTTTGGAAAAATGTCTGTCCAATTTTTTTCTGTTGAGTTGTAGGAGTTATTTGTATATTCTGAATATTAATCCCTTATTATGTATATGATTTGCTAATATTTTCTATCCTTTTGTAGGTTGTCTTTATATTCTATTATTTATATCCTTTGATGCATGTGTGTATGTTAGTCCCTCAATCGTGTCTGACTCTTTGCGACCCCCATGGACTTTGATGCATAGGAGTTTTTAATTTTGATATAGCACAATTTATCTATTTTTATGTTTGTTGGTTGTGTTTTTGGTGTCATATCCAAGAAGTCGTTGCCAAATCCAATGTCATGAAGCTTTTTCTCTATGATTTCTAAGAGTTTTATAGCTTTAGCTCTTATGTTTAGGTCTTTGACCCATTTAGAGTTAATTTTTGTGTATGGTATAAGATAAGGGTCCAACTTCATTCTTTTGTATGTAGATTGCCAATACCATTTCAGTTCAGTTCAGTTCAGTTGCTCAGTCGTGTCTGACTCTTTGTGACCCCATGAATTGCAGCACGCCAGGCCTCCCTGTCCATCACCAACTCCCGGAGTCCATCCAAACTCACGTCCATCAAGTCAGTGATGCCATCCAGCCATCTCATCCTCGGTCATCCCCTTCTCCTCCTGCCCCCAATCCC
>SJYV01047830.1:0-19838 GCA_006410875.1 Neotragus pygmaeus | reverse complement strand
GTGGAAGAAATGGACAAATTCTTAGAAAAGTACAACTTTCCAAAACTGAACAAGGAAGAAATAGAAAATCTGAACAGACCCATCACAAGCATGGAAATTGAAACTGTAATCAGAAATCTTCCAGCAAACAAAAGCCCAGGTCCAGATGGCTTCACAGCTGAATTCTACCAAAAGTTCCGAGAAGAGCTAACACCTATCCTACTGAAACTCTTTCAGAAAATTGCAGAGGAAGGTAAACTTCCAAACTCATTCTATGAGGCCACCATTTCTTTTTAAATCACTGAGCTGTATGCTCTTCATAGTCCATCTCATTATTGGACTCCAAGGGGACAGCTGATTGGCATTAGAATATGAAACGGAACCCATTCATCACTGCTTCATTTTAGAGTTTCTTGTAAAACCTCCATGATTTTACTTTGAACCCTTTCAAAATTTTCCTAAACTTTGGGACATATTGTGAGAAAATAACACTCTAACCTTGAGAGTTATGATGATAAAGAAATAAAACAATGATTATACCTACTGTCTAATTTTTTTAAATTATCATAAATCCCAGGATTAGAGGGTTATTTTCTCACAATATTCACATCAATTTCAACCAATTTTTCCTTGACTTGATCAGAGTCAAGTCCAGAGTTAACAGTCCTCCTATTGCTTCTTTTTATTTAGGAGAAACGAAGTAGCCAAGATGTACCAAACTATTTTTCATCTATTATGTTGACAAAGATGAAAACTGTGGAAAATATAGAGAGCTGACAAGGATGTAGTGAAATACATTAGAAAGAATAACATAACCCTTTTGCAAGACAGATTGTAAATATCTATCAAGTTTCTAAAATATGCATTCCCTTGATCCAGCCATTCTTGGAATTTTACATAAAATTCATATTCTTATTGTGTTCCAAACTATTGAGTTTCCTACTCAGAATTTCACGGCACTTTGCTCACAGCTCTTATATCAGTTAACACCCTGTACTGCAGTTGTGGTTTTTTCATCTTTCCCTCAAATATGCACTTCTTGAGGGCAGAGATCTTGTCTGATTGATCATTGCATCCCCAGTTCTCTGAACCCAATAGATGAATGAAGGTACTGAAGAATGTTCCAGGTTTCTTAATAAAATTATTGAAGATGATGACCCTGAAGAATGTCCATGCTTTTCATGTTTGAAAGACAGTCTATATTGCTTACTGATTTGTTGTTTGGCATTAACTAAAAGAGTCAGTAGGATGTTCAATAGTATCTTCAATACTACAAAGAAGCTTGAGATGCAGATTACAAAAAGCAAACAAGTCAGTGAGAAAGAAAAACTTCAGAAAGTGAAGAAGTATGTGGTTTAACCAAGAAGAATCTAAATGGATAATCTGAGTCTAGGAAGGACACAGACACTAGCTGTTTAGTGGAAAAACTTTGGAATGGGAAACAAAAAAATCCCAGTGATGAAAATCCATTTTGAATGTTTGGCTGAATCATTTCTGAACTCAGTATAGCACGATGTGAAATTGAATTCATTTCTTTAGTTGAAATGTGAGATGCCCATTCAAGATGTAACTGGAAAAGAATTTGTAAAGTTTTGGTGAAAAACCAGAGTGAAACTGCTCACAGAGAAGGAAGATGTTTTTAGTTTTTAATGTGATTTCAGCTCTTCATCGACCCGGGGAGGTCAAGTAAAAAAAAATTTTTTTTCCTGCCATATCTTTGGAGAACATAAACTCTGTTTCTTTAAACCCTGCTCAGCTACCTTTGATGGGGAAGGGTTTGAAGCTTCTTCCAGCAGCTTCAATTGATTCAGCAGAATAAGTATAGGTTTAACAATTATTTTCTGGATTTACAGCATTCCTAAGAACCACAGAATATCAGTTAATTTTATTGCAATTACATTTTAATTTTACTGAGAAAGTCAACAGAGGGTGAAGTTGATTCTGAAACCCTTTGCAAAGGAAAGAGCTATGCTAACGCTAGTAGTTATCGTTCTCATGGTCACTATTGTTCTTCAGGTGAAACTGGGAAAGAGTGTAGGGAGCATGGAGAAACAAACTTTCTCTTTAAATGAAGTTTACTGGCTGATTTCAGCCTCATGTGTGACTGAAAACCATGATAAATTCCAGGATCAGTGGAATCTGACCCTGGGGTTAACAATAAAGCAATTCCCGCAGAGCTTGGGATCTGAAAGCTGTCACACTATGGATGATAGCCGGGCTGCTGGATCCATTTCAAAGTGACTAAGCCGGGTAGAGAATTACTAGTACGTTTAGCACCACATGTATTAGTTATATCTCGTCACTGAGAGACTGCTGCAGAGTGATTTTTTAAATTTGTTTAGCCATACATTGTCTAGTTAAAAAAATTTTACTTGTGCTCCTGTTTGTTTTGTTCATAGGAAGATACTTTTGCATCTGAGATTCCTCCAAATTTTAAAGTTTGTAAAGTAAGTAGTAAAAAAACACTAATTGGAAAATGGGTGAAAGACATGAAGAGATATTTCATCAAAGAGGATATACAGATGGTGACTAAGCAGGTGACAACATGTTTAACATCATTAGCCATTAGGGAAATGCAAATTGAGACTGCAAAGAGATATCACTGTATACCTATGGAATGGCTAAAATCGTAGAGTGATAATACCAAAATTTTGGAGAAGATGAAGAGAAATTGGATCATTCATTGCTGTAGAATATAAAATGGTCTAGTTACTCTGGAAAACAACCTGGCTGTTTCTTTAAAAACTAAACATGAAACTACCATATGACCCCACATTTGCACTCTTGGATATTTAATTCCAAAGAAATTAAATTTATGTGTACAAATAAATTTGTACATGAAAGTTATAGCACTAATTGATTAAAACAATAAAACATTTTTTAAAGTGTGTTAAAATATATGTAATATAAAGTTAACCACTTTGACCATTTATAAGTGTGCAGTTCAGTAGTGATATGTATACTTACAGTGTCAGCTACCAACCTTTAGAACTCTTTTCCTCTTGCAAAACATAAATCTTATGCCCTTTAAATAGTAACACTTGTCTTCCCCTTCCCTTCCAGCCCCTGGGAACCACCATTCTACTTTCTGTTTTTACTCAAGTTGAATTACATCTTATTTTATTTTGCGACTGACTTATTTCATTTAGTACAATTTCTTCAAGGTTCATCCATGTTATAGCATGTGTCAGAATTGTTTTGAAGGCTTAATAGTATCCCATTGTTTATTTACTTGTCTGTTGATATACACATGGATACATGAACAAATATCTCTTCAAGACCCAGAAGTGGGACTTGATAGATCATATAGTAATTCTAGTTTTATTTATTTATTTTTTTAGAATCTGCTGTACTGTTTTCTGTAGCAGCTTTACCATGTTACATCCTCAACAATAGTGTACAGGGTTCAGATTTGTCCGCATCCTCACCAACATTTGTTATTTTCTTTTTCTTTCTTTTTTTGGGATAGTAACCATCCTTGTTGTTTTGATGTTCATTTTGCTAATAATTAGTGATATTGAATATCTTTTCATGTACTTGTTGGCCACTTGTATATCATCTTTGGAAAAATGTCTGTCCAATTTTTTTCTGTTGAGTTGTAGGAGTTATTTGTATATTCTGAATATTAATCCCTTATTATGTATATGATTTGCTAATATTTTCTATCCTTTTGTAGGTTGTCTTTATATTCTATTATTTATATCCTTTGATGCATGTGTGTATGTTAGTCCCTCAATCGTGTCTGACTCTTTGCGACCCCCATGGACTTTGATGCATAGGAGTTTTTAATTTTGATATAGCACAATTTATCTATTTTTATGTTTGTTGGTTGTGTTTTTGGTGTCATATCCAAGAAGTCGTTGCCAAATCCAATGTCATGAAGCTTTTTCTCTATGATTTCTAAGAGTTTTATAGCTTTAGCTCTTATGTTTAGGTCTTTGACCCATTTAGAGTTAATTTTTGTGTATGGTATAAGATAAGGGTCCAACTTCATTCTTTTGTATGTAGATTGCCAATACCATTTCAGTTCAGTTCAGTTCAGTTGCTCAGTCGTGTCTGACTCTTTGTGACCCCATGAATTGCAGCACGCCAGGCCTCCCTGTCCATCACCAACTCCCGGAGTCCATCCAAACTCACGTCCATCAAGTCAGTGATGCCATCCAGCCATCTCATCCTCGGTCATCCCCTTCTCCTCCTGCCCCCAATCCCCCCCAGCATCAGAGTCTTTTCCAATGAGTCAACTCTTCACATGAGGTGGCCAAAGTACTGGAGTTTCAGCTTTAGCATCATTCCTTCCAAAGAACACCCAGGACTGATTTCCTTTAGAATGGACTGGCCAATACCATTTAACTTACCATTATTTCTTTTTTTAAAATTAATTTTTATTGGAGTATAGTTGATTTATAATATTATGCTAGTTTCAGGTATACAGCAAAGTGAATCAGTTATACACATATCTACTCTTCTTTGGATTCTTTTCCCATATGGGTTATTACAGAGTATTGCGTAGATCCCCTGTGTTATACAATAGGTTCCTATTAATTATCTGTTTTATATACAGTGTGTGTACATGTCAGTCAGTCTTCCAGTTTATCCCTCCCCTGCTTTCCCCCTTGGTGACTGTAAGTTTGTTTTCTATATCTATTTCTGTTTTGTAAATAAGTTCATGTACCCATTTTTAAAATTCCACATATAAGCAGTATCATATGATATTTGTCTTTCTCTGTCTGACTTACTTCACTCAGTGTGACAATCTCTAGGTCCATCCATGCTGCTGCAAATGGCATTATTTCATTCTTTTATATGGATGAGTAATATTCCATTATATATACATATATATATGTACCACATCTTCCTTATCCACTTCTCTGTTGATAGACATTTAGGTTGCTTCCAAGTGTTGACTATTATAAATAGTGTTGCAGTGAACATTGGTGTGTATATATCTTTTTGAATTATGATTTTCTCCAGATATATGCCCAGGAGTAGGATTGCTGGGTCATACAGTAGTTCTGTATTTAGTTTTCTAAGAAGCCTCCATAGTGTTCTCCATAATGGTTGCACCAGTTTATATTCCCACCAACAATGTAAGAGTCCCTTTTCTCCACACTCTCTCTACCATGTATTGTTTACAAATTTATTTAATGATGGCTATTCTGACCAATGTAAGGTGATCTACTACCTCTTTGTAGTTTTGATCTGCATCTCTTTCACAGTGATGTTGAGCATCTTCCCATGTACTTTTTGGCCATCTGTGTATCTTCTTTGGAGAAATATCTTTTTAGATCTTCTGCCCATTTTTTGATTGGGTTGTTTGTTCTTCTTCTTCTTTTTTTTTTTAATATTGAGCTACATGAGCTGTTTCTGTGTTTTGGAGATTAATCCCTTGTTGGTTCATTCCATCATTTGCAAATATTTTCCCCCATTCTGAGGGTTGCCTTTTTGGTTTGTTTATGGTTTCCTTTGCTGTGCAAAAGTTATTAAGTTTACTAGGTCCTATTCGTTTATTTGTATTTTCATTACTCTAGGAGGTGGATCATAAAAACTATTGCTGAGATTTATGTCAGAGTGTTCTGCCTATGTTTTTCTGTAAGAGTTTTTATAGTATCTGGTCTTACATTTAGGTCTTTAATCCATTTTGAGTTTATTTTTGTATATGGTATTAGTGTTCTAATTACATTCTTTTACGTGTAGCTGTCCAGTTTCCCAGCACCATTTACTGAATAGACTATATTCTCTCCATTGCCTGTTCTTAACTCCTTTGTCAAAGATTAGGTGACTGTTGGTACGTGGGTTTGTCTCTGGACTTTCGATCCTATTCCATTGATCTATATTTCTGTTTTTGTACCAATACCATACCACTTTGATGGCTGTGGATTTGCTATATAGTCTGAAGGCAGGGAACCTGATTCCTCCAGCTTCATTTTTGTATTTCAAGATTGCTTTGGCTATTTGGAGTCTTTTGTGTTTACATACAATTGTAAAATTTTTTGTTCTAGTTCCGTGAAAGATGTCACTGATAATTTGATAGGTACTGCACTGAGTCTAAGGCTTCCCTGGTGGCTCAGATGGTAAAGCATCTACCTGCAATGCAGGAGACCTGGGTTCGATCCCTGAGTTGGGACGATCTCCTGGAGAAGGAAATGGCAACCCACTCCAATACTCTTGCCTGGAAAATCCCATGGACAGAGGAGNCTCAGATGGTAAAGCATCTACCTGCAATGCAGGAGACCTGGGTTCGATCCCTGAGTTGGGACGATCTCCTGGAGAAGGAAATGGCAACCCACTCCAATACTCTTGCCTGGAAAATCCCATGGACAGAGGAGCCTGCTAGGTTATGGTCCATGGGGTTGCAAAGAGTCAGACGCTACTGAGCATTGAATCTATAGATTGCTTTGGGTAGTATAATCATTTTCACAATATTGATTCTTCAAATCCAAGAACATGGTATATCTCTCCATCTGTTTGTTTCACCTTTGATTTCTTTCACCAGCAACTTGTAGTTTTCTGAGTACAGGTCTTTTGCCTCCTTAGGTAGGTTTATTCCTGGGTATTTTATTCTTTTTCATGTAGTGGTAAATGGAATTGTTTCTTTGTTTCTTAATTTCTCTTCCCGATCTTTTGTTGATAGCAAATAGATGGGGAAACTGGCTGACTTTATTTTTTGGGGGTCCAAAATCACTGTAGATGGTGACTGTAGCCATGAAATTAAAAGGTGCTTGCTCCTTGGAAGGAAAGTTATGACCAACCTAGACAGATTATTAAAAAAAGCAGAGACATTATTTTGCCAACAAAGGTCTGTCTAGTCAAAGCTATGGTTTTTCCAGTAGTCATNAAAAACCATAGCCTTTACTAGACGGACCTTAGTCGGCAAAGTAATGTCTCTGCTTTTGAATATACTATCTAGGTTGGTCATAACTTTTCTTCCAAGGAGTAAGCATCTTCAGTCCTGAATATTCCCTGGAAGGACTGATGTTGAAGCTGAAACTCCAATACTTTGGCCACCTGATGCATAGAACTGACTCATTAGAAAAGACCCTGATGCTAGGAAAGATTGAAGGTGGGAGGGGAAGGAGATGACAGAGGATGAAATGGCTGGATGGCATCACCAACTCATTGGACATGAGTTTGAGTAAACTCTGGGAGTTAGTGATGGACAGGGATGCCTGGCGTGTTGCAGTCCATGGGGTTGCAAAGAGTCAGACATGACTGAGCAACTAAACTGAACTGATCTTTTATTGTTAGTGTATAGAAATGGAAGAGATTTCTGTGTATTAAATTTGAATCCTGAAACCCTAGCAAATTCATCAATGAGCTCTAGCCCATTAATTCTTATATGGCATTGTTTGCCCATGTAGCTTACATTATATTAAAATATAAAAAACACCTGTATACATTAAAATAGAGAATAAAAGGCTGTAAGCAGCCTGTTAGGCAAAAGCACTAAACAGGAAATAGAATCACAAAATAAAATGTCAGTCTTTAAAAAAAGCAATTTAGAAACTATTGCCAGTGACACAGAAACTTTTCGAAATACTGTATATCATCTCTATACATTATGGTCCTACATATTTAATTCAAGAAAGTTAAACCTAACAGCCAAATACATACAAAATATTAGATATAAAGAGGCATATTACCTTAAGGTATCCACAGAAACATGTTAGGTTAATGTTGTCATAGTTTGGTTTTGGTTATAATACTAGGTTTTTCATTCCCATTCAGTCATTATAATCTGTTAATAAAAAGGATATCTATTACAGCTTATTTTTTAAATTGTTGTCAGCTTTTGTCCTAGGATTAAGGTTCATTCTGCTTTTGATCTCATTTGTTTCCACAGCATCAACTGTACATGTATCATAACTAATGTCTCTAACAGAAAAATTAATATATGTTTAGCATACAATTACATTTATTTTGAAATTTTACAATAAAAATTCTGCTACTGAAAATACTAAACTTCAGTTCTCTAGACATTTTATCATTCCTGAAAACATCTGGGCAAAAGGTTTTAGAATGTATCACAGCATGGTACAAACAGATATCATGACTTAGAATACATGTGAACAGAAATATGAGCTGCTTAGCAAACTATAAAGTTATTTTCTTGTATAATATGCTAAAACTTCATGAAATTAAGATATATGCTCTGTTCAGGCACAATAAAGTTCTGGTCACATTCTTTAAGTCCTTCTTACATAGATATATGACTAATAGCATGAACAAATTTCAATCAAGTAAGAAGAGCTTACGTGTAGAAAATACACAATCAACCCAGTTTCCTCTTTCCTGTACCACAGGGCATAGCTACATGCCATCTGGTGATTATTAGGCGAGATAGCTGCCATCTGCCACTTCTGCTAATACATAGGAGAGGGTTAGCCCTCCCTACCCCGTAAGCCTAGGAGATTCTCTTATGGCTATTTACATGCCCCAGGGCTCCAAGTGAAGATAGAATTTACTCCGGGTGTGCGTGCATGTGTGTGTGTGTGCGCGTGCGCACGCATGTGTGTGCATATGCACCCAACATATCCAACACCAAAATGAGAGAGTCCTTTCTTACAACCTCTTAAATGACACAGGAGTCTGTGTTGGGCCAGGTTAACTCGCCCCACAGCAAGCCTCTTCTATCCTGCAAGACTCAGAGTCAAGACACTATTAAATACAACCTAGGGAGGTGAAACTGGATTGTAGCTATAAAAATAGATTACAAAGTGGACACAAATAGAATCTAAGGTGTGAAAAGGACTCGTCATTCTGTTTTACATCCCTTCAAGGTAAGGTAAAACCTAAATCATCCTCAAATGTTTTCTGTAAACTCACATAAAAGCATTATTAAGGTATCATATCTTTGCTTATGCCAGGTAGAAGTTAATATTCTTACATTAAAAAAAGAAGGCATAAAATTATTTCAAAGAAGCCTTAGCTAAGATCCAAAGTTGAACTATTTCTAGAGTTTAATGAGGTGGCAATCAGGAGCAAAAAACAGGATATATAAATAGTTTTAAAATCTCAAGAAAATAAATTTATTTCCAAATAACTGAATTATATTCCAGAACAAAGTATAAGAATCCTTATAGGAATACAAAATATCCAGTACATTACAGTGTAAAATTCATAATATCTGGCTTCTAATAGAAAATTCCCTGTGATGAAAACAATATATATCCCATACTGAGGAGGATGTTTATTCAATCAAAACTGACCCCCAAGTGACACAACAGAATTAGTAAATAAGACTATTAAAATAGTTGATATACTTCACTCAGGGACTTGCCTAGTGGCTCAGATGGTAAAGTGTCTGTCTACAATGCGGGAGACCTGGGTTTGATCCCTGGGTCGGGAAGATTCCCTGGAGAAGGAAATGGCAACCCACTCCAGTACTCTTGCCTAGAAAATCCCAGGGACAGAGGAGCCTGGTGCAGGCTACTGCCCCTGGGGTCGCAAAGAGTTAGACATGACTGAGCGACTTCACTCACTTTACTCACTTCACATACTTCACTTAAGAGGCTAGAGGAAAGATCAAATTTGTTAAGCAGAGGTGTTAAAGATATAAAATGTGACCCAGACAGGAATCCAAGATGGTAGCTTAGGAAGACCTTGACCCACCTCCTTTCACAGACAACACTCAATCTATACCTACATATGGAGATGTGAATTACTGATTACTATAGTAATCAATAACCTCAGATATGCAGATGACACCACCCTATGGCAGAAAGTGAAGAGGACCTAAAAACCTCTTGATGAAAGTAAAAGAGGAGAGTGAAAAAGCTGGCCTAAAGCTCAACATTCAGAAAACGAAGATCATGGCATCTGGTCCCATCACTTCATGGGAAATAGATGGGGAAACAGTGGAAACAGTGTCAGACTTTATTTTTGGGGGCTCCAAAATCACTACAGATGGTGATTACAGCCATGAAATTAAAAGACCCTTACTCCTTGGAAGGAAAGTTATGACCAACCTATATAGCATATTAAAAAGCAGAGATGTTACGTTGCCAACAAAGGTCTGTCTAGTCAAGGCTATGGNATCCAGTCCCATCACTTCATGGGAAATAGATGGGGAAACAGTGGAAACAGTGTCGGACTTTATTTTTCTGAGCTCCAAAATTACTGCAGATGATGATGGCAGTCATGAAATTAAAAGATGCTTACTCCTTGGAAGAAAGTTACAACCCATCTAGATAGTATATTGAAAAGCAGAGATATTAGTTTGCCAACAAATGTCCGTCTATTTAGGGCTATGGTTTTTCCAGTGGTCATGTATGGACATGAGAGTTGGACTTTGAAGAAAGATGAGCACCAAAGAATTGATGCTTTTGAACTGTGGTGTTGGAGAAGACTCTTGAGAGTCCCTTGGACTGCAAGGAGATCCAACCAGTCCATTCTAAAGGAAATCAGTCCTGGGTGTTCATTGGAAGGACTGATACTAAAGCTGAAACTCCAGTACTTTGGCCACCTCATGTGAAGAGTTGACTCACTGGAAAAGACTTTGATGCTGGGAGGGATTGGGAGCAGGAGGAGAAGGGGACGACAGAGGATGAGATGGCTGGATGACATCACTGACTCGATGGACATGAGTTTGCATGAACTTTGGGAGTTAGGGATAGACAGGGAGGCCTGGTGTGCTACAATTCATGGGATCTCAAAGAGTCAGACAAAATTGAGCGACTGAATTGAACTGAACTGAACTGGACTTAATGGATATATAGCAGCACCTCAACATTGTTTTAACTTATTTTCATGTATTTTATAAAAAGGAGAATGGGTTGGGATTGTGCAGACTATTACAGAGTTTATAGGTTTATTGGTGGACCCACAAAGATTGAGTCTTAAAGCAAAGTTGTTGTTTAGCCACTCAGTTGTGTCTGACTCTTTGTAACCAATGACTGCAGTATGCCAGCCTTCCCTGTCCTTTGCTGTTTCCTGGAGTTTGTCCAAACTCATGCCCATTGAGTCATTGATGCATCTAGCCATCTCATCCTCTGTCACCGCCTTCCTTTCCTGCCCTCAATCTTTTCTAGCATCAGGGTCTTTTCAACGCATTGGCTTTTCCCATCAGCTGAAGCCAAAGTATTGGAGCTTCAGCTTCAGCATCAGTCCTTTCAATGAATATTCAGGGTTTATTTGCTTTAGGATTGACTGGATTGATCACCTTGCTGTATAGGGACTCTCAAGAGTCTTCTCCATATCATAGTTTGAAAGTATCAATTCACTGGTGCTCAGCCTTCTTTATGGTCCAACTCTCAAATCTGTACATGACTACTGGAACAACCATAGCTTTCACTGTGTTACCCATAGTCTGAAAAGTGATATCTCTGCTTTTTAATATGCTATCTAGGTTTGTCATAGCTCTTCTTCAAAGGAGCATGCATCTTTTAAATTCATAGCTGCATTCACAGTCCAGAGTGATTTTGGACCCCAAGAAAATAAAATCTGTCACTGTTTCCATTGTATACTCATCTATTTGCCATGAAGTGATGGGACCTGATGCCATAATCTTAGGATTTGAATATTGAGTTTTAAGCAAGATTTTTCACTCTTTCACCTTCATCAATCAATAGCTCTTTATTTTCTCTTCACTTTCTGCAGTTACGGTGGTGCTATCTACCTATCTGAGGTTATTGATATTTCTCCAGGCAATCTTGATTCTAGCTTATGATTCATCCAGGCAACATTTCACATGATGTACTCTGTATAGACTACATGGGACTTCCTTGGTAGCTCAGCTGGTAAAATACCTGCCTGTAATGCAGGAGACCTGGGATTGATCCCTGGTTTGGAATAATACCCTGGAGAATGGAATGCCTAACCACTACAGTATTCTGGTGTGGAGAATTTCATGGACTGTACAGTTCATGGGATCACAAAAAGCAGACTCAACTGAGTAACTTTCACCATTACACCATTCTGCATCAAAGTTAAATAAGCAGGGTGACAATATACAGCCTTGACAAAGTCCTTTCCCAAATTTGAACCAGTCTGTTGTCCCATGTTCTGTTCTAACTGTTGCTTCTTGACCTGCATACAGACTTTTCATGAGGCAGGTAAAGCAGTCTGGTATTCCCATCTCTTTAAGAATTTTCCACGGTTTCTTGTGAACCACACAGTCAAAGGCTTTAGTATAGTCAATGAAGCAGAAGTAATGTTTTTTTCTGGAATTCTCTTGCTTTTTCTATGATCCAGTATATGTTGCCAGTTTGATCTCTGATTCTTCTGTCTTTTCTAAATCCAGCTTGTTTAGCTGGAATTTCTTGCTTCACATAATGTTGAAGCCTAGCTTGAAGGATTTTGAACATTATCTTGCTATCATATGAAATCAGTGCAATTGTGTGGTAGTTTAAACACCCTTTGATACTGCCCTTCTTTGGGCTGGAATGAAACTGAGTTTTAACAGTCTTGTGGCCACTATTGAGCTTTCCAAATTTGCTGGCATATTGACTGCAGCACTTTCACTGTGTCATCTTTAAGGATTTGAAATAGCTCAGCTGGAATTCCATCACCTCCACTAGCTTTGTTCACAGTAATGCTCCCTAATTCCCACTTAACTTCACACACCAGGATGTCTGGCTCTAGGTGAATGATCACACCTTGTGCTTTTCCAAGTCATTAAGACATATTTCATGCAGTTCTTCTGTGTGTTCTTGCCTCCTTTTCTTAATATCTTATGATTCTGTTAGGCACATGTTGGGATTTTTTTTTGTTTTATTTTTTTGGACCCATATCTGTATGAAATGTTCCCTTGGCATCTCGAATTTTCTTGAAGAGATCTCTAGTCTTTCCCATTCTGTTGTTTTCCTCTTTTTCTTTGCATTGATAATTGAAGAAAGCTTTCTTATCTCTCCTTGCTATTCTTTGGAAATTTGCATTTAGTGAGTATACCTTTCCTTTTTTCCTTTGCTTTTCAATCCTCTTCTTTTCTCAGCTATTTTTAAAGCCTCCTCNCCTCTTTTTCTTTGCATTGATAATTGAAGAAAGCTTTCTTATCTCTCCTTGCTATTCTTTGGAAATTTGCATTTAGTGAGTATACCTTTCCTTTTTTCCTTTGCTTTTCAATCCTCTTCTTTTCTCAGCTATTTTTAAAGCCTCCTCAGACAACCATTTTGCCTTTTTGCATTTCTTTTTCTTGGAGATGGTTTTCATCACCTCCTCTTGTACAATGTAAAGTACTATTGATAAGGTAATTTTTAGTTGGCTCAGTTGTGAATTTCAGTGATAGATATTTCTTTGAACAGTTAACAAAAATATTTTCCTCTGATATCATTATGAAAAAAAAAAACATATTTTTTCCCCAAACACTGGATCAGAAAGGCACGTTAATACAGACAAAGGAAAGAAAGTTGATTTCAGTTAGTTCTCAATTTACTNTTGTGAATTTCAGTGATAGATATTTCTTTGAACAGTTAACAAAAATATTTTCCTCTGATATCATTATGAAAAAAAAAAACATATTTTTTCCCCAAACACTGGATCAGAAAGGCACGTTAATACAGACAAAGGAAAGAAAGTTGATTTCAGTTAGTTCTCAATTTACTGAATCAATGTATGCATGTGTGCTCAGTCATATCCAACTCTGCAAGGCTATAACCTGTAGCCCACCAAGCTCCTCTGTCCGCAAGATTCTCCAGACATGAATACTGGAGTGGGTTGCCATTTCCTCCACCAAGGGATCTTTCTGATTCAGGGATGTAACCCACATCTCCTGCATCTCCTACATCTCCTATAAAGCCAGAATCTTTACTGCTATACCAATATTTTAACATCATCATTTTGAGGTTTAAAATTATTTTCTTTCATAATAGCAGTATATATAAAATTAGAAGCATAAAATTTTAAATTCAACCAATGTGAAATTACAATAGCAGATATTGACAATATATCCTATGCATCACTTCACAGGCAGATAGTGCACCATAAAAATCTTTATTTTTCTTGATATTTTAGTTAATAGGAATTGTAACATTTTAGTTCTCATCCCTGCTCATCATTTTATAGCACTAAAGTGATCTCAGAGTGACATTAAGTAAATATACTACTGTTACATGTTGGGAAGACTTGCTTTGGATTCCTAACATTGCCATTCACTAGAAGTTTGTCATGAATATCCACTCAAAATTTTAGTTTGCTCCTATGCATAATGGAATAAAATTGCCATGTTATTCACAGAAATATAAAGATCAAGTGATATACTATATAAAATAGCTCTTTCATACATAAGAGAGAAAACGTTGTATAAATGTATGGTATTATCATTTTTTAGAATGAATCCCTGTTTGATACAGCATAGTGGTTAACAGATATGACTAAAGTTGAGTTGACATAGGTTTTAAAACAAAGTTTACCCCTTGTAGTTCAGCCACTCAGTCATGTCCAACACTTTGTGACCCCAGGAACTGCATCAAGCCAGGCTTCCCTCCCTGTAACCATTTACTGGAGCTTGCTCAAACTCATATTCAACCATCTCATCCTCTGTCATCCCCTTATCAGATCTTAATCTATCTCAGCACCAGCTTCCTCACTAAAAAATGTGAGAATAATTTTTGTTCAGAGGAAAAATGAAAACTTATAAAGTGCTTCAAACAGTGCTTAACATGGTAGCATGTTAGTCATTATTTAATTACTAAGTTCTACTGTTACATATATTCTTTTTTTAATTCTATATTTTGCTCTCCTTATTTTTTTAGTAGATTACAAAACTAAATATTTCAGTAGATGATGAATTTTTCAGTAGCAGGGATAAAGACAGCTACCATGCTTGTGCTTCCCTGCCCCCACCCTTGGTCTTTGTGTTCATTTTTATGGAAATAGGCTAATGGCATATAATGAGTGATAGTGAAAGTATAAATAAAAAAGAATTTTTACTCAAATCATTTTTGTATAGATTACAGTAAAATGGATATTTAAACACACATTGTGGGCAGTTCAATTTTTTGAGGTATAATTGACATGAAAAATTGGTTTCAGGTGAACACATGATGATTACGTATTTGAATGTGGTGCAAAAAGATCACCACAGTAAACTGAGTTACAATCTGTCATCATACAGAGTTTCAATTTTTTTCTTGTGCTGAGAATTTTCAAGATTTACTCTCATGGCAACAAAGATTGCCGTGACTATTAATGATCATTGGCTACTTCTAGTTCCATTTAAATTTAAAATTATTATATTTCTGTGAAAATGCTATTGGACTTCTTTACAAGGATTAACTTGACTCTGTCAATTGTTTTGGTTAATATGGAAATTTTAACAATGTTAGTTTTCCCAATCTATGAACACAGAATATATTTCCATTTAGTTTTGTCTTCAATTTTTTTTCCATAACTCAATGACTTGTCTGAGACCACATTTACCATATTTATTAATAGATATGTATGTTGTGGCCCATAGATATTTATTAATGAATTAATCAATATTGTAATGAATCAATAATGTAAGTTTAATAAAAGTATAAAGTTTATTTTTCCTAGTGTTTTTGTTAGTACTGTAAATAATGTATAATTTACAATTCTGGAGACTTCAACCTTTGTCTTCTTTGTTAATTGCTTTAGGAAAACAGTGATATTTTCTAGTCTTAAAAAAACCGGCAGTTAAAGTTCTTGTTAACTGGTTATGTGTTTGTTCTTGAATTTGTATATTAGAGAGGAAGCAGAAGATTTCTAAAAACAGTGCTTTGGATAATTTGTGGCCCTAGTTTTAGAGCAGAGGCCATAATTCTTATATACTCCCACAAAGTAACTATACAGCTTGGGGATAGATCCAAGAAGAAACAGCTCCATATTTTTTTTTATTTAATTCCACTAATTTCAACTATATTTCCAATCTTTGACCTGGTCTTAGTTTGGTTTATTTGTATTTACCCAAATAATAGTATCTAACTGAATTAATTATGCTGGTCTTTATTTCACTTTTGGACCTTTAGTTTATGGATTAATATAAAAACAAATAACAGGATGAGATTCTCAGTCAAGAATAAAACCTCTGTGGGATATAATGCTAGAACTTCAAATTTCTAAGTGGGTATATGAAAATAAAAATTAAAATGTCAATGGAAAAATTTAAGGACTTATTTTCTAAACCTTCACTTTCATTGAAATCTTTCTCTCTTATTNTTCTCAGTCAAGAATAAAACCTCTGTGGGATATAATGCTAGAACTTCAAATTTCTAAGTGGGTATATGAAAATAAAAATTAAAATGTCAATGGAAAAATTTAAGGACTTATTTTCTAAACCTTCACTTTCATTGAAATCTTTCTCTCTTATTACCCATAGAAAGGGACAGGCAACTCTATTTAGCTTCTCCTTAAATAGGTTTTCTTCATTAACAGACAGGGGCAATTATTAAAATATTTTTTCTTTAGACTCTTTGCCTTTGAGATGGGAAAGAATGAAGCCAAAGATAAATAATACTTAAATGACCAATGTCAACTTTATCATTGCTGATTTAAAACACCGTATAGTTACTGGGTATAAAAATTATACTCTAAACAGCATGTACAGGAGTTTTCCCTTGTGAGATTGTAGTATAGAAAAAGACTGAGAGAATATTTGTCATATAGAATTAATTATCATAGAAAATTTAAAAAGCAATACTACAACAAGCCATGAAAATAACTTCATATGGAGTCAGGATGCTCTATCATCTTATATAATCCAGACTCTTTAAGGAAATTTACTATAATGAAATTCTACTGCATATAAATGGACGGTACTGTAAGACCAAAAGTGAGGATTATTATAGATTCCTCTCTCTCTCTCTCTCTCTCTCACACACACACCCCTTCCAACTTCTACCAGAAAATTTTTCAGTTATTTAATTATAACTCAGTTGACCAAATCATTGAAGAGTCACTTCGTAGCCACTAATCAACATCATATTTGTACTACAATTTTGCCAGAAGGGTATGGCCTCTCACTTCATCTGCCTGGAAAACACTTCTATCTCTTCTTTCCCAAATTAATTGCTATAAAATTTTCAGGATTTCAAATAAACTTTAGTTAAAGGAAAAAATAATTTTATGAAAAATGTATTTGAATAATCCAGTTTTGAGGAATTTCTTCTTTTTCTCAATGCAATACCATTTAAAGGCTGAAAGACAAAATTTAGAGTTTAGATTGTTTTTATTTTTTTATTTTTAATTTCATTGTTCTTCTAAGATTTCAGGTAAATTATTCTTGTTTTCCAAGAGAGAAAGCAGATCTTTAGACAAGGATCATATATGTTACTATTTTTAATCAACCAGAGATAGAGATATCCAAGTAAATGCTCTTCTGATTGTTCTTTTTGTGATCAATTGGCTAATGACATTTAATACTCTAAAAGAAATATTACCTTAAAGTAATTTTCAAGACTTGAGAGATCATGCCTTCTCTAAAACTTGATAGGCCTGTATTCTTATTAGTAGTCATTAATATGATGTCAAGTTTAATGGTTTTCTTGTTTTGTTTCCTTCCTCCTTCCCTCCTTCTCTTCCTCTTCCTCCTTTCTTTTTTTCATCCTGTCTTTATATCATTCTTTCTCAAGTCTTTACTCCTCTGCAATATTTCACTTCTATATTAGCATTTATAACAAGGGAAGTTCCAAAACTATTTGTGTGGTTATAAAGATAAGTTTGATGACCAATGACTTAACTATTGAGTTGATCTTCAAGCAGACTTCACATTTTGTTATTGAGATATCTTCATTGTTTTCCTTCATCAAAGGAATATTATCCTAGAAAGGAAAATTGAGAAATATAAAGCTATCTGATGAATTGATTCAAGAATATGACATATTATTTCTCAAAATGCTTATTTTATGTCAATAAATAAATATTATTTAACATCCAGAGAGCAGGTTAAAAAGTAGCAGCCTACAAGTTTGAACAATTACATCTTTTAACATCATCTTTGTATCTAAGGATAGACTTTGCATATTTTTAGTATTCAAATCTAGTAAAGGATAACAATTTTATAGTAGTGCACAGATGATAAATTTTATGTAGCAGAATTGGAGTTTAATTAAACCATCAAAATCATTTAATTTATAATTCAAAGATGTTAAATTGATTTCTATGAAACATTTGGAAATATAGTTAGATATAACTTCCTATTCTGTACATTATTAATAAAAAATATACAAATGTAAATTTTCATAGATTTAGCTAAGCTTTAACATTTGTTTATTCTTAATTTTTCTGTTAGCTGTTACTTACTGATTTATCCACATTTAGTCAATATTTCAGAATTAATTGCACTGTGTCAATTTACCTGAAATTATGCACTGTATATTCGGAAATATGTTTTTTATTTAATATTTTTCACTTTGAATACCAAAGTTCAATGTATTTATTTAATGAGGTAGAGTTTTCACAGTGCTTCATTTAAACAAAATTTGAATTTATTTTATGTAACTGAAAAGTTTGAAAGGGAATTTGGTATAGGTTAATGAGACACTTTTCTAGAAAATTAAAGAAATGCATTTTTTTTTCCTTTTTTTTTTTTTGGTTGGGTTCATATTTAGTTTTCCATTTGCCTGCTATTACATTTAGTAGCATATGCTACAGGAAGACTGAGTAATATGAAAGGAAGACATTATCATTTACATAAAATAAATTAATGTATAAATAACATGAGTAAAGTAATTTGTATATTTTACTGAGTAGATTGCCTCACAGTTTATAAAGCACATTCACATATGATCTTTTTAAAGTTTTAAGTAAGATTGAGAGGACAAAAGTGGGAAAATGTGAGAAAACAAGTTGAGTGACTAGAACTAGCCATTTGTGGAAGGCAGAATAATGTCCCCCCAAGACAGATACGCTCTACATTATGGAACCTGTGACTATCTTATGTTACGTGGCAAAGAGTCATGGAGGTTTAATCCGAATTAAGTTTGCCAACCAGCTGAATTTTGGGTTGTGAGATTTTCCTGGATTATCTATTTGGGCCTAATATAGTCACAGGAGTCCTTGAATATCAAAGGCAGAAGAGAAGGTCAGTATGATGTGGTATTAGAAGGATCCAGTCAGCCATTTCTGTTTAAAGAAAAAGAAAAGGGTCCATAAGCCAGGGAAGGCTGGTGGCCTCACAAAGTTGGAAAAGGCAAGGAAACAGGTTCCCACCTAAAGCCTCTGGAAAGAAATTCAGCCCTACTAACATCTTGATTTTAGCTCAATAAGACCAAACTCAGATATGTGACAAACAGAAGAATAAGACAATAAATTTGTAACGTTTAGCCACTATGTTTCTGGTAATTTGTTAGAGCATCTAATGTTTCAGAATTTGGGATATTATCACACTTGTTTTCCTACATTAACATTAGAGTCTTTTTGCCTAAGAAGAAGAATTTTAAAAATTGGATTTTCTTGATTTTATTTGTGAATTCAGGGAAAATTGGAGACTTCATGCTATCAACCATTAAAATCTTAAACATTTTTTTTTCACTTAGGACAATATACATTTTTACATCTCATTTGAGTTTTCCTTTCATTTTTATGTTTTTTATTTCTTAATCTCTATTATCTTTTAATGTGTTCTTGCTGTAAATAATATTTCTTATATTATACTTGGCTTGGATTTCAGTTCAGTTCAGTTAAGTCGCTCAGTCGTGTCCAACTCTTTGCCATCCCATGAATTGCAACACACCAGACCTCCCTGTCCATCACAAACTCCCAGAGTTCACACAAACTCACATCCATCCAGTCAGTGATGCCATTCAGCCATCTCATCCTCTGTCGTCCCCTGCTCCTCCTGTCCCCAAACCCTCTCAGCATCAGAGTCTTTTCCAATGAGTCAACTCTTCAAATGAGGTGGCCGAAGTACTAGAGTTTCAGCTTTAGCATTATTCCTTCCAAAGAACACCCAGGACTGATCTCCT
>SJYV01047827.1:0-10796 GCA_006410875.1 Neotragus pygmaeus | reverse complement strand
AATTTATATATATATACACATAAATAATCATGTATATATTTATAATTAATTGGAAAGTCTGTTTTTTCCCCTGCAAG
Organism: Neotragus pygmaeus; assembly: GCA_006410875.1. Taxonomy (NCBI): domain Eukaryota; kingdom Metazoa; phylum Chordata; class Mammalia; order Artiodactyla; family Bovidae; genus Neotragus; species Neotragus pygmaeus. The sequence continues at coordinate 10,719 of SJYV01047827.1, read as the reverse complement.
ATCTAGATAAGATTTGGTGGTTTAAGGTTTGAGAATTATCTGTTCACTTAATTATGTGGAAGAGTTCGCTTATTAAACCACTGTTGTCCAGAGAATATTTTTTGTGGGTAATTATTGAAGGTCAGGTCCATCTGACTGGTTTTACTGTTTTTATTATATGTTTATTTTTCTGCTGTCCCTCGCTCATGGTTTCCTGATTTGTGTGTATGTTGTGATTTTTAATTAAGACCTCATGTTCTTTGGAACTCAAGCAATAGAACTTTTTATTGGTCTGGTTTGGAAATGCAATTTTCTAGAAGGAATTGTATTTGTTTCTGCCAATCACCATGGCCACTTCAATCCAGAATCACTCTAAGTTATTTGCTAAAGGAGTTCATATCACACCAGCTTTGTAAGTTTAGTCCTCGTTCTAGCACAAGAGTAAGTTTGTTTCTATAAACATTCAAGGATGATTTTGGTTTTACCACCATCCAGCACTGAGGTTAAGAAAGCCAAGTTTCCCTGAGCCTTTCTGCATACCAGGTGTAATACTAACTCATTTGTATTCTAGAGTTTCCTGTATGAGCACCTTCTTTAGCTAGATAACTACCAAAACAGAAGTTCAAATTCTACCAGGAGTGATGGATATAGCTACAGCAAAAACTAGCAATAATTTAGATGATGTAAATTATGCCAAACCTTACCATAGCATCTTTTCTCATTTGCTTACAAAGCTGACACCAGCTTTCGTATTCAGTCAGTTTAGTTCAGTTGCTCAGTCGTGTCCGACTCTCTGCGACCCCATGAGTTGCAGCACGCCAGGCTTCCCTGTCCATCACCAACTCCTGGAGTTCACTAAAACTCACGTCCATCGAGTCGGTGATACCATCCAGCCATCTCATCCTCTGTTGTCCCCATCTCCTCCTGCCCCCAATCCCTCCCAGCATCAGAGTCTTTTCCAATGAGTCAACTCTTCGCATGAGGTGGCCAAAGTATTGGAGTTTCAGCTTTAGCATCAGTCCTTCCAAAGAACACCCAGGACTGATCTCCTTCAGAATGGACAGGTTGGATCTCCTTGCAGTCCATGGGACTCTCAAGAGTCTTCTCCAACACCACAGTTCAAAAGCATCAATTCTTCAGCGCTCAGCTTTCTTCACAGTCCAACTCTCATATACATACGTGACCACTGGAAAAACCATAGCCTTGACTAGACGAATCTTTTTTGGCAAAGTAATGTCTCTGCTTTTTAATATGCTATCTAGGTTGGTCATAACTTTTCTTCCAAGGAGTAAGTGTGTTTTAATTTCATGGCTGCAATCACCATCTGCAGAGATTTTGGGACCCAAAAAAATAAAGTCTGACACTGTTTCCACTGTTTCCCCATCTATTTGCCATGAAGTGATGGGACCAAATGCCATGATCTTCATTTTCTGAACGTTGAGCTTTAAGCCAACTTTTTCACTCTCCTCTTTCACTGTCAAGAGGTTTTTTAGTTCTTCTTCACTTTCTGCCATAAGGGCGGTGTCATCTGCATATCTGAGGTTATTGATCTTTATCCTGGCAATTTTGATTCCAGTTTTTGTATTACTGAGTCTTTATTAGCATTTTAATGAGAAGATGGTAGCTAGCATATTTGTTATGGCATGTATGTTGAAATGTTGATTTACTCTGCAGATACTTATTTTCATATCTTTAATCCATATCATGGATCAGTTTGTGTTCTCTTTTTAAACTTCCACAGTAATGAACTCAGACGAAATAGTTATCTGTTTTGGAGGTCCCCCCATACCCACTACTGGGTGATTTGTTAGAAAGACTCACAAGACTCATTAGTACATAAGTATACTAATGACTAACATTTATTATAGAGACAGTAAAGATCACAGTCAGATCAGAAAGAGAAAATGACATCTGGTAAAGATAGGAGGAATCCATGGGAATCTATCTTCTCCCTCATGTGAAAGGTCACAGAAAGCACACTGTCCTTTCAGCCAAAAAAATAATAATAATACAAAGACATGTGTGTAATGTTTCCACAAAAGAAGGCTCATTTTAAACTTTAGGGGTGTTATTGGAGACTAATCACATAGGCATCCTCTGCCTAACAGCTATCAAAATACCAACTCACAGAAGGAAAGCAGATGTCACCATAAATTATATTGTTTGCACAGAGTCTAGCCCAAGCAAAATTACCACACCAGTTATGCAATGTTTCAAAAGCCAAGTTCTCAAACATGAGCCAGTCTTGCAAATAAGCCTCGTAAGGAGACTAGCCTCAGATCTACTTTTTTGCACATAACGTACAAAAACTTTTGACACTCTAATCTTTTCATTTTGATTCGCTTTTGTCGGTTCTACCAAAAAATAATGAATGAGAATAAATTATGATTGGTTAGTGATTATAAAAACCAGTTATGTCTAAAATGTGTATTTTAAAATAAATCTATTTTGATTTAGCTAACAAAACCAAATTGTATGAATCACTTATTTTTTACTTATGTCTCTTTTCATTTCTGCAGTAAAATACTAAGAAATTCAACTTGCTGTTTGCAAATTCTGTATTCTATGTAATATTGTTGCAAGTAAACATTAAACTCTTTAATGAAGTCACTGCATTAGGTAACATGAACATGTTAGTTCTTCAGTTATTCTGACTCTTTGCAATGCCATACGCTATAGCCTGCCAGGCTCCTCTGTCCATGAAATTCTCCAAGCAAGAATACTGGAGTGGATTGCCATTCCCTTCTCCAGGGCATCTTCCCAACCCAGGGATCAAACACAGATCTCCTTCATTGCAGGCAGATTCCTTACTGTCTGAGCCACTAGGGAAGTACATTAGGTAACCCAATATGTTTCAAATTAATATTATTAACATTAGTTACCTGAAGAAGAAATATATTAATATCATGGATGTATTGGAAAAGGAAAAGGAAATTCAATGATTTATGACAGAATCCATTTTGTAAAAGTTCTAAGCTCTGATAGTCAGAAATGTGAGGATACACTAACAGCTGCTCTTTGTTCATCAAATGTTTTCTCTATTCTTAGTTTGTTAGAAGACCAGTTATCTACTCAGAATTTTAACACAGCTCTGGAACCTACTTGTCTGGGAGACCAAACATTTGTCTGATATGACTTTTGGATGTATGACAATATAGTAGGTGCTCTGTAATACATGACTCAAACACTCTCCTACAGAGATGGTGACCTTTCAAAATTCCTCATAGAAACTGAAAATAGAGATAGATATTCACAAGCTATTTTACTCACACAATTTATTTTATTATAATTAAATCGGTCATAAAAGAAAAAGAAATTCCTTTTTTAGTGCAAAAAGAACCAAGGTCATCTGAGGCGATACATTTTTGCCAACAATCAGGAAGCAAGTCTGTTTTCTCCTTCCTGTCACATACGCTGTGCTTTGGCTGTGTGATAATTCATGAAAGGAGAAAAACAGTCCAGAATTTTAGAGTCAAATAAGATTTTCTCTTTGAATTGTATATTATAATTGGCCAATCTCTAGCAGCTGCCTCTTAGAAATTGTATTTTCTAAATGTTAATAGGCCCCAAGTTAGCAATAAATGTGAACATTTAGTCAAAATCTTTTGTTTCGTTTGCTTTATTGGAGCACACATAAAATTCTTGCTTTCACGGTAATATTCTTGTCATTCACCAAACTAACTCTATGCGGTGTGTCACATGGTGAGCGTTCTTCTGCTAACTAGTTTTTAAACCAGTAAGTTAGTTATTATTTCAAATATCAAAAGCTAGTTCATCTAAAACAGGGAATTTTATCCCCCAAAATGACATTATTTAAAATATGTATTTTATATGTGGAAATATTTATCTAAAAGTTTTATCTACCTATGTTTGGATCAAATCCATTCAAAAACACAGACAAAGAGAATGCTACCATACTTATTCTTTTTTTAATGTAGTAATTATCCTCACAATTGGAACCCAGATGGAATTATTCTTCCCTAAGTCTTTCTGCAGTATTGGCTAAACTACCATCATAAAATATTACTTCGACCATAACAAGCCTCTCCAGAAAATGCTCATTTGTTACAGTAAAAATGTTCATTTATAAAACGCAAAAATAAAATCAATTTCTTCTGAGTATATGTTTACTTAAAAAAAATTTTTTTTGATTCATAAGGAACATTCCACATACTTAAAAGGATCATGATACCACATTTATGAACAGAATGAAAGCATAATGTAGGTTTCCTTTTTTGAATTAACATCCTAATTTCTGCCAGGAGTGGCTAACTAAACTTGACACTGTGGACACTTTCCTTACTAGTCAGAATTTTCCACTGTATTTAAAACATATCACATCCACCTCCTCTGAATCAACATACTAACTAGTCAATAGAAATCAAAATACAATCAAAATAGACACTTTATACTGCTGCCAAGAGAAGAGGTTTCAGAGAAAAAGGTTTAATTAAAAAGTATGACTAAGCAGACAGTGTCACATGAAGAAACTTCTCACAGAGGGGAAAATGGAAAAAGGAAGTAAGTGCCCCCCAAACATGATATTACCATCTCTGCCTGAATCACTTGAGCTCTAGAATCTCAGCTTTCTGGTATAGGACCCAGTTGCTATAGAAACTTACAACTGGGAGCTAAATAAAGTAATTTCTATGCTAGTGTTGGTGTCTATAACTTCAGCACCTGATGCTAACCAAATTGTGCTCAATAAACAAATTTAAACTTTAAAAGCCTGCAATGCGATCACAACGCTTTCTATACAACTGATTAATCTCAATTGATCTTGGCTCAGAGCACAAGAACATACGAAATCTCAGAAACAGAAAAAGACTACTTAAGGCCAATATGCCTGCATCCTTTGTTTTTCTTATCTGATTTCCTACTTTATCCCCATACCTCTATCCTGTCTTAGTTTTAAAATAAAAAGTCAGCTAGCTCACTCTTGAACTCATCGATAATCCTGCTTTCACTGATCCCTTTTAGACAATTTATTCTATATTAAACCACTCCCTCTTGGCCTCCCCCTTTTCATTTATCCTTCTCTAAACCTGAAGAACAAAGAGATCAGGCAGTCCAATAGATACTTAGTCCTTAATCCTCCCGGCTGGGTCTGTTATTGCTGCACATTTGATTATAAGATTATTCACTATTTGGCAAGAAATCAAAACCCTGAAGCAGCCCCTTGATGCCCCTGTTTGTGTGGGCATGTCAACCCCCTACTCATTATGTCACAAAGCAGTGTGGTTGGCTTTGGTAATGCTCTTTTATTAAGAGAAATGAGACCGCAGGGTCTCAATATATCCCTTTGCATCTTTCTCCAGCATCACTTTAGAAAGAAACAATGTTGGCAGAGACTGGATAAGCCCTTTGTTCTCCTCCAGTGGGCCCACACATTCAGGTCAATGTCACTGTGAGGATTTAAAGCATGAAAAAATTCATCTGAAAGTATGACCTTATTAAAGGATATGAATGTCTTGCTTTGTAGTATTTGCAACATATATTGCTACATGTATTTGTAAATTTGTTTATTCTGATCAGAGATATGTAGTGATAAGCATTTGAGCGTACACTTTTACCTATAAATTATTGCATTTGTTTCACATTTTATAAAGGTCTTGGCTTCAGTCCCAGTGTACAATTTGGAGGCTTAAATGAGTCTATGGATTTAAGATCTCAAAGCCAAGTTCAGCTCAGGGCAGAGGATTTGATATTGATAGGAAAGATATGTTGTCTAATTATGAAGAAAATAGGTCAGATGGCACAATATTCTAGAACTAATTATTTATATTTCTACCAATAACATTATTACATGAAGAAAGGAAGGAAGGAAGGATAGAAAGAAGAAAGAAAAAAAAGTTCATCCAACTTCCCTATAATTAAGTATTTTTTAGTTCTTTAGTTTGAAATGAAGATGCAAGTTTTAGGAGGTGATATTTTCTTCTAATTATCAACATACAAACACCAGGAGAGAATTTGAAACACCAAAACAGGAACTGATAATATGCTTTCACCATGCTTTCATAAACCTCTCCCCCTGGGTTTCTCTGGATTCTAACCGCTACTTTGGCTTTTTTCCAATGAGCTTTTAAAAGCAAAGAGGAAATGCAGCGGGGTTAAACTCAAGGATTGACCTGCTACTACAACTCAGTGTTTTGACCAAAATTCTCATTAGAAAACAACAAGGAATCATCTTTAGCTGCAAAAAGGCACCCAAGAGAATAACAGAAATATATTAGGCTAACTGTCGGATGCACTGTGCTGCCTGTATACCAAAACAAAAACATCCTGAGAGAGATATGAGCTATGTCAGAAACAGAATCAGCTAACAACTGTCAGCTGGGACTGTTGAATAGCATTTAAATGCACTGAGCAGCATCTGGGAGCAGGTGACTTCCAAGAAGGATGGGGAGATGAAATTTTGTTAGCTGCAGGAATGAAATTTGGTAACTCTTTTTTTTTTCCTTTTTTTTTTTTTTTTAATGTCTGAGAGACTTTATTTCACTTTTCCCTGCATGTGAAACCTCAATTCTCACATATTTACATAGATACAAATAGCAGGCTCTATCTTCACACAATAGGAAACATTTAATAGGCAATTTATGAATTTTTGTTTTACACAGAAAGGAAGGGAAGAAGGAAGCACATGAGGGAAGAAAGGAATCAACCCTGAATTAACTCTCACTGAGAAAAAGAACTGGGAGCAGAAGTGAGTTCAGAGGAGGCTTAGGTTAGGCATCAGATGCCTATATATTAGCCTCAAGCTGTAAGTGGCAGCTGGCTGCATGGCCCTGGCCAGGTGGCCAGTCTGCACTGCTAGTAGAATTTGGCATTCAAGACAGGCAGCTGCAAAGCGGAAACAGCCCAGCAGCTTTGTAGAAACAGAGGTACAGCCCTTTTACGGTTCCAGGCTCCCAGCCAATCACCATAGGCAAGGGCTGGGACACCTGCTGTGCCTGAAATGGGAAGAGCAGAGCTGATATCCAGTACAGACCACCCAGCAGAAAAGATCACGTTCTAGGGTTTCAACAAGTATCCCAGGTTAAAGAGAAGGGGAAAAAATCATCTGGTAAACCTGGCATGCTTTTGAGAAAAGATCAGCAAGAGTGAACAGGACTTTAGAGACAATCCTCCACCCACTGCTCCCCCAATAGTTTCATATGATGATTCACACAGTAAACTCATGACAAAGGAGGAACTAAATGATAGATCTGCTGATTCTTAGCGCAAAGTTCCTCTATAACCACTGGATCAAGACAAACAATTTCTATTTTACCATCCTTGCTTTGTTTGTAGGTGTACCAAAACTGTCAAAATAATCTTTAATTTTCTCTCCCACTGAAATAATCTGAAGTGCTTTTCCTAAATAAACATTGAAAAATAGAAATTGCCTTGCTGTAATGACAATCTTTCCATTTTAGCATTCAAAATGTTATAACTACCGGGAACAATTCAGAAAGAACTATAACAGACTTTGTCTCTGCCTTCTGGATTAGTTTCTAAAATGAGAGATGACAATTATGGTTATGATACTGAAATGTGCTCCAAAAATTTAACCCTATAATTTCATTTGCCACCAATTTATTTCCAGTCTTTAAACACTTATTACACTTTATTTAACTATATCTAGAGGTTTGGGGCAAGGATTATTCAATATGTCTCAGTAAGTCTTTTAAATTCTCATTTGGATTGCAAGTGTTCAAGGAGACTGATACACAAGATCAATAGAATGTAAACTAACAAAGGGACTAAATGAGAAGTCAAATGAATGAGCCAGGGTAAGGATTAAACAATAAAATCTTTATTCTCTCTTTCTTTAATTGAGATACAATTGATGTACATAATATTAGTTTCAGGTGTGTGACCCAATAATTCAATATACTTACATATTGTGAAATGATCAACAAAATAGGTCTATTTAACATCCATCACCACACAATCGCATTTTTTCTTTCTTATGATAAGAACATTTAAGATCCACTCTCCTAGCAAATTTTCAAATATGCACTACAGTAGTATAAACTATAGTCACCATGCTATACATTAAATCCCCACAATTTATTTAATAACTAGAAGTTTTTACCTTTTGACCACCTTCACCCATTTTACCCACTGACCCCCACCTCTGACAACCACCAGCCTGTTCTCAGTATCTATAAGTTCAATTTGTGTTTTTTGCCTTCATTTTAAGATTCCATATATAAATGAGGTCAGAGAATTTGTCTTTCTCTGCCTCACTTATTTCACTAAGCATAATGCCCTCAAAGTCCATCCATATTTTCTCAAGTGACAAGATTTTATTCTTTTTAATGACTGGATAATATTCCACTTATTCATTCATGCATCAGTGAACACTTCGGTTGTTTCCATATCTTTTCTTGTTGTTGTTGTTCAGTTGCTAAATCATGTTCGATTCTTTGTGACCTCATGGACTGCAGCATGCCAGGCCTCCCTGTCCTTCACTTTCTCCCAGCGTTCACTCAAACTCACCTTCATTGAATCTGTGATGCTATCTAACCACCTCATCCTCTTTGACCCCCTTCTCCTTTTGCCTTCAATCTTTCCCAGTATCAGGGTATTTTCCAATGAGTTGGCTCATCACATCAGGTGGCCAAAGTATTGGAGCTTCAGCTTCAGCATCAGTCCTTCCAATGAATATTTAGGGTTGATTTCCTTTTAGGATTGGCTGGTTTGATCTCCTTGCAGTTCAAGAGACTTTCAAGAATCTTCTCTGGCACCCAGTTTGAAAGCATCAGTTCTTTACCTCTCATCCTTCTTTACGGTGCAGCTCTCATATCCATACATGACTACTAGAAAAGCAATAGCTTTGACTATATGGACCTAGGATTCATGTCGATGTATGGCAAAACCAATACAGTATTGTAAAGTAGAATAAAGTAAAAAATAAAATAAAACAGAGAAAAAAAAAGGGAATAAATCTCAAGAGTTATCATCACAAGAAAAAAAATATTTTTTCTATTTCTTTAATTTTGTATGTATAGATATATGAGATGATGGATGTTCATTATATGTATTGTGCTACTCATTTCATGATATATATGAGTCAAATAATTATGCTGTACGACTTAAACATATACAGTGGTGTATGTCAATTACATCTCCATAAAACTGGAAGAAAATAAGTGAATAAGTTATGGTATTACAAAAAAACCCACAAAAAGAAAAGCAAAACAAAAACTCAGTTCTATCTTTGTTTTATCTATGCTGTATGTTTTAGTAATCATTTGATTATTCTAAGGTTGTTAGAGGAAGTTTGAAATAAGACACTTGGGAGGCGGTCATATATGTGAAAGGAAAGACCCCATTTAATATACCCAAATAAATTGAATTCTATTCTATTCAAAAAAAAAAAAAGAACAAAATGATGTCTCTGCTTTTTAATGCACTATCTAGGTTTTTCCATAGCTTTCCTTCCATATCTTTTTTTTTGCCTTTTATTTTTTTATTTTTAATATAAATTTATTTATTTTAATTGGAGGTTAATTACTTTACAATATTGTATTGGTTTTGCAATACATCAACATGAATCCGCCACAGGTATACATGTGTTCCCCATCCACATCTTGACTATTGTAAATAATGCTGCAGTGAACACAGAAGTACAGATATCTTTTCAGGTTAGTGGTTTCATTTCCTTTAAATGAATATCTGAATTAGAAGTGCTGACTCATATGGTAGCTCTATTTTTAAATTTTTGATAAGCCTCTATAATCTTCCATAGTAACTGTACCAATTTGCATTCCTACCAACAGTGCAGTGTACAAAGGTTCTCTTTCCAATGCATCCCCACCAAAACTTGTTATTACTTGTTTTTTTTTTTGATAATAGCCATTCTAAAAGATGTGAAGTGATATCTCATTGTGGTTTTAATTTGCATTTCCTTGATGATTAGAGATGTTGAGCATCTTTTGATATACCTGTTGGCCATCTGTATGTCTTCTTTGAAAAATATTCAAAGATTCAAAAAATACCCAGTTCCTCTGTCCAATTTGTTTGGCTTTGTTCTATTGAGTTGCATAATTTCTTTATATATCTTGGATAAACTTTTGGATATGCATTTGTATATATTGTTTATAATATTCAGTCCTCCACTCTCTTTAGTGTTTTAACAAAGATTTCCACTTATTTGTGGAAGTAAACACAATTTTGAACATCATTCATGTCTGTTATAGCATGGTGAATAGGGCACTGAATTTATCATAGGTTGATTATTTTCTTATCCTTTTTTCCTCATGCATAATGAAGAATGTATATAATGAATCTGTTTCGTTTAAAACAACAATAAAATTTTACTCCTAGGTATCCACCATACAGTTTAAGAAACAGAATTTTATCAAGCTTCCTGGGTATCTTCTCCCCAATCCTTCTCTCTCTACTATAGAGGAACTTTTTTAATCCATCAAATTTTTGTTTTCCTTTCCAGTTTTATAACATATATTTGTGCTCCTAAATAATACATTTTTTCATTTTGCCTATTTTGAATTCCATACTAACAGAATCATATTTTCATATTTTTGGAAGTTTTCATCCAACATCATGTTTTTGAGGGTTATCCACGTTGATAGCTATACTGCTGCTGCTAAGTCGCTTCAGTCGTGTCCTACTCCCAGCGACTCCATAGATGGCAGCCCACCAGGCTCCCCTGTCCCTGGGATACTCCAGGCAAAAATATTGGAGTGGGTTGCCATTTCCTTCTCCAATGCATGAAAGTGAAAAGTGAAAGTG
>SJYV01047826.1:0-11414 GCA_006410875.1 Neotragus pygmaeus | reverse complement strand
CAACAGATATTCCTGGTAAAGCATGGTGGCCAGTTTGGGAAGAGGAGGTGACACTGGGGTGTGCCTCAGAGCAAGGGGCTTGGAGGGGCTGAGCCGTCCAGCTGCTATAAACTCCTGAAAGAGTCCCTCCAAGGCTCCCTGCCCCAGGGAGAAACTGCTGACTGTGGAATAAAATGGAGCTGCAGAAATGAAGGAAAGGGAAGGGCCAGAAAACCCTGGATGTGCCAGTGATGAACTCATTGCCTCTCAGGTCCAACACGCCAGCATTCTTTCCTCATACCGGAGGAGCTCACAAGGGATTCTACACGTTTGCTAGTTCTGGCTGCCAGAAAGCAAGACACAGCGATCAACTCTACAGCAGTGAGCACCCCAGAACCCAAACTGTGGTTTTGAAATAACATTTCCTATGAAAAGAAGTCAGGGGAAATTTTATCTAAAAAAAAAAAAAGAAGAAAAGGGGAATTCCTTAGGGGTCCAGTGGTTAAGACTTCTTCTTGCAGCACAGGGGATGTGGATTTGATCCCTGGTCGAGCAACTAAGCCCACATGGGCTGGAATCCAGCATTGCAACTAGAGTACTCATCCACCACACACAAAGACCCTACCTGACAAGAGGAAAATCCCAAGCGCTGCAGCTAAGACACAGCACAGCCAAAGAAATAAAAATCTTTAAAAAATAAAGAAGAAACTTTTTTCTTTTAAAGTCAGGGCTTCTTGGAAAAATGCCTGGTTTCAAGTCTAGAGCAGGAAAGTATAAAAGACAAAAGAAGACTGGACCACCTTGATGTGGCAGCTAGCAGGAAGTTCTTGAAGACTCATAGGGTGTCAAAAAGACTCAGAAACCGGTTTGAAGAGACTCCCACTGGCCCATGTGAGCTTTAATTATGATAACAGTGGCAAGGGATTCAAATCAATCAAGTATGTTTTAATCTATAGGTTCTTGTTGGTGGTGCTTTAGTCGCCAAGTGGTGGCTGTTTGTGAGCCCATGGACTGTAGCCCGCCAGGCTCCTCCATCTATGGGAGAATACTGAAGTGGGTTGCCATTCCCTTCTCCAGGGGATCTTCACAACCCAGGGATCAAACTGGCATCTCCTGCATTGCAACAGATTCTTTAGAGACTGAGCCTCCAGGGAAGCCCATAAGTTCATAATGCTATTAAAAATTAATTTGGTCCTCTTGATAGGAAAGCTATTTATTATCTTAGAAACTGGTAAATAAATGAATCAAGCATTTATCCTGTCTTCCTCATATGACCTATGCCACTGGGTAACCAAATAAAGATGACAGGAAGCATTGCTTTAAAAATTATTTCAACCAATAAATGAAATAATATAATCATCATTTTGCTACCCTCTGTGAATTAACTGGTACAAGCATTGAGCCTCCACGACTGCTAGCATCATCAAAAGAGAGGCAGCCAGACATGATGTGGCTACTGAGGGAAGACCACACTGCCACCTGGAAGGTTGCCTGAAGGATCCAACCAGAGTCCAGTCAGCACTCTGGGTCCAGTTGCCAGTTTGCCAGAAATGTAGGTGACGAAGGAGCAGGTTGAACTGCACTGTGTGTGCAATCAGCAAAATCTAGACCGAGGGAGACTCCACCGGTCAAACAACCCAGACATTCCAACAAATTAACTGTAAACGGGGGGCATGGAGAGAATGGTCAACATACCCTAACTGACCCCCCAGTGAGTTGTACCCTTATATAATCCCTTCCCCCTGAGTGTAGGTATAACCTGCAACTTGCAGGTCATAGAATATGGCAAAGGTGATGGGATGGCATCCCCATAACCACGTTTTGTTATCTAAAACTCCATCTTAGCAGATGCAAGGGGAGCCTCCTCTATTGGTCGTTTTACAAAATAGTTGTTTATTTATTTTAAAAATATTTATTTACTTGACTCTGCTGGTGGGTCTTGGTTGCAACATGTGGGATCTTAGTTGTGGCATGCAGGATCTAGTTCCCTGACCTGGGATTGAACCTGGGCCCCCTGCATTGGGAGCATGGAGTCTTAACTGCTGGACCACCAGGGAAAGTCCTTCCCCTATTAGCCTTAAATAAGAAAACAGCCAGGCTGTGAACAACCTATGGAGAGCGCCGCATGACAAGAAATTTGGGGTAGCTTCTAGAATTTAAGCAATGGCCAAGAAATATCTGGGATCCACAGTTTTGCAGCTGCAAGGAAATGAGTTCTGCCAACAGCCAGAATGAACTTAGAAGTAGATTCTTCCCTAGTCGAGGCTCCAGACAAAAATGCAGCCTGACAACATGTTAATTGCAGCTGTGAGTGAGTCTCTGAGTGAAGGACCCGCTCAGGGATGCCCAGGCCTCTGACCTATGGAAGCACAGAGATAATGCTTGTGTGTTGTTTTCGCCCGCTACATTTGTGATAACATGTTACACAGCACAGAGAAACTAGATACCTCCCTGGTGGTCCAGTGGCTAGGACTCTGTGCTCCCAACACAGGGGGTCCAGGTTTGATTCCTGGTCAGGGAACTAGGTTCCACAGGCCATAAATGTAAGTTCAAGTGCTGCACCTAAAGATGCCATGTACCGCAACGAAGACGTGGCGCAGCCAAATAAATCATTAATAAAAAATAAATATCTTAAAAAAATTTTTTTTAAAGATGGTAAATTTTATGGTGTATATATTTAACACAACTTAAAGTTTAAATGGGCAAAAGATTTGTAAAGACCTTTCAGAAAAGATACCAAACCATCAGGCCACAAACCTCAAATATATACAATGTTTGTTTGTCAATCATATTTCATTAAAGCAAAGGGGAAAGTTTATTTTCTTTTTAAAACAATACTTGTTAATGTTTGGCAGAAGCCAACACAATGCTCTAAACCAAATAGCCTTCAGTTAAGTTTTTTTTTTTAAAGCTAAAAAAAATAAAGTAATGCTGATAAGTAACTTCTCTTGAGCATCTGCCATGTGCAAAAGGCACAGCTCCAAATGCATCATTTATACAAACTCTTTTAGTTTTCCCCACAACTCCATCGTGTTAGTACCATTGTTATTTCCAGCAAAGAGAGGATGAAACCAAGGCAGGGAAAGGCTAAGAGATTCGCCCGAGGCCTCACCGCTACAAAGTGGCGGAGGCCGCACCAGGCGGTGTAGCTCTGGAGTCTGTGCTCTCAGTTGCAGAGGTAAAGAGGCTCTGACGGGTGATAGGGAGGAAAGTGTGGCTGCCCTGCTGGTCCTGATGGACTGTGCTGAGGAAGGAGGTCCAGCAGGAAGAGGATATTGATTTTACTTTGGGGGGTTTTTTGGCCGTATGGTGCAACATGCAGAACTTCCCCGACCAGCGATTGAACTTGTGCCCCCTGCATTGGAAGCGCGGAGTCTTAACCACTGGACCACCAGGGAAGTCCAGGAAGAGGATACTGAGACAGGCATTTCCAAAGCAAAATGCATCACAAGCTTCATTCGTTTCCTTCAGAAATCTTTACCAAGTCTCTCCTGCATGCCACGCACTGTCCCAGGCTGCTGAGGCGCTAGCCGCGAGCACCTCAGGCAGAAATCCCTGCCCTTGTGGAGCTGAGATTCCAAACCTTCCCATGACTCTGCTTTTCCAGCTGTAAAATGGATACTCAAAGACTGAAAAAGAAAACAAGGCAGCAGAAGAAATGCTCAGAGGTTTACAGGTGAAAATGGATAAACCAGACCTTGACAGCAGCATGGATCACCTCCACAGGCCTCAGATCCAGCAGGCTGTCAACAGGTGGCATTCTCTGAACCCTGTGTGCTGTTTTTACCTCCACAATGGTCATTATAAAATAATGCAGGAAATATAATCACGGCAGCTTCGGGCAAGTGAGGTCAGAGGAGCTGCCCCAACAGTGACAGGCAAAGAGGTGGCAGGCACCGCGGGAGAGGTTTCCCGGGTGGAGGGGAGGGCTGGGCTCCACTTAGAGGAAGAATCACACCCTCAGCCTCATGGCAACAGATGTGGGTGACGTGTGTGTGTGTGTGTCCAGAAATGTGTCAGCAGCCATCTAGTCACAGACCACAAACTCACACATGCCGTGGGAGCTATAAATGAAAACTCGCAGCACAGATGGCTCTTTTGAGGAGCTCTCTTCTGGAGTGGGAGGTGCCATGTACAGGATTAGGAAGCTATTCTAGACGGTGTCTGCTGAGGATGTCTGGTGTACTGTTATCACAGCCAGGGCCTCACCGTCCTGGTGCCTGGGCCCTGAGAGGGTGCCCTCCACCCAGTTTCCAGAGCTGCAGAAATAGAGGCCACCACGCTTTCCTGGTAGTTCAGATGGTAAAGAATCTTCCTGCAATGCAGGAGACCCGGGTTCGATCCC
This sequence comes from Neotragus pygmaeus, assembly GCA_006410875.1. Lineage (NCBI taxonomy): Eukaryota > Metazoa > Chordata > Mammalia > Artiodactyla > Bovidae > Neotragus > Neotragus pygmaeus. The sequence continues at coordinate 7,090 of SJYV01047826.1, read as the reverse complement.
TGGGTCGGGAAGATCTCCTGGAGAAGAAAATGGCAACCTACTCCCAAATTCTTGCCTGGGAAATCCCATGGACAGAGGAGCCTGGTGGGCTACAGTCCATGGGGTCGCAAGAGCTGGATGCTACTGAAGCGATTTAGTATACTACCCACAGAAGGGACTGCTCCCCAGGACTCCCTCTCTCCCCTCTGACCCAGGAGATCTTATTCAAGGCTCTGGAATCTCAAAAGGAAAAGAACAGCAACTAGAAAATCTCTATAAGCCACGGTTTATTGTTTTCCAGTCTGGGGGAACTCCAGGGGGCCCCCAGGCGACCTAGACCCTGACTTCCATCTCTTGCAGCAGCCCTCAGGATTTTACAGCTTCCTCAGAGTCGGCGGATCTCAACATCGGTGGCTTTAAAACTGCTGCTGCCCAGGGACCAGGAAACATGTCTAAAAATATTATTCTTAGCAGCTTTATTTATAAACACCGGAAACCACTTTGATGTCCGTCAACTGGTAAATGGATGAACAAGTCGTGTTCAGATGACTGCGATGGGGATTCTCACAGACCTGACGATGGAGGGGGCAAGGAGCCAGACAGAAACCAAAACGTCGCGTGGTGCCATCAGTCAGAACCGCCTGCACCTGGGGGTGGGCGCGGGTCGTTGACCAGGAAAGGAGACTTCTGGGGCAGTGGTCGTATTCTCTCTCCTGATCTGGATGGCAGTTAACGTGGATTCACACGCACACGTAAAAATACATGGCGTGTAACTTAAGATTTGTACACTGCACTGTTAAGTATGTGCTGTGTATGTGCTTAGTTGCTCAGTCGTGTCTGACTCTTTACAACCCCATGGACTGTAGCCCGCCAGGCTCCTCTGTTCATGGGGCTTCTCCAGGCAAGAATCCTGGAGTGGGTTGCCATGCCCTCCTCCAGGGGATCTTCCCAACCCAGGGATCAAACCCAGGTCTGCTCACTGCAGGTGGATTCTTTTACCATCTGGGCCATGAGGAAGCCCATTGTGAAGTATACCGCACATCAAGAAAAATTAAGAAGCAAAATATTAATGCCTTCCCCCTCACCCCTCGACTGAGTGTCTGACTTAACAGATCCAGGGTGTGGCCTGGGTAAATAGATTTTTGAAAGCCTCTCAAAGCATTCTAACAGGCTGCAGTGTGTGCTAAGTCGCTTCAGTTGTGTCCGACCTTACGGCCTGGAGCCCGCTGGGTTCTTCTGTTTGTGAGATTCTCCGGGTAAGAATACAGGGGTGGCATGGAGGGAGCCGGAGCCCTGCCTCTCACTGCTCTGAATGTGGGGCTCTGGCTTCCTGCCCCCAACCTTGGCCCCAGCAGGAAGACCCCAATGCAGAGGGCAGCCTGGGATGGCAGGAAGGCTTTAGGCTCTGCAGAGAGTCCAGTCCCATTGGAATGGAGCAAGATCCTATGGTTCTTGTCCTCCTGTGTCTTCTGCCTGCCTTGTCTGTGGAAAAACTTTAACCAAAGAACAAGTTTAATCCGAGAAGTGAGCAAATGCAGAAACAAAGAAAAAGAGTCAAAGGAGACCAAATTATAATAGTTTAGTCATTAAGCATAGTCAAGAACCTTTAATTCCTTCTCCAGGGCTATAGATAATGTTCTGAGCCATATCCTGTGAGCTGTCCACCTGAAGCCCCCACCAGGTGGAAAAGTTAGCTACATGATGACCAGACTCCAGCCATGACATAAGCTGCCACAGTTCTGAGAACTGGCCTCAAAGAAATGGAAACAAACCGGCCCTGGAACTGAAGATGAACTATTTAAAACAATCAAGATGGCCAATTTTAAGGTTTCTGCAAGTCACTCAGCCTATAAAAGCTATTGCCTACTGATTGCTGGGGAGGAGGGGGGATGGAGTGGCTAGAGCTGGCCTTTGGACAGGTACGCAATTACCCAACTTTCCTTTCCACCAACCTGGCCTCTAATGGCTTTAAATGGCCTTGAGTGGCGAGCAAGCAGGACCCACTTTTGGTTACACCATTACTTCCTACTTCTGTGTCCTGTGACCTTGAACAAAAAACATCTGTTTCTCTAAGCCTATTTGGGGAGGCGGGGGTTGTGTGTGTGTCTTTAACATGGGGCAAGTAATAGGTCTATATCTCATGCACAATACAGCATAGGAGGGGTAAAAATGGTATTGGTCTTGATAAAGGTAATCTCGGGCTTTCCTGGTAGCTCAGCTGGTAAAGAATTCGCCTGCAATGCAGGAGATCTGGGTTCAGTCTCTGGGTGGGGAAGATCCCCTGGAGGGGGGCATGGCAACCCACTCCAGTATTCTTGCCTGGAGAATCCCCATGGACAGAGGAGCCTGGTGGGCTACAGTCCACGGGATCACAAAGAGTCGGGCATGACTGAGCGACTAAGCACACACACACAAGGGCAATCTCTTTAAAATATCCATCTGATCCTGTCCTGGCTGCCTGAAACCTTTCTGCAGCTCTTCATTGCACTTGGAAGAAAGTCCTACCTCCTTCCTGAGGCCACTGTGGCTGTCGGGGTTCACCGTTCCTCCAGGCTTTTCTCAACCCAAGTTCTGGGTCACCACGCACTGATCCTCTCTCCATAGCGCCCAGCACCTAACAGAGGTATTTGTTGCCTGGTGGATGGGAGTATGTCCCTGCCCCGTTCCTGCCCCACCACCTGCTCCAGCTGCTCAGTGCCTTGCTGCTGAATGAAATTCAGTGAACTCAAGGATCTGCTGTCATCCGAGAAATCTTCTCTAAGTGCCAGAGGCTACTGTTATTTGTCCTCCTTCCTGACTCACTAAACTCTCACCTCCTCTGCTTACCGTGAGGTTGCTGTTTATTCCTGAAACATTTATTAAGTACCCCAGTCACGTGAGAGACGCTGTGCTAACTGCTGGAGGGGATGCAGATAGGAGCAAGGCACAGCCCCTGCCCCCGAGAAGTCCGCATCCAGGGATGGAGATGCCTTGGGAGCAAGGGCGAGCGGGGGTGCTTTGGGGTTCCTCCACATCCTCTCCTCACTCCACATCCTCTCTAGGTGATCTCAGAACCTCACAGGGTCTTAGATGGTTCCCTGACCTAATTTAACCCTGATCTCTCTCACAGGACAAATTCTGAGCTCTTTATCGAAAATAATCTTGGATTTTTTTCACCAATGTGTCTCACAGGCACAAATGCAACAAAATCTAAAACTGAACCAATCTCTCATAAACAACTTAGTGAGATTCCAGATAAAAAGAAGCACAGCTTATTGAGAAAATGATGCTGAGAGACCAGCTAACCCTTTGGAGGGAAAATTTTTATATCAGAAGACATGCCGAGAAGATAAAAGATATGGATGGTGGTGCTCAGTCAGGTCTGACTCTCTGACCCCATGGAGTGTGGCCCACTGCTCCTCTGTCCATGGGATTTCCCAGGCAAGAATACTGAAGTGGGTTGCCGTTTCCTTCTCCAGGGAATCTTCCTGACTCAGGGATCGAACCCGAGTCTCCTATATTGGCAAACCGTTCGCCTCAGACTGAGACTTGAACCCAGACAAAACCCACAGTCTTCCAACGGAGATCACAACACCTGGTTTTAGGACCTAGTGAAACTCAGATTCTTGATATCTCATCTCAGAAAAAATTCAGTGAGAGACAAAGTGACAGGTAAGAAGTGGATTTATTCAGAAAGAAACACACTCCACAGAGTGTGGGCCATCTGGAGGGTGAGGGTGGCCTCAAAATGTGATGTGGCTATCTTTTATGGGTTGAGTAATTTCATAGGCTAATGAATAGGAAGTTTATTCCAACTATTTTGGGGAAGAGGCAGAGATTTCCAGGAAGTGGGTCACTGCTCACCTTTTGATCTTTGATGGCCTTGGACAGAAGAGCTGGGTGGGTTACGGTCCAAGAGCTGGACACAACTTAGCCACTAAACCACAACCTTAGAACTGTAATGGAGCCTCTGGGTGTCATTTAGCTTGCTGACGTGTTACAATATGTGCCTTGGTAGTTCAGAGAGTAAAGAATCTGCCTGCAATGCAGGAGACCTGGGTTCAATCCTTGAGTCAGGAAGATCTCCTGGAGAAGGAAATGGCAACCCACTTCAGTATTCTTGCCTAGAGAATTCTAGGGATAGAGGAGCCTGGTAGGCTGCAGTCCATGGGATCATTAACAGTCAGACACGACTGAGTGATAATAATTTAACTATGTTACAATGAGCGTATACTGAGGATCAAGGTTTAGTTGAAGTTGACTTGTCTGCCATCTTGGAAAGAGCAATGCTAAAAATTGTTCAAACTACCATACAGCTGTGCTCATTTCACCTGCTAGCAAGGTAATGCTCAAAATTCTTCAAGCTAGCCATCAATAGTATGTGAAACAAGAACTTCTAGATGTAAAATCTGGATTTAAAAAAGGCTGAGGAACCAAAGTTGAACTTGCCAACTTCCATTGGATCATAGAAAAAGCAAGAGAATTCCAGAAAAAATCTACTTCTGCTTCATTGACTATGCTAAATCCTTTGACTGTGTGGGTCACAACAAACTTTGGAAAATTCTTCAAGAGATGGAAATACTAGACCACCTTACCTGTCTCCTGAGAAATCTCTATGCAGGTCAAGAAGCAACAGTTACAACCAGACTTGGAATAACAGACTGGTTCAAGATTGGGAAAAGAGTACATCAAGGCTGTATATTGTCACCCTGCTTATTTAACTTATATACAGAGTACATCATAGGAAATGCCAGGGCTGGATGACTCACAAGCTGGAATCAAGATGGCCAGGAGAAATATCAATAACCTCAGATATGCAGATGTCACCACCCTAATAGCAGAAAGTGAAGAGGAACTAAAGAGCCACTTGATGAAGGTGAAAGAGGAAAGTGAAAAAGTTGGCTTAAAACTCAACATTCAGAAAATGAAGACCATGGCATCCAGTCCCATCACTTCATGACAAATAGATGGGGGGAAAATGGAAATAGTGCCAGACTTTATTTTCTTGGGCTTCAAAATTACTGCAGATACTGACTGCAGCCATGAAATTAAAAGACACTCGCTCCTTGGAAAAAAAGCTATCACCAACCTAGACAGTGTATTAAAAAGCAAAGACATCACTTTGTTGACAAAGGTCCATCTAGTCAAAGCTATGGTTTTTCCAGTAGTCATTTATGGATGTGAGAGCTGGACCATAAAGAAGGCTGAGAGCCAAAGAATTGATGCTTTTGAACTGTGGTATTGGAGAAGACTCTTGAGAGTCCCTTGGACAGCAAGAAGATCAAACCAGTCAATCCTAAATGAAATCAGTCCTGAGTATTCACTGGAAGGACTGATGCTGAAGCTGAAGCTCCAATACTTTGGCCACCTGATGTGAAGTGCTGACTCACTGGAAAAGACTGATTCTGAGAAAGATTGAGGACAGGAGGAGAAGGGGTGACAGAGGGTGGATAGCATCACTGACTCAACGGACATGAGTTTGAGCAAACTCGGAGAGATAGTCAAAGACAGGGAAACCTGGAATGTTGCCGTCCATGAGGTGACAAAGAGTTGGACATGACTTGGACTTCCCTGGTGGCTCAGACGGTAAAGCGGCTGCCTACAATGCAGAAGACCCAGATTCCATCCCTGGGTCGGGAAGATCCCCTGGAGAAGAAAATGGCAACCCACTCTAGTATTCTTGCCTGGAAAATCCCATGGACAGAGGATCCTGTTAGGCTATAGTCCATGGGGTTGCAAAGAGTAGGACACAACTGAGTGATTTCACTTCTTCTTCACTCACTTCACTTAGCAACTGAACAGCAGCAAGACTTAAATGAACTGGGAGTCATCGGAGGATTTTAAGCCGAGGAGTGACCTGGTCTTCTAGCTCTGGTAAGGGAAGAGACCTGTGAGGCTGTATTTCAGTAAAATGAGTTCCAGTGTTGCTGCTGGGAAGTAAGCCATCACCCCTGTCTCTTCCTGCTGGCTAGTTACAAGATCTTCTCCTTATCTCTGATGTTCTACATCTTCATTATGACATGTTTAGGCATGAATGTTTTTATTTATCCAAGTTGGAATTTGAAGATAGCAGTACATCTGAAGTGTGCTGTCTTCCAAGAATTCTGGAGGATTAAGATAGGGTTTCTTTCCTATGTTCTCTATCACTTCCTTATGTGATTCCACGTAGACATATAGTAGACTTTCCCTCTTGATCCTTCCCACCTCAAGTCCTTTCTTCCAACTATTGCATCTCCTTTATTTTTTCCCATTATATATTTTTTACTTTATTAAAAAAATTGTATTGGGAATTCCTTGGTGGTTCAGGTGGTCAAGATTCTACAGCAGGGGGCATTGGTTTGATCCCTGGTCAAGAAATTAAGAGACCTCATGCCCTGCTCCATGACTCTCCAAATTTTATTGAAATATAGTTGATTTACAATATTGTGTCAGTTTCAAGGGCACAGCAGTAATTCAGTTATACATTCTTTCTCAGATTCTTTTCCCTTATAGGTTATTACATAATACTGAATAGTTTCCTGTGCCATATACAGTAGGTCCTTGCTGTTTACCTATTTTATACATAGTAGAGTGTATATGTTAACTCCAGACTCCTAATTTATCCCTGCCTGCCCTCACTTGTCCTGCCTCTTTTAATCTCTGGACTACATGATGAATGCTTTTTGTTTTTGTTCTTGTTTTACTTCTGTCTTGTATTTCATGATTTTTCTATTCAAGTGTATCAAATCTGTTGTTTATTTTTTAAAATTAACTTTCAAATCTCAATCATTTTAGTTTTTATTGCTAGGAATTCTATGGTATTCTTTTCCAAACGTACTTGACCAATCCTTAGATTATGTTGTTCTTTGTCCAAATGTTCAAGATATTAAAAAAAAATCTGTATACATGTATGAATCTTTTTTTTTTAATTGTGATAAAATATACATAGCTCCAGTACTTTGGCCACCTTATGAGAAGAGTTGACTCATTGGAAAAGACTCTGAAGCTGGGAGAGATTGGGGGCAGGGGGAGAAGGGGACCACAGAGGATGAGATGGCTGGATAGCATCACGGACTCGATGGATGTGAGTCTGAGTGAACTCGGGGAGATGGTGATGAACAGGGAGGCCTGGCGTGCTGCGATTCATGGGGTC
>SJYV01047825.1:0-10426 GCA_006410875.1 Neotragus pygmaeus | reverse complement strand
CAGCACCCATCAAACCCGAGCTGTCCTGTTGCCTGTAGAACTACATATCTGTACAAACGCTGTAAAAGTACTTTTTGGTTTGCTGGGTCCAACCCTCTCCCCTAGCTTCAGGACGGCAGGAGTCTATATTGTCACCTGCCCCTACAAGGGCCTGGGGCTGGTAAACGCCTGCACAAGTGTGGGGGGAACAAGTGTGGAATTCTGCAGGGGGAACAAGTGTGGAATTCTGTCCCGAGTTCCTTTTCCATCTCTGCCCGCAGGAAGTCATCTGTGAGCGTGACTTGCTTGTTGCTCGCTCTCCTAGCGCTGTATCAGTAGAGACCTTGGGTGTCTCTCTCGCTGCGGCATCCACGGGGCCTGGAACCCTGCGCGCCCCTGACTGCGTCGCGGGGGAACCAGTGCGCCGTGCGCTGAGCCGGCGGAAGCGCACGCGGCGTCCTCTGCTGCCCTCTGCTGGTCGCACATGGAGAGGCTCAAGAGTGGTGGGCAGACTGGGGGAGGGCCGCGTCGTCATTTTTCATTCTAACACTGTTGGAAACAGACAAAGCCGCCTACCCTTCCCAGCGCTTATACAGTCTACAGCAGGACGACAATCTTTCTGGGTTTTTAAATATTTCATTCTGTTATCCTCATGAATACACTTATCTGGCTGAGTCTCCATTTGTGGGGCTGTTTACTCGTGGTCTGTAGACATTCTGACTTGGTGGATGGTGACTGGATAGAAAGCCACTGCTACCATCTGGCTTGAGAGAGGGCAGATCTCACCCGACCTTTTTCCAGTTCCTGGGATGGGGAGGGAGGGGGCCCGAGTTGGTGAGTCAGCTGCTGCCCCCAGACAGGATCTGTGCGGAGGAGACCGGTGTCCAGCTGCCTGGCTTCCTCAGAAGCAGCTACTCCAGAGGGAGTGTCTCTCCTTGGAGCACAAACTTGAACATGGATGCATTTCACCTGCCCCGTAGTGTCAGGGTGGTTAAACAGAGGCAGAACCGTTGGACTTTCACTTGTTGACCCCAAGACTCTCCCAGTGGCAAATCCCAGAGCCTCGGGCCCAAGAGACACAGGTTTGTTTCAAGCAGCAAGCTGGTTCATTTTGTGTAGTATCCACACCTGACCTTTCTCTGATCCCCCTTATCATTCCTTCAAAAACATTCTGCCCTATTTGTGAGTGAGAAAATATGGTCACTGTTCCTTTTTTTTTTTAACACATTATTATTACTCTGGTCACACGAGATCTCTGTGTGTCTCTCCCACAGGTTGACAGTCACTGATGGGAAAGGCTGTCCTTACTTACATCCCCAGTGTCTAATGGTTCAGAAGAGTTCATACAGTTTATTTAATGAATGACTTTTAGTCCACTTTCCCTCTGCTGTCCTCTCTCTCAAATCAGGGTGGCTGTTTGACTTTCCAAGTATTCCTGTGAACCTCAGAGAGCCACACCTCCAGAGGACACGATGAAAGTTCAGGAGACATGGCATGGAAGGCGGAGGCGGTGGGGGGGGGGGGGCGCCTAGGATTAGTCAGTTAAATTCTGATAGCCATTCTCAACTATAAAGGGGTGTTTGTTTCATCTGTGTTAAAGCCAAGCCTCTTTCTGGGGTGTCTCTACCCTCACAATGTCTTCGATACAAATGTTCACATCTCCCACCCCTTCTACTATTGAATCGCACTGGTGTGGTGATGATAGTTACAAGAGGGAGGGACATGACCAGCCCCTCTGAATCTGGAGAGGACAGTCAGGGAGCGATTCCAGGGCTCACCAAAGGAATGTGGAGGGAGGTGGGGAGATAAAAGGAGGGGAAGGAAAAGGAGAGGAGACGCATACGGAGGCGGGAGTAAGAGGCAGTGATGTAGAAAGGAAAATTGGAAGGAAGATGTAAAGTTGATGGGGGAGGAAAGTCACCAATAATATAAAATGATCATGAGAGGTCAACAAAACAATTTAGCAAAGGTAATTCCAACACTTAATGACAGATGTGGCAAGCAAAGATATCATGGAAACTTTTAAAGTTGTGTTTGTTTGGGCTTATGAAAGAACTTAAAACATTGCCACGATGTGCTGTAAAAAGTTTTAATTCTTATTTTATGTTATTGAGGTTAAACACATGCTCCTCAAAATCTTTTATCCTCCTCTAATGAAGTATAAAAAGAACCCTGGAAAGTGGCATCCAACACCTCATAATATAAAGATTTTCTGTTAATGGAAACAATTCCCACTCCTTGGCCTTCTAGATTACCTCCCAAGCCAAAGCTTGCTCTGCTGATGCCCCACACATGCCTGCTCCACTTATGGGCACTTTCCCCCCATCTCGCACTTTGCTCCCAGGGACCTCCCTTCTGGCAGTAAATGCTCATCCCAGTTGTATGCCTGACTCCAGAACCTTCTGAGGAAGGGGAGGACAGGGCAGTGCTAACGGCAGCAGTAGACCCTGCAAGCTGCACAGTTCAACCTCTGATAGTGGGGGCTCCTGTGCCCCCCACAGGCAAAAGATGGGAGGTGAGAGAAAGGAGGACCCCGGCAGTCTCTGACTCCCCCAGGAACAGCAGCAGCTGAGAAGGCTCAGGTGGTAGAATGTGCTTGTGGCCCCCCGGGTCCCCTTACCTGCTGTCCCTCCNCCCCCCACAGGCAAAAGATGGGAGGTGAGAGAAAGGAGGACCCCAGCAGTCTCTGACTCCCCCAGGAACAGCAGCGGCTGAGAAGGCTCAGGTGGTAGAATGTGCTTGTGGCCCCCCGGGTCCCCTTACCTGCTGTCCCTCTTCACTTTCAGGAGAATCCCTGGGGTGGTTCCCCAGGCTCTGCCTAACCTCTGCTATTATTTACTTCTGCCAAAAGATCCCACACGCAGTCCCTGATTTCCTTTGTCCTATAATCCCCTCCTGCACCAGCCCTCCCCAAAAAGAAAGCACCAGAGAGAAGCAAATGCAATGTATGTTACTATATTTCAAAGCTGCTGAGTGTAATCACTTTGTTGAAATAAAAAACACATGATTAGATATCTGAATTGAATAATAATTTTGGGGGTCATACTTAATAGTACTCAGAATTAGCTCATTTCATTTGTAAAAAAGGTGTTTCAAGCATGCTTTGTGTAAAACCAAAATCTTGATTTTAAAAAATAATCAAAAGGGTCTGCTTTACTATCAAAAAAGGGATGGAGAAGAAGTTGTGTGATGTCAACCAAGGGCTATGCATGCAGTTTCCAGGAAGATTAAAAAATTTCTCCTAAAGATTCTTAACTGAAAAAACACAAGATAATGTTAATGGTGGCAACAACGACAAAATGTCAGACAGCAATCTTTCCAGATTCTTTGACACAGATATCCCTGTCACAAACCCTGTGGAAGTGGGCACCATCACAAGGAAGAGGAAGGGGCTGGGGGAGGGTAAGCCCTCCTCTGGGCACAGCATTTTCATTCTGGTTACAGCACCTGCCAGGGGCCAGGCCCTGGGACCAGGGCCTCGATCCCTGCCCATTTTCTGCTCTTCCTTAGTCAAGATCAGAGCTGCAGCAAGAGCATCCTGCCCAGCGCTGCCCCATGCCCACCAAGACGGTTAGCAGCAGGCAGTGTCCCCTGCTTTGGAAGGTGTCCTGTGCCCATTCTGGGCAGCTCTCTCTGGTGCTGGAAGTCCCCTCCCCTGCGGCAAGGTGCCTGCGGGTGATCTGCACCGTGCCCAGCAGTGGGGAGCAGGACCGGAGACCACTGCCACGTCCGTGCCCCGGGCCAGCGCGGCGCCCCACTCACTACCCCGTCTCCCCAGCTGCCCCTTCTATCGTTCGCTTTCGAGGTGGACCCACTGTCCTTGCCTTCTGGACCCCTGACTGGTCGATGCCTCCTGCTGTAGGGAGGGGCCAGGACTGGACACGGGGCTTCACTGGTACTGGAGCTGGCAGAGCATCCATCCCACTTTCGACACTGTACCTCTCTTGATAAGCAGTGATAAGTACCAATAAGGATCATGTCATACTGGGCCATTACGTTGAAATGGATGAGTTACCCACAATACATCCATCAAAAATCCCACAACTCCAGTTCTAAAATTTACACCTAAAAATGTATACAACTACTTTGAGTCTATCTTCTTAAACCTATTAAAATCACAGAAGCCCCATTCCCTCCTCTGTACTACTCACAGGAAGTTCCCAACTGTGAAGCTAGGTGTATTTTTTTTTTTAACAGCTAAGTCTAGGGGGAGAGCTAATTAAAAAGCTAAAATATCATTTGTCGAGTTATTTTTTCCACCACTCACTGTTGCCTGAACTGCAGCCCTTTCTTAGTGGAGGAGGGTGGGGAAGGAGGCGGGCACACTTCCCCGGGGAAAACAGAGCCAGCTACGAGCTTCTGAGGGGCTGAACGGAAGTGTCACAACTTCAGAGGAGTGTGGAAGAGACTTGCCCTGTGCCTCCTGAGCAGCCGAGACCACTTCTCGCTCTCTTGCTCTGCATGTTGCCATGGTCTCCAGAGACAGTCACATGTAAACCCGCTGGTCCTGGCCAGAGGCAGTCCTGCCCCAGCCTCCTGAGGCTCGGATCCCGTCTTCCTGGAGGTGTGCAGGCAGGCGCGTCTGCTGCCTGCCCGGGCGAAGTGCCCATGGCTTGCAGGGGGTGTACTGTGCCCAGGCAGCAGTTCCGACAGCTCCCCATCTCATAGGCTTGCCCCTTATGGAGGCCTCCTTCGGGTCGAGCCCACACATGCCCAGCACCCTCAAGGCACAGACCATGCCGTTTGCTAGCTGGGCACGTGGCTCTTGGCACCATCCCTGCCGGAAGCGTGAGCCGCCAACAGTGGGGGCGGCGATGGGAGTGATTGAGGTCCACCGCCTGGAGCCCCCACGGGCATGAAGCATCACCTTCCCCAATCAAGGAGGAGGGGCAGTGACGGCTTGGCTCACAGGCCGTCCTGAGTAAATGGAGGCACCGGCAGAGCCCAGAGCCAGGCCTGGGTGTCATAAATACTGGTTACTGTGGGTCACAGTTTGGCTTTGATATAGCCTTGTCTGAGGAACGTGTAAAAGAATGAACCACAGATTAAAGGCAGAGATCGAGCAGGGAGGCGCTCTGCCCTCGTGGTCCTCCAGCTGGGAGATGCAGCGTCTCAGCAGGGCTCCACTGTCACCCTTCACCCTCCGCTGCAGGACATCCCACCTGACGGACGCCCAAGCCCTCACACCTGCACCCACTCCCATCTCCTCCTTCCCCTCAGAGTCCCCACAGATTTCAGGGGCCTCTCCTCCAGCTTAGCCTTCATCTCCAAATCTGGACACAAAAGGGCTCGCTTCCAAGTAATGTAGAAGCCCTACGTCTGCGGCACAGTAGCTGATGGAGAAGAGACACAGCCAAGTGTCTCTGCTCCTCTAGGGAGACCCAGTCCTGGCTGTACGCAGGCGCCCGGATGCTCTTCCCTCCCACGGGCAGCGTCTCCAGCAGTGGCCACAGCCGGGAGGGCCTAGGCGGTGGAGAAAAGGGGCATGCTCTGGGCAGGGGGAAAGACGCAGGCCCAACACATGGGACACATCTTCACTTGCTGCTCACATCCTTGAGCGACGCTCCAAGTGCCCCCCGGTACTGATACCCTCTTGTACTTCTTAATGGGAGAAAAGGACATACTCACAAGGCAGCTTTAAAAATCCTAAAAATGAGCCACACAGAGAAGCCACATGGAATAAAGGCTTAGGTAATAGAGTCTCAGCACTCTTCCTAATAAAGACAGAAGGTGTTGGGGTGACACTCAAGGGTACAGAACCACAGGGCCATCCGCAGAGCGCTCCTCCAGAGTGGGCTGTGGAGCCCCTTGGGCAGGGCTGAGGCACTTCCTAGGAACTGTGTTCAGTTTCCTGGGTTCCCTTTCCTTTGGAGCCCTTGGCTTTCTACACCCAAGACTGCTGATGAGCCTTTGCCCATCGTGGGGACAGAATGAGACACAGACACAAGCTGGCGAGTGGGTAGCCAGCACCTCGGGAAAGGGATCATGACGCTCTGGAGACCTGCCTTCCACCCCTAGCCCCTGGTCCACAAGACAGCTGAAGGCACCTGGGGAGAGGTTCCAGGGGCACACCTTCCCTTCACCTCCCCGTGCGCAGCCTGGTGAGTGGTCAGCTGGCTCAGCACAGGGCTCTTTTCCGGCCAACCACTGCCCAGACCTCAGCTCAACACAGGGTCAACCTGGGCTGCGTCAGGTCTTCAGCCAAAAACTCCCGCCTGGATCCAGGGCAAGAAAGGAATGCAGCTGAGAGAATGATGCAGGGAGGGGTGCACCTTGAGCATCTGCAATATTTCAGATCAGAAGAGAGGTTGGATCTCACCTGTCTATAAAGCCTCAGACAGGAGAAAATGCCCTATAAAGGCATTACATAAACTGGGCCTAAAGCCGCCAGCCCTGCTGGTGAATCCGGGGAGCAGTTTGTGCAGTGGTTTAGACCATGGTCTCAGCGTCAGGCCCACCGTCTCACCCGGGCAAGCAGTAAAACATCCCCCTTGCCAATGCCTACCTGCAAGCTGGGGACGCAGGTGTCCAGGCCCACCCCGCGGGGAGCCTGGGCAGAGAACTGGGCACAGGGAGCTCTCTCGGCCCATGGACGTGGCATGTCTGTCTGCACATGGGTGCCCGTGGCGCAGGTCAGTGAAACCTTCCTCCCCTCCCATCAGCCTGTCACTGAGTTGTTCTCCTCCACCTCAGGGCCTGCTGTGGGGGGTGCCTTTTCCCTTCGCCACAGGCTGGAGAGGGCATCTCTCAATGGTGGTGGCATGCCTGCCTCGCCCCGTCAGGGGCCCTCTCCATGCAGATGCTGAGGCAGGGCTCCTCAGGGTGGCGGTGGTGCCCGCCATGCACTCAGGTCCTCCCCGTCCATCTGCAATCTTATCTCGGCAGCAGCTACAGAGTTAATCCGTTTTTGGTGGCCAGGTCTTGTCTAATGCAGTCAATAAACTGGATTCCTTTGCCCAGAATGGTCCAAACGCCAAATTTCTATGTCACTTGCCTGAGTTTTTAAATACTCATGTAATGTTCCAGTGACCAAAATAAAATATTGTTCAAAATTGAGGCTTTGGGGAGGAAGCAGAGTGTGGGAAGAAAAGACAAATACAGACCCCGCTAAAGAAGCTACCAAATCCAAACAGAAAATCTTCCTAATTAGATTCTCCTAAGAATTAGCCTGGTGGTGTTTGTGGTTCAGTTGCTTGGTACTGTCACTGTCTGACTCTTGTGACCCTATGGACTATAGCCTGTCAGGCTCCTCTGTCCTGGGATTCTACAGGCAAGAATACTGGAGTGGGTTGCCTTTGCCTCCTCCAGGGGATCTTCCTGATTCAGGGATCAAACCTGAGTTTCCTGCACTGCAGGCACTCTCCTGCACTGCAAGCGGATTGTTTACCTCTGAGCCACCAGGGAAGCCCAAGAATTACCTTACCTACTTCCAAAGACAGCTGAGGCCATGTGACACAGCAGAAACTCTATGGAGCCCAACAGTTTACCTTGCATTCAGCTATTAGATGTTCTCTCGAGAAGCTTAGAAGTCCTGCTGGTGCTTTCCCAACAGAGTTGGGAGCTCAGTGTCCACCCTTCCTTTCTAGACCGTGCGGCACAGATCTCCCACAGGACTGGTGTGCTACAGAATGAAGGGGGCCACCTACCTCCCAGCCTCTGCCAGGGCCCTGCTGGCAGCCTCTCCCCTGAGAACCTCTAGCTGGGCCCCTTCCTGGTCAAGAACAATGACCAGCTTCCCAGTGAGCCTGTCCAATGTGGACCTGCCAGCCTTCAGACCCAGGGAGGTAGGGAGTCTGGTGACTTTTGACCAGTCACCCCACACCCCATCCATGGGTGCGGTCCAGGTCCCTGCAGGCTTTCCTAGTCAGTGCCGCCTGACATTTTGTCCTCCTAGAAAGAGAAGAGAAATCCCTTTGAACCCAAGAGCTGGTGCTATCACAGCAGGTTCCACCAGAAACCCAGACCAGACACCTGCTGGTCTCTCAATCATTTATCAGAAACCAGGTGGCCACCATCTTAAAACCAGAGCACTAATATGGCATAATTACTCTATAATTACTTGGTAGTGTGAAGTCAGCCACTATTGGTCACAGCAGCACCTCTGGAGTTGAATGACACACGGCCTAGCAGAGAACAGACCTGGGTGGAGGCAGGCATGATGTGTCTAATGGCAGAGGCATCTATTAATGCAACTAAGCAGTCACAGGACAGGGCATCATGTGCATTTCTACCCATCAACAGTCAACTGGATGTTTCTTCTAAACTGCTCATTGGTTCATGATACTAGAGTGGCAAGATCATATATACTAGATTATACCAGAAATCAAGACTCACAAGAGTGGCCTGGAGTTTTGTCTTTGACCTTTTAAACAAACTCACATATTAACAAAGAGCCAACATCTAAATAGACTTTTATTTTTTCTTTTACTTACTTGGACAGAAAAGAAAATTCATCAGCTTCCATTAGAGTCTCCCTAAGTGTTGGAAATGCATTAAACTCAGAAATAGTGGACCTTGTAGAAAAGCATCACAAATTAAAAATAGATTTCTCCATGTGGTAAAAGTTCTTTCAATCCAATTAAAGGACATGGCAAAGGTGTTTTGAAACACAATTTAAAATGTGGCCTACAATCCGTGGCATCGAGTTAAAGCCACAGGGCGAGGGGGCCATGGTGAACTGGGTGCAGATACGATGTGATCTGGGGCATGCCGTCAGCAACACCTGTGATTGACTGAGTGACGAGGAGGACCGTCCCAAAGCCTGAGGAGAGGAGGTGTGCATTTGTAAAAATAAGGGGGCGACGTAAATTGGGCTGAAGGGAGATCACGTAACTTCAGAAATTGCTCGTTTCTTATCGGTGGGGACAGCCAGACCCGCCGACCACCCGAGCGGAGGTCTCCCAGGGAGACGTGTGAACCTCGGTTCAGAGAAGGCCCAGGTGTCCCGAGAAGTAAGTAGAGCCCTTGCTGCCAGCTGCTCATCATGGAGGCCTTTCAGGCTGGTGGTGAGCAGACCCCAGGCCCTGCGCGTCACACCCAGCCAAGCTGTACAGGTGGGTCTGCCAATGCCCGCCACACCATCACGAGGCGGGCAGTGAGGCTGGCCAGCACTGCCCAGGGACCACATGAGAGAGAGAGAGTGGTCACCCACAGAGACAATCTCGTCTCAGCCGTGCTGTGTATTTTCCAAAACAAGTAATTCTGCCAGTGACGGCGTCTGTGCAAAGCGCAAGGCCCACAGGCCCCCATGGTCTGATGGATGCAAAGTACCCTTTCTGGCCCAGGTTCAGGCCCAGGCCCGTGATCATGCAAGGAGCCACAACAGGGTGGGGTGAGGGGGTGAGGACAGAAGAGGGACATTTCCTTTTACAGAAGATCTTGAGCAACAGTAAGAAAATAACCTGAAGATGTATCTAAAAATAAAAACAGCGTCACACTTCACCAGCATCCTGTCACCGTCTTTCTCCCCATACACCAGCCACTCCGGGACAGGCAGGAGTGCCTTGTGCACACACCAGAGTGGCCCCACTCCCCATGCCAACACTGCCTTTCAGCGATGCCAGGCTGTGTGTCTTCTGCTACGAACCCTGTTCTGAGCTGCCCACTCGAGGCGAACAGTGGCAAACCCTCTGGGCTCCTACACACCCCCAGACAATCCCCGCTGCACAGGGCCCAGCTAGCTCCCTTCCCATCGCCCTCAGATGCTGTGTGACCTGCACCACGCCGTGGACATCTTTCATCTTCTCCAGCTCGTTCCACCCCTGGCGCCCATGATGGCAGCAGCCCTTCCGGGTCCCTGTGCTGAACAGGCTCCCCAGGGCCTCCAGGGGACTGCGAGGGTGCCCTGCGCTGCGCGGGTGGCACAGAAGGTCCGGCTCAGGGCCGCACCTGCAGGGTGCTCACTCCAGGGTGGTGGCCACTCTCCGCAGGGAAGCCGTGCTCTGCTCTGTGTGGAGACCGGATGGTGCCCCCCTCTGACCAGGTCCATCCTGGTGCCTCCAGAGGCCCTGGGCACCCTGCCTGGACTGCGGCCACACACAGGGCGCCCACGGGTCTCTGACCGGCAGGGCAGACGTCAGGCTCCCCCACCCCTCCCTGGACCTGGTCCTTACCCAGCCCGGGCCACGCCCAGGACATCAGAGGCTTGGAGAGGTATCCTCCAGGCCCAGCAGCTCGTGCACGAGTCTCTCACCGAACTGGGCCCGGCTGTACCTCTTCACGTGGTAGGCATCTGACATCTTGTACAGAATGTAGGCGTTATTGACCGCTATGCTGACGGCAAACCAGAACACCTGTTGCCAGGTCTTGTTCGGTTTATGAGAAATGAAATACCTAAGAGGACAGAAGGGTAAAAAGGGCTGACTCAGATGGTGCCCAGGTGCCCCGTGCAGGAGAGATTCCCAAAGGCTCCGTCAGGCTCAACAGGGTGCTGTCGGGAGCGTGGGGG
>SJYV01047818.1:0-14751 GCA_006410875.1 Neotragus pygmaeus | reverse complement strand
CGGCGGGGCTGGGCGGCGGCGGGAGCGCCTGGGCGGCAGGCAGGCCGGGCCCTGGTGGGAGTGGCGGGGATGTCCCGGGGTTGCGCCCGCGTCAAAGAAACCCCCCAGAGCAGGAGGCGGGCACTGCACTGTTGGGGGCCGGGGGTCGCAGGCTTGGGACGGGATTGACAGGACGCGGCCCGAGCGGCCGGCAGCGCGGGCACTCCGTTTGCGTGTGACCTCGGCAAGCCGCCTCTCTGGGCCTCGGCTTCCTGGTCTGTCTAATGGGAATGGCGTCTGTGCGCGCCACCTGCAGGGCTGGGCCGAGCGCCCCTCCGCTTAGGCAGGACAAACCCAGTTACACAGGTCTGGGCTCCTTCCTCCCCTTAAAACGGGCTTCCCTTGTGGCTCAGCTGGGAAAGAATCCGCCTGCAATGCGGGAGACCTGGGTTCCATCCTTGGGTGGAGGAAGGTTTCCTGGAGAAGGGAAAGGCTACCCACTCCTTGGCCTGGAGAATTCCATGGACTGTATAGTCCATAGGGTCGCAAAGAGTCAGACACGATTGAGCGACTTTCACTTTCACTTCCCATTAAAACAGAGCTCGGCAGAGGACCAGAGGGTTGGATGGCATCACCGACTCAATGTGTTTGAGCAAACTTCAGGAGATGGTGAAGCTCAGGGAAGCCTGGCTGCTGCGGTCCATAGGGGTTGCAAAGAATCCTACACGCAACACCACCCCATTAAATATTCTGAGGCTTCTGGCACCAAGCCTGGGCTGGGCGGCAGGGTGCAGAGATAGAGGCAGTGGGCTGGGCCTGGAGAAGCCAGTAAAGGAGGCTTTCCCTCCGGCCGGAAGGTGGGCCCCTGCAGCTGCGGCAAGTCAGCCAGGCCGGGGCCCTTCCGTGTGCCAGGCCTAGGCTCTTCAGGTAGTGCCAGGCACTTGGAGTACTTGCTTGCTCCTTGGCCTGTTTTTAGCAAGGCCACGTGACCTGAACACTGCTTCTAGATGATAAGATACTAGGTGTAGACTCTGAGAAGCCAGACCCTGACCCCTCAGTAGGCGGAAAGATCCTTTTCTGTTGCCACCTCTGCACTAGGAAGAGTTCTGAAGGAACCCCCTCTTCTCAGCTCTCCTCTGTCCCGCAGTGCTTAGGGCCTCAGGCCATCCCTCAGTCAGTTCCAACACAGCGCCTTAGCTGGGCTTGTCCAGGGCTTGTCCCCAGACTGTTCAGGAGGTGAGTACTGAGTGAATGGAAGAAGTCTTTTGTTCCCACACCCCCACCTGCACCCCCATGCTCCCTGTTTAGTGGCTAGGACTTGTCCAACTCTTTAGCAGCCCCATGGTCTGTAGCCTGACAGGCTCCTCTGTCCATGGAATTTCCCAGATAAGAATACTGGAGTGGGTTGCCAATTCCTTCTCTAGAGGATCTTCCCAGCCCAGGGATTGAACTCACGTGTCTTGTGTTGGCAGGCAGGTTCTTTACCACTGAGCCTCCAGGGAAGCCCCAGGTGCTCCCTACCGAGGCTTAATAAATAATCCCACCTACCGTTTACTGAGTGTCTGTGCTGTGCCAGATTCTATGCTAAGTGCTGAGTTCATGCTTTCCTGTGAGGGGGCATGGACGGGTCACTTGGGTAGTTCAGCCAAACCAAAGCTGGATGCTGGCATGGGACAGATTCTGGAGGCAACGGGCTGCTCCGCCTGTTCAACTGAGCTGCACAGACTTGCACAACTCCATTGTCAGAGCGGCTTGGCATTCCTCGTGCAGGGACTGAAGTCAGTGCGGGGGCCTGCGCTGCCATTCTGGAAGCTTGCAGGACTGTCGGCTCAGCCAGGGTCCAGGTCCTACTGATTCTGCCCCTCAGTGTCCCTCTCATCTGCCTGGGTCTCACCATTAGTCTCCAGACCATCATCCAGAGCACCCTTCCCCTCATTGCCAGTTCTCCCCTTTAAACCCATCCTGATCCTCCGTCTTCTGGAAAAAGCAGTTTCTGTTCTTGCTTCTCTGGTGGCTCGGATGGTAAAGAATCTGCTTGCCGAGCAGGGGGCCCAAGTTCAATACCTAGGTCCGGAAGATCCCCTGGAGGAGAAAAATGGCAACCCACTCCAATATTCTTGCCTGGGAAATCCCATGGACAGAGGAGCCTGGTGAGCTACAGACCATGGGGTTGAAAAGAGTCAGACACGACTGAGTGAATAACACACACCACCCCAGGGAGAGGCCTTTTGCCACATTTTGGGGGGAAGTTTATGAGGCTCTGGGCCATATTTTTAACCTATTCTCCAGCCACCCACTGCAGGCTTTCCGATACAGCAGAACAAACCAGTTCTCACTTCCCTGCCTGGCTTCAGCTGGGCCTTCCACCTGGGCTCCCACCATCCCCACCTGCGTCTCCAGGCAGGGCCCAGTGGCCTGGATGCTGCCAGATCGAAGCTGCCTCTCGGCTCTCTTGGTTCCTCTGCGAGGACTGTGAGCTCCTAGAGGGAGACAGGACTCCCAGGAGGGAGCTTAGACGTCACTGACTCCCTATTGTCCAGCACAGTGTGTGTGCGTGCAATTGCTCAGTCATGTCTGACCCTTTAAGACCCCATGGACCCATTAGGCTCCTCTGTCCATGGTATTTCTCAGGCGAGAATACTGGAGTGGGTTGCCATTTCCTACTCCAGGGGGTCTTTCCGACCCAGGAATCGAACCTATGTGTCTTGCTTCTCCTGCATTGACTTTATCACTAGCGCCACCTGGGAAGCACAGCACAGTGTGTGCTGAGGCATAATAAGTGAATGAGGGACTTCCCTGGTGATCCAGTGGCTAAGACTCTGCTCTCCCAGTGCATGGGGTCCTGGGTTCAATCCCTGGTCAAGGAACTAGATCCCCCATGCTGCAATTAAAGATCTTTCATGCCAAAATTAAGGCCTGGCACAGCCAAAAAAAGAGAATAAGTGAACGAGGGGCTGCAGATGGGACCAGCCTGTCCCCATGGGTTCCAGTGAGTTTCCAAGACACACTTCAAGCAAATAACCCTAACCTGGTTACATTCCACCCAATAGAGAATACCAAGGGCAGGTCAAGGGTGGGAGCTGTGAATCCCGGAAGCCCTAGGCCTTGCCACTGGCACTGCTGAAGGCCCAGCAGGAGGCCCAGCGTGCCCCTCCCCACCTCAGGCCACCCAGTGGATGGTCCCAGAAAATCGTCCCTCATCATGCCCCAGCCCTGCTGTGTGAGGAGGCCTCTGGGCTTCCTGTCAGATTTTTCTATAGAGGATAGGAGGGATGGGATTTAATATTAGCTAACATTTACCACCTGCCAGGGATGTGTGAAAGGCTTTCCATGTGTATTTCATTTACTCCTCACATAGCCATCGTACAGTTGGGGAAATAAAAGCACTGAGACGTTCAGTAACTTGTGAGGATGCAGAGTGTCAGTGCCGGGATTTGATTGTAGGTTGTCTCGCTCCATGATGATTTGAATTTAGGATAATCAGGTGGGCCTTTCTCTGTTCACTGGCTTGTAGGGGCCATGGGCTACCTCGTGATAAGCTGGCCTTCTTTCCCTCTCAGTGCGGCTGAGAAGCAGCAACTTCGGGAACTTGCAGACGCATGACCTTGTTAGCACAAGAGCCCTGTCGCAGCAACCCAGATGTCGCCGAGAGGCCATCGGCCTTACTAGCACTCCCATCGCCCAAGAAGTTCAGGCAGCACTCCAGTGGCTGCACCTGCTAGGGTTCCGGGGCAGTGAGTGGGGCCAGCTACAGAGGGTGGGCCCAGGGGCGAGGGGCTCTATTACTGTGTCAGACTGAGGCAACCAACAAAATATAAAACATGCAGAACCGTGCCGGTTGTGGAACAATCACTTTTCTGCTCAAAAGCCTTCAGTGGCTCCAGATAATCTGCCATGATTTACCCCTTTGGGATGAGTAGGGTGTGGACTGGCGATAATGTTTTCTCACCATTAAAAACAAACGTCTGTGGGACTTCCCTGGTGGGCCAGTGGTTGAGACTTGGCCTTCCAACACAGGGAGTGCAGGTTTGAACCCTGGTCGGGGAGATGAGATCTCAACGTGCCTCCCAGCCGCCAGCCACCCACCTCCAAAACCCCAAACCATAAAACAGAAGCAATAAAAAAAAAAAAAACAGAAGCCTTATGTAACAAATTCAGTAAAGACTTTTAAAATGATCCACATCAAATACAACAGCAGCAAACAAACAAAAAAACGAAATATCTAGATTCTAGCTCTGTAAATCCTTTCCCATCTGGGCTTGTTCCTCTCCCTCTCCTAACAACCCCTGCCCCCACCACACCTGGTGCTCTTGGTAAAGAATCCACCCGCCACTGCAGGAGACACGAGAGATGCAGGTTCGATCCCTGGGCCACGAAGGATCTTCCTGGAGTAGGAAATGGCAACCTCTCCAGTATTCCTGCCTGGAAAATTGCAGAGAAGCCTGGCGGGCACCAGTCCCATGGGGCTGCAAAGAGTCAGACAGGACTGAGCACACCCACACACGCACCTAGCACAGACCTACTTTAAGTTTCACCTGACCACTGCAATAATTTCTCCCTTATTCTCTCACTACAAGCATCCATTTGCTCAACATGTATGTCTTAGCCGGAGGCTGTGCTTGGAACTGGGGGCTCCACAAAGTAGACCTCTTCTCCTGGAGCTGGTGGTCCAGCAATGCAGGCAACACCAATAATTAGCCATTATCAAGACCAGTCATGCTGGGCTCAGGTGTCCCCTAAATGCCCAGAAGGAAAAAGGGAAGCTAAGGAAGGAACGGGGTGATGGGCAGAGAGATGGGGGCCAGGGGGAGAGGTAACAACTTTGTCCAGGCTCTTTTTTTTTTTTTTTTGGTCACACCTCAAGGTATTCAGAATCTTAGGACCAGGGATTGAACCCGTACCCCCTGCAATGGAAGCACAGATGCCTAAGCACTGGATGGCCAGGAAAGTCCCAACTTTGTCCTAGTCCTAACCTGGCTACCCCACCATGGCTTACCAGGATAGACTTGATTCCAGATAACACCTTCCAGCCTAGGTCTTCTTTGTAAAAAGGGAGGACTGGGTGAGACAGTCCTACATGGGACTCAGCCATACCTATACGTGTACCCGTTCTCCCCCAAACCTCCTCCCGCCCAGGCTGGCATTTAAGACTGAATGGTTCCGTGTGCTATATATACAGTAGGTGCCACAGGTTGGTGACCTACCTATTTTGAAAAGCGGTTTCCCAAACTCCCTAACTATCCCTTCCCCCTGGCAACCATAAGTTTGTTTTCTAAGTCTGTAAGGTCTCACTTTTTTAAAAAAAATCTGTAAAATGAGAATATAAAATAGTGCGACCTCACAAGCTAGTTGTCAGAATGAAATGGGTTGCCATCTGCTCCTATGATGGGAACGATGCCTGTAACAAGGTAATCACTCAATAGGTGTTAGGCATTCTTCCTAACACCTTAAAATTATGTTGAAAACCATTGGAAGTGTGTACTCCACAGTCAAAACAGTGGTTGGTGGCCCAGAACTTACCAAGGGGTCTTCCCGACCCAGGGATCTGACCCAGGGATCGAACCCGGGTCTCCTGCATTACAGGCAGATTCTTTATTGTCTGCGCCACCAGGGAAGCCCATAGACATGTAAACACTCAACACAAATATGAAATTATTAATTACAATAAATGCAAAGCAAGAAAATGGACCTGAAGGACAAGTGTGGGAGCCAGTAGAATGAAAGGGTGAATGCTTCAGGGTCTCCTGCCCAGGCCACGAGTATTCAGTACTCAGGGATTAGGGAAAGGGAGGGGCTTCTGGCGGTCCAGTGGTTAAGACTTCCTCTTCCAGTGCAGGGGTCTCCGGGTTTGATCCCTGGATGATTCCTGAATCGGGAAGATCCTCTGGAGAAGGGATAGGCTACCCTCTCCAGTATTCTTGGGCTTCCTTTGTGGCTCAACTGGTAAAGAATCATCTGCAATGCAGGAGACCTGGGTTCGATCCCTGGGTTGGGAAGATTCCCCTGGAGAAGAGAAAGGCTACCCACTCCAGTTTTCCAGCCTGGAGAATTCCATGGACTATACAGTCCATGGGCTCACAAAGAGCAGGACATGACTGAGCGACCTTCACTTTCACTTGAGGAGCTAAGATCCCTTGGCCAGGAAACCAAACAGAAAACAGAAGCAATATTGTAACAAATTCAATAAAGACTTTAAAAATGGTCCACATTAAAAAAAAAAATCTAAAAAAAAAACCAGCAGTAGGAATTAGGGAAAAGGAGATTTCATGCTGAAGGAAGAAAGATTACTAAAAAGACATGAAGTAGACACTGTTGAGTGGAGTCGAGCCTTCTTCAGAAAGGAGGAGATGAAATCTTTCCCAAAATACAAGTTGGATGGTGTCATTTCTAGGCTTAAAAGGCCCCCGTGTCTCTCTGTCCTGGGCATAAAGACCAAATTTCATGTTTTCTAGCAAAACGGGCCCCACATTCCAGCTCAATCTCTCTGATGTCTGGCTTTTGCTGCCTAGCTTTTCTCGCCCGAGAATGGTCCAGGAATATTCCTGTGGACCAGACAGTTGTCCTCAGGACCCACCTCCTCTCCCTTCTCCCAACTCGTTCCAGTCTCCTGGTGACAGCAGGAGCTGTTTTGTTTGCCACTCGCCCCACCCCCCAGGACCCCGAGTGGCTCCACGACCTGCCACGTGGAAGGCCCTGTGCAGATGCTGAGGTTCCCTATGCCAGCCGTCTGCAGCATCCACAATGCCCCGAGTGACCTGCTCCCTCTCACCTGTTTCCTAAAAGACTCTTCCCAACATGCTTCCATTCACCTCACTGATACCTGAACAACCTTTGGCTCCATAGCTTAGAGGCTTCCTCTTCCGAGAAGCTCTCCCTGACCACCCCTCAAGGCTTCCACACTGGGTTGTATTTGTCCCCACTCCTATTGCCTCACAGAAGTCAGTCCTGGTGCTCCTCCCAGCGCTTAGATTCAAGGGGAGGGAGACAGAACATGAAAGAACAAATAGGAAAAAAAATATGTAGTGCAATGGGAGGAGGAGGGAGGCAGCGTGGGAAGCGAGGTGGCAGTTTGGGGTGGGTGGGGGGCGGTCAGAGGCGTTCCCGGGAGAAGACCTGCAGGAAGAGAGGGTAAGTGACACCTAGGGGGAGAGCAGGCCAGGTCAATGCAGGGAGCCTGCCTCAGGGAGCACAGCCAGTGTGAGTGGAACTGAATGAAAGAGGGACAGAGAGGAGAAAAGGGGGGCAGGGAGAAGGGCCCAGAGTAGACTCAGAGCTTTGCAAGACCTTAGGCTTTTACTCTGAGTGAGATGGCAAACTAAAGACACCAGCATTCACTACACCTGCCCTGGCCAGGCAGGGTCCTGAGGACAGAGAGAAAAACAGCCCCCCTCCCAGGGGCTCCCAGGGCCGTGCAGTGTTCCCCAACCAACTCAGACCTGCACTGTAGAGCAGCCCCTGCGACCAGCACACACAGGTGGGCTGAACACTTTACTTGACCTGTATGCTGTGTTCTGATGAAGAGTTATTACATACAGGTGATTAAGACAAGTTCCCTATCAACTTCCTCTTCTTTTCTTTCTCTTTCTGTGCTTGCCTTGCTTTCTTCCAGAAACATTTATTCAAAGCCTATTATACTAGCTACAGAACTGGATTATAACCCATGGAATAAAATATCCACAAATCCATACTGATGTACGTGGGTGAATGAATAAATGAATACATAAATGAGGAAACACGGGAGAGGAAAGAACAGCTCTTTTTTACAGAAGGATTCCAATTAATAAATGCAGAAGGAATGAGGGAAATAGGAGCTTACCATTAGAATACCATAGTAATAATCATGGCAGCCAGCATCCACTGATGCATGGAAAAATTAGTGGGAAAAGTTTAAGGAGGAAGAGTGTATTTGCATTGTCTAAAAAGTATTTATTAACTACAAAAAGAAAAATAATAACTGAACAGTGGAAAAATATGGCAGACACCATCTTAAACAAGTTGAAGAAGACATATGAACATCAGGTATCCGTAATGTAGTGAAAAGAAGGCCTTTTCCGTTATACTTCCCCAGAAGGCATAACTTCCCTCAAAGTGAAGGACGTTCTACAAAACACTTGACCAGTACCCATCAAAAGTGTCAAGATCACGATTAATGTAAGGAAGGACTGAGGGACCCTTAAGGGGGAGGGGAGACTAAGGTTACATGATGAGCAGACTTAACGTACCGTCCAATGGGATCCTAGAAGTGGGGTGGGGGTGGGGGAAGATTGGTGGAAAAATTGGTGAAATCTGAATAAAGTCTGCAGTTAATTTTATTTAATAGTATTGTCCCCATGTTATTTTCTTGGGTTTGATCACTATACTGTGGTTATGTAAGATGTTAACTTGAGAGGAAGCGGGGCAAGAGGATATAGGGGAACTCTCAGTGCTATTTTTGCAACTTTTCTGTAAGTCTAAAATTATTTCAAAATAAAAAGAGAAAAAAAAATTAAGAAAACAATTATAACCCTAAGACCCAGCTTATGTTCTCTGAACACAATTGCCTTCAAGAGGAACCAGAGCTCCTTCGAGAATGGCTGATTCTAGATCTGAACCCCAGAGAATTCTGGAAGGTCTGGAAACACCAGCTAGCAAAGAGGCTATCAAGACTTACAGGGTGTGGGACTTCTCTGGTGGTCCAGTGGTTTGATTCCGCATGCAGCTTGGCCAAAAACTCGAAACAAGCAAAAACATACACGCACTGGCGTCTCTCGTGGCTCAGTGGGCAGGAATCCACCCGCAAACACAGACACAGGTTTAACCCCTGATCTGAGAAGATCCACACGCCTCGGAGCAGTTAAGCCCGTGTGCCACCTATACTGAGCCTGTGTTCTGGAGTCCAGGAGCTGCAACTGCTGAAGCCCGTGCAGCCTAGAGCCTGTGCTCACAATACGAGAAGCCACTGCTTCAAGTTCTCCGCAATGAGAAGGCTGTGCAACTAGGGAGCAGCCCCGGACCGCCACAACTAGAGAAAAGCTCTCACAGCAACAAAGACTCAGCACAGGTAAAAGTAAATACATAAATAAAAAGTTAAAAACATGTATTTAAAAAACATATATATGTATATGTTTTTGCTAAAAACAAAAAAAAAGACAAAGGACTCAGGAGCTGAGTTGAGGTTTCCATAGGCCTTTGGTGGATGCTGGTGAAGAAACTCATTATTTTGAAGACTGGTGAATAAAGGATGAGATTGAAGCATTTTTCATGCTCTTCCTTTGAGATCTGTACCTCAGATGAATCAGACAGGTGGTGAGAGGAAGTTTCTCTTCACAGAGGTATTCTGGAATCGATCATTCCAGAGAATGATTAGATGATTTTCATCTTACAACTCCTCATGAATTTAGGGACTTCAACATGACAAGGCTGCTCATGTCACACCAAGGAAGACAGCCAGACATTTTTTGCCTCCTAGTGAAATCACACAACATCTCTTCTGAATTAGTCTTGTCAAAAAAACTCTAATTTGAATCGAATCAGGCTTTAGGTGAAACTATCCCTTTAGGAGAAATACAAAGAACAGAGAAATTTGTTAAATTAGACCACAGTGATGCAACCAGCAAACTGTCAGCTATTTTAGGATAAATAATGTGTTTTCAAAGAACATAAAAAGAGAGGAAGGGGGACACTGTAGATAAAAGATACCTAAACAGTATATCAGCTAATTACATAAAGCTGTCATGATTTTCATCCTGCTTTTTTTTTAAGCAACTGTTAATTGGAAATACCTGTGCATATGTGACACTATTGGAAATCTGAACACAGACCGACCATTTGATAATATTAAGGAATAATTGTCTGTCTTCTTAGATGTAATGGTATCGTGGTTGCCATATATATGTGCATATATTTGTGGGCATCCCAGGTGGCTCAGTGGTAAAGAATCCACCTTCAATGCTGGAGATGCAGGAGATATGAGTTCGATTCCTGGGTCAAGAAGATCCCCTGGAGGAGGGCATGGCAACCCACTCTAGTGTTCTTACCTGGAGAATCTAATGGACAGAGGAGCCTGGTGGGCTACAGTCCATAGAGTCGCAAAGACTCAGACACGACTGAGCTACTAACACACACACATATATATTTAAAGGTCTTTTTTTGAGAGATACACACTGAACTATTTGGAGAAGAGATAATGATCTGTAGGATTTACTGCCATGGAGTATATCACAGAGGGGTGGATGGAGCATGGGCAGGCATGGGTGGCTGGTTATTGGGCTGAGTACAGTTCACTAAAGCCTTTGACTGTGTGGATCACAACAAACTGGGAAATTCTTAGAGACGGGAACACCAGACCACCTTACCTGCCTCCTGAGAAACCTGTATTCAGGTCAAGAAGCAGCAGTTAAAACCAGACATAGAACAAAAGGACTGGTCAAATTGGGAAAGGAATGCATCAAGGCTGTAAATTGTCACCCTGCTTATTTAACTTATATGCAGAGGATGTCATGAGAAATGCTGAGCTGGATGAAGCACAAGCTGGAATCAAGATTGCCAGGAGAAATATCAATAACCTTAGATATGCAGATGACACCACCCTTATGGCAGAAAGTGAAGAGGAGCTAAAAAGCCTCTTGATGAAAGTGAAAGAGGAGTGAAAAAGTTGGTTTAAAACTCAATATTCAGAAAACTAAGATCATGACATCTGGTCCCATCACTTCATGGCAAATAGATGGGGAGACAGTGGAAACGGTGGCAGGCTTTATTTTTGGGGGGCTCCAAAATCACTGCAGATGGTGACTGAAGCCATGAAATTAAAAGATGCTTGCTCCTCGAAAGAAAAGCTATGACCAACCTGGTGGCGGTTTAGTCGCTCAGTCATGTCTGACTCTTGCGACCCCATGGACTGTAGCCTGCCAGGCTCCTCTGGCCATGGGATTTTCCAGGCGAGAGTACTGGAGTGAGTTGCCATCTCCTTCTCCAGGGAATCTTCCTGACCCGGGGATTGAACCCAGGTCTCCTGCACTGTAGGCAGACTCTTTACCGACTGAGCTACCAGGAAATTTCCATGGCAAACTTAGTCAGTCTGTCAGTCAGTTCAGTTGCTCAGTCGTGTCTGACTTTTTGCAATCCCATGAATCACAGCACACCAGGCCTCCTTGTCCATCACCAACTCCCGGAGTTCACTCAAACTCATGTCCATCGAGTCAGTGATGCCATCCAGCCACCTCATCCTCTGTCGTTCCCCTCCTCCTCCCGCCCCCAATCCCTCCCAGCATCAGGGTCTTTTCCAATGAGTCAGCTCTTCATATGAGGTGGCCAAAGTACTGGAGTTTCAGCTTCAGCATCAGTCCTTCCCGTGAACACCCAGGACTGATCTCCTTTAGGATGGACTGGTTGGATCTCCTTGCACTCCAAGGGACTCTTAAGAGTCTTCTCGAACACCACTGCAGATGGTGACTGCAGCCATGAAATTAAAAGACACTTACTCCTTGGAAAGAAAGTTATGACCAACCTAGACAAACCTAGACAACATATTAAAAAGCAGAGACATCACCTTGCTGACAAAGGTCAATATAGTCAAAGCTATAGTTTTTCCAGTAGTCATGCATGGATGTGAGAGTTGGACCATAAAGAAGGCTGAACACCAAGAACTGATGCTTTTGAGCTGTGGTGTTGGAGAAGATTTTTGAGAGTCCCTTATACAGCAATGAGATCAAACCAGTCAATCCTAAAGGAAATCAATCCTGAGTATTCATTGGAAGGACTGATGCTGAAGCTGAAGCCACCTGATGTGAAGAGCAAATATTAGCAAAGGCCCTGATGCTGGGAAGGATTGAATGCAGGAGGAAAAGGGGGTGACAGAAGAAGAGATGGTTATATAGCATCACTGAGTCAATGGACATGAATCTGAGCAAACTCTGGAGATAGTGGTACAGGGAGTCTAGCATGCTTCATTCAGTCCATGGGGTCACAAAGAATCAGACAAGACTTATCAACTGAAGAACAGCAACACTCTCCTTCACAGAGATGGCCGTGGGTCATGTGACTATGAGTGCATCCCAGAATGCCTCGGGGCCTCTTTGGTGGTTGACCATCCTGCACACCAGCACTTCCCCTAGTCTTTGGTTTCTCCTCCATCTTCTACCTTGAGGGTTCTAATCAGTTTATCTGGTATCTTTGAGCCATGGCATTCTTTCAAAGGTTGTGCTCTGTGACTTTCCTATCTCACTACCTCTTTCTAGGAATTTTGGTTAAGAAAACAGAGGCCAAATCTTGGTGCACAATTCCTTTAAACTGATATAATTGCAACAAAAATGAGTAGGGGACACACTGGGGGCGGGGGGTATCATATCCTTGATATTGACTATTTAAATGGCAGAATTCTCCCCATAGTTGTAGAATCTGCCTTTAGTTCATTCTGAGAATCTGACATTAGATTTCTATTATAGCTCTGAAAAAAAACTCAATTTAGAACCAACAAAATGACTTTAGAAAGCACACCATTTTTTTTTTTTTCCTGAAATGCTCAGAGACTATACCTTCTGTTTTGTAGTTTCCAGAGGCATCCTGACTGAATGGGATATGTATGAGTCCTTTTCACTTGCCAGGGGAAATAATTGAACAATTATGTAAATGCCTCAATGTATGTGACTGTTGTATTATTTTCTGTTTAGAGAAACTGGCTATTCAAATTGTTTTCTCTGCAGGAAAATGTTGTTTCCAATATGTGATATGTCTAAAGCACTCTTAAAAAACAATGGTACTCTCTCTGTCTTTGGGAATAGTTAAAGTAGGGTTTGGGGAAAGCAATGAGCTCTTTTCGAGAGACTGAATTCTAAAAAAGGTGCAAGAGCACAAAATATCATGCAAAGTAAATCCAGTCTTTCAGGACCATTCTCTGGAGATTGGGGTTGGCGAAGTAAATGGAGAGAGAGTGTGAGCAACATTTCCTCCAATTTGTAATATTGGATCAGTCCCATTTTAAACTGTGGTAATTTATTCTTCATTGAACCATGGAGATTAATTAATCCTTTGTTTTGCTGGATTAATGAGTAATCAATATGCCAAAGGGAAGGAAAAAGAGAGAATGATTTCTTCTCAAGGAACAAAGCATTTCAGGTGGCCAAGTCATCTTATCTGTTATGTTTACAAAGCACACTGCAACCCAGATAAAATGTGTGGCATCAAGGAGATTTGAGCTCTTTAAAAAAAAAAACAAAAAAAAACTAGGATATCCTTGGTTTGTGTATTTCAGGTAGATTTAAGCCCGTGGGACAAATACACTAAAATAACCAATGCATTGTGGCTGAAGTCCGGTGGTCTAGACTCTTCCTCTAAATCTTGTCAGTTTCTACAGTTCTTTGACATGTTTATAGAATAAGAAGTCAGTTCCTCTGAAAGTCCCTCCCTAACCTGCAAAACCTAATTTTAACCATCCTCTTTTGCCACCAGCCAGCCACTGTCAACCAATGCTTATTTATTTTCTTCATGGTGCCTGTTGGAAATTGTCTAGTTAGCCTGTTCATGTACCTGCTTTCTGCCCATCCCACCCCCAAATGTAACAGTAGAGACTTTGTCAGTTTTGTTCCCCATTGTATTCACTGAGTCTAGCAGGATTCTTGAACATAGAATCTCACCGGCCAAGTGATAAATATCTGATGAATCAGTATCGGTGAGTGAATGAGTTTCTAATGGAATGGACTTGACCTGAAGTGGTTTATCTGAGCCAAACCAAAGATGGGAGAGATCAGGAAGGGCAACTTGAGTGGCTTAAAACCAAAGTGAGAGGTACTGAGAATGTCAAAGCACCTTCAGTTCAGTTCAGTTCAGTCGCTCAGTCGTGTCTGACTCTTTGTGACCCCATGAATTGCAGCACGCCAGGCCTCCCTGTTCATCGCCATCTCTCGGAGTTCACACAGACTCATGTCCATCAAGTCCATGATGCCATCCAGCCATCTCATCCTCGGTCGTCCCCTTCTCCTCCTGCCCCCAATCCCTCCCAGTATCAGAGTCTTTTCCAATGAGTCAACTCTTCGCATGAGTTGGCCAAAGTACTGGAGTTTCAGCTTTAGCATCATTCTTTCCCAAGAAATCCCAGGGCTGATCTCCTTCAGAATGGACTGGTTGGATCTCCTTGCAGTCCAAGAGACTCTCAAGAGTCTTCTCCAACACCACACTTCAAAAGCATCAATTCTTNCATAATCAAAAGTCTTTTAAAAACATATGCAATCTACAACCTAGAGATAACAACTATTAACATTTTATAGTCTATCAGTGTCAATTTTAAAAATGTAAGTGTGTACCTACCTGTGTATTTTATAAAATTTGGATCATACTACATAAAATCCTTTATGTATTTATTTATCCATTTCTATAATACACTGCTGTACCAGTAAATACCTTACCCATGGATAATTTTTAAGTCTTTTTCACCCTGGGTGCTGCAGTCAAGCCTGATTTCCCACCTCCAAGGCAGCCTGTGATCTAGGGGAGTGTGCAAACACACCCCTGTGACTCAGTTTGCCCCTCTCTATAATGGGAGCACCCTTTCCATCTCCCAGCTGTAGTTTCAAGGACAGAATATTCACTCTGCTGCCCAGGCCTCCCTTGCAAGGGAGACCTGGACTTGATTCCAGGCGGGGAACAACCACCAAGGTCCATCCCAGGGGCCCCCAGACCTCTGAAGGACAGTGTCCCCTGCATTTGGGCACTTGAGTTCCATTCCTGAGCTCCACTTCAGAGCCCTCTTGTCCTTCGCCTGTTTCTCCAGGCAGTTTCCCTGCCTTCCAGGCGGCATCA
>SJYV01047816.1:0-11524 GCA_006410875.1 Neotragus pygmaeus | reverse complement strand
AAAGGAAAGATATACCCATCTGAATGCAGAGTTCCAGAGAATAGCAAGGAGAGATAAGAAAGCCTTCTTAAGTGTACAATGCAAAGAAATAGAGAAAAACAATAGAATGGGAAAGACTAGAGAGCTCTTCAAGAAAATTAGATACACCAAGAGAACATTTCATGCAAACATGATCACGATAAAAGACAGAAAAGGTGGATTCATGTTGATGTATAGCAAAACCAATACAATATTTTAATTAGCCTCCAATTAAAATAAATAAATTTATATTTTAAAAATGCAAGGACCTAACAAGCATAAGAGATTAAGAAGAGGTGGCAATAATACACAGAAGAACTATACTAAAAAGGTCTTGATGACCCGAATAACCACAATGGTGTGGCTACTCACTTAGAGTGAGACATACTGGAGTGTGACATTAACTGGGCCTTATCAGGCATTACTATGAACAAAGCTAGTGGAGGTGACAGACTTCCAGCTGAGTTATTTAAAATTCTAAATGATGATGCTCTGAAAGTGTTGCACTCAATATGTCAGCACTTTGGGAAAACTCATCAATGGCCACAGGACTGGAAAAGGTCAGTTTTCATTCCAATGGCAGAGAAAGACAATGCCAAAAATGTTCAAACTATCTTAAAATTGAGGCTTCCATGCTGTCTCAAACAGTTAAAAATTTGCCTTCAATACCAGAGACCTGGGTTAATCCCAGGGTCAGAAAGATCACCACTGTACAGTTGAACTCATCTCACATGCTAGCAAGGTCATGCTCAAAATTTTCCAAGCAAGGCTTCAAAAATATGTGAACCAAGAACTTCCAGATGTACAAGCTGGATTTAGAAATGGCAGAGGAATCAGAGATCAAATTGCCAACATTTATTGGATCATTGAATAAGGAACGTAATTTAAAAAGAAAAAAAACAAATTATATGCTTCTGGTTCACTGACTATGCTAAAGCCTTTNGTACAAGCTGGATTTAGAAATGGCAGAGGAATCAGAGATCAAATTGCCAACATTTATTGGATCATTGAATAAGGAACGTAATTTAAAAAGAAAAAAAACAAATTATATGCTTCTGGTTCACTGACTATGCTAAAGCCTTTGACTATGTGGATTACAACAAACTGTGGAACATTCTTAAAGAGATGGGAATAACAGACCACCTTTTCTGCCTCCTGAGAAACCTGTAAGCAGGTCAAGAAGCAACAGTTAAAACTGGACATGGAACCAAGGACTGGAACAATGGTTCAAAATTGAGAAAGGAGTACTTCAAGGCTGTATATTGTCACCCTGCTTATTTAATGTATATGCAGAATGCATCATGTGAAATGCTTGGCTTGATGAACCACAAGCTAGAATTAAGATTGCCAGGAGAAATATCAACAACTTCAGATATTCCATTCACTTTCTATAGGAAGAAAGCAAAGAGGAACTAAAGGTGAATTTTCATTCCAATCCCAAAGAAAGGCAATGCCAAATAATATTCCAACTACTGCACAATTGCACTCATCTCACATACTAGCAAAGTAATGCTCAAAATTCTCAAAGCAAAGCTTCAGCAGCAAGTGAACAGAGGATTTCCAGATATTCAAGCTGAATTTAGAAAAGGCAGAGGAACCAGAGATCAAATTGCCAACATCTGTTGGATCATAGAAAAAGCAAGAGAGTTCCATAAAGCCATCTACTTCTGCTTTATTGACTATGCCAAACCTTTGTTTGTGTGGATCACAACAAAATATGGAAAATTCCTGAACAGATGGGAATACCAGACAGCCTTACCTGCCTCCTGAGAAATCTGTGTGCAGATCAAAGCAACAGAACAGGACATGGAACAATGGAGTGGATGTATAGAGTACATCAAGGCTGTATATCGTCACCTGCTTATTGAACTTATGTGCAGAGAACATCATGTGAAATGCTAGGCTGAATGAAGCAGAAGCTGGAAGCAAGACTGCTGGGAAAAATACCAATAACCTCAGATATGCGGATGACACCACCCTTATGGTAGAAATCAAATAGGAATTAGAAAGCCTCTTGATTAAGATGAAAGAAGTGAGTGAAAAAGCTGGTTTAAAGCACATTCAAAAAATGTGGCAAACCCAATACAATATTGTAAAGTAATTAACCTCCAATTAAAATAAATAAATTTATATAAAAAAACTAACATCATGGCATCTGGTTCCATCAGTTTAGTTCAGTTCAGTCACTCATTTGTGTCTGCCTCTTTTCTGTGTAGTCACTGGTCCTATTACTTCATGACAGATAGATGGGCAAATAATGGAAACAGTGTCTGAGTTTATTTTCTTGGGCTCCAAAATTACTATGGGTGGTGACTGAAGCCATGAACTTTCTCCTTGGAATTAAAGCAATGACAAACCTAGACAGAGTTAAAAAGCAGAGATATCACTTTCCCACAAAGACCTGTATAGTCAAAGCAATGGTTTTCCCAGTAGTCATGAATGCATGGGAGAGCACTCTTGAGTCATTTGGACATCCAGGAGATCAAACAGTCAATCTTAAAGAAAATCAACCCTGGTCAACCCTGAATATTCATTGGAAGAACTGATGCTGAAGCTAAAGCTCCAATTCTTTGGCTACCTGAGAAGAGCCAACTCATTGGAAAAACGCTGATGCTGAGAAAGATGGAAGGCAGGAGGAGAAGGGGACAACACAGGACGAGATGGTTGGATGGAATCACCAACTCAAAGGACATGAGTTTGGGCAAACTCCAGGAGATGGTGAAGCCTGGCATGCTACAGTCCATGGGGTCACAAAGAGATGGACATGACTGAACAACCGAACAACAACAAAGCTAGTGGAAAGCAATTTAACTGAAAACAATATGAAAAGCTTGGTTTTAATGGTTATTAGAATTCAAAACTGTGCTAAAAACCTTGAATTTACATCACATTTTTCTATAAAAGAACACTACCACACATACCTCCTCCCCTACTTACCTATTTTTGATAAGAAAGCCTAGGTATTCTCTTCTTTGGGCCAAAAGGTAGTTCAGACCATCCAAGTCCTGACCTATGTGTGGAACTCTCCAGCTTTATCCCCTATATCCACCCCTATATTCACCAGTCTCCTTCCTCTGTTCTCTTAAGCCATTCTTGAACCTGCTTGAGAGCTTTCTCTGCTTTCTCCAGCAAAACTCATTATGTGAGTGATGATTATTTTCATATTCTCTGGGGGTATGGGATATCAGTCTCGACATGGAAATAAAATTTTGGTTGAAAGATCCATGTTGTCTCTGTGGAGTAATGGCAGGGATTGGCCCCAAGAGCAGAATACTGAGATGCTGTCCCATACCACCAGGTGTCTTTTCTCTCTTTGGCTTTTGAACTAGATCTGCTATATGCTGGTGAACAGGTACTGTGAGCTACTGCAGTAGCTACTGTGAGCTAGCCACTGACTAGCTTGTGCTTTGACCTTGCTTCTTTTTGGTGCATTTGAGAGCGTCTGCTAAGTTTGACCAACATATATCAGTTTAGCCAACCTGCATCTCCTGAATCTCCTGCATTGGCATGTGCATTCACTAGTATTTTACAAAATGCTCCTGCAGTTATTACCTATGCCTCATAAATGCAAATGATCTTGATCTTCTGGGTAGGAAAAACTGATAGTCCATTCAATAGACAGGATGGCCATTGGCCATTCATATGGAGGAAGAGTGGTTGTTATGTGAGATGCTGAAATCATACTTCTAAACGTAAATGACTCTGTGTGTGTGCCTGTGTGTGTGTGTGCGGGAGGGGGGCAGTCATGTCTGACTCTTGGTGACCTCATGAACTTTAGCCAGCCAGGCTCCTCTGTCCATGGAATTTCCCAAGGGAGAATACTGGAGCAGGTTGCCATTTCCTCCTCCAGTGTATCCAACTCACGTCTCCTGCATCTTACGGATTGGAAGGTACATTCACTAGTATATTACAAAATGCTCCTGCTGCTGCCACATATGCCTCCTAAATACAAATGATCTTGATTCTCTAGGCTCCAGAGAGGAACATGTGTGTCACTTCTGTGACAAAGCTGAGAGGCTAATTCAACTATTGCCATGGGAAAGTCCACAACACCGATAGTACTAACTTGATTTGAGGTTCCTTGGAAGAAGAAACTTATAAAAACTTCTCAGGATAAGATCAATAACATCTCAGTATCTAATGTAAAAGCCAACACACATAACTGCCAATTGTCAAAGTCCTCAGAAACAAATCTAAAAAATTGTCACAGCAAAAAGGAGCCTAAGAATGCATAACATGGAATAACTAAATTTAGTGTAGTATACTGGATGGGATACTGGGACAGCAAAAGAACATTAGGTCATAGCAAGGAAATCTGTTAAAGTCCACAATTTAGTTAATAATACTGTTTCATTGTTGCTTCATGAAGTTGAACTAATTTCATTCTAATGTACAATGCTAATAAGGGGAATTGGTTGTGGAGTATACAAATATATTCTTCACAATTATTCCATAAATCTAAAACATCTAAAGTAAAAAGTTTTATTAAAAAAAAAAAACACCCACAAAATACTAGATGTTGAGATCTGGAAGACAACAGAATTAAACAGAATGAGGGTGGCCATGATGAATGGTTTGGCGGGAACACTCGCTCCCTGACGTGTACACCACAAGAATTGAACCAGACAAGATGAGGAAGAGTAGAAAATCAACTTGGAAAGGCTCTTTAATGGGGACTGATGAAGCACTCCGTTTCTCAGACCAGAGCACCTAGACTCCTCTGCATCCTTCCCCTCTCCCATGGATTTTCAAGGGTGTTGCTTCGTGATGTCAATCCATGTAAGGGCTACCAATTGCTGGAGGAATTTTTTGCTGACCAATCAAAGCTGATGGTTGTGGCTCTTCATTGTCCTGGGAAGGTATATAAAGAGAGGCCAGGAGCCTTGGTGTAAGCCATTGTTGCTTCACCATGGCAGACCTAATTCAGGAAGTGAAGGAGGAGGAGTTAGAGACTGAGATAGACAGCGTAAGTTTGGAGCAACAAGCGTCAGTTGCTAAACAAAGGAAGAGAAAGATGTGTGATCAATCCAAGGGCTTGGACAATGAGAAGCTCAGTTTACCCTACTCGTGTTCCTCCTCTTCATCCCACACCCGAAACTTACCCTGCCCTTGCCTGGCACAAGACCCGTCTTGTGCCACCCATCTTCTCAAAGTTCTCCTTCTCATCCTCCTTCACTAATGTCTTTCTGGATGACTTTATTTTCTTACCAGATATGAAAGCTCATGAGGAAGGTAAAACCAACCCTTCAGCAGAATGCAGGAAGGAGGAAGAAAGGGAAGAAATCAACGATACTAGTCTTCTACCACCACCCAAGATTTTAAAGGAAGAACAAAAAGCCAGTGGTGGATGAGGAAAACCTGGAGGAGTCTTCCAATAATTCTCCTGACAATTCTCTGAGTACCCTCCTGTGCCCACCTGGATCCCAAGACCTTGAGCAACCTGCTGTCACTCCAGGAAGAGCACTGGCAGAATAGTCATTTGTGCAGGGATCAAACATACAGCGAAGATACTCTCTGTAGAGACCAAAGTACTGAGATGTTGATGATTAAAATATCAATGAGCTGTAAAAAGATATGTGTGTATCTGGTTTTTGATAACGGGGAGGGAAGAAAGGGCAGGGTCAGGAGTTTGAGAAGGGAGAGAGGTGGCATCCTTTTGGTCTGGGGCCCAGACCAGCCTCTAGGAATGAGGACTGGGTGAAGACTGAACACTGAAAACTGAAGACTTCTGATCACTGAAGATTTCTTCCTGAACACTGTATCCCACTTGTGAGGAGGAAAAGGACTTGCTATTTCTGGGTGTTTCAGAGGTCCCATCTAGGGAGAGGGGTGAGGTAGGGGTGGTGGCCCTGTGTAA
Organism: Neotragus pygmaeus; assembly: GCA_006410875.1. Lineage (NCBI taxonomy): Eukaryota > Metazoa > Chordata > Mammalia > Artiodactyla > Bovidae > Neotragus > Neotragus pygmaeus. Next base: position 5,649 of record SJYV01047816.1, on the reverse strand, counting down.
TAATCAGATTCCATTTTTGATGTTTGACAATTGAGTTTTTAAGCTTCATCAATTCTGTTTCTTTTCTGGCCCACCTTTGGGCAAGTTGATAAAAACATCCAGGGAAGAAAGGAAGCTGAAACTGAAACAGATACAACTAACCTTAACCATTAATTACTGCCTTGCTTATATTTCCCATAGTCAAAACATCCAAGACCTCCAAATATCCTCTAGTATGTGTGGATAATCTGACCCAATGAGAAATAAAATTAAGTCTTTGGCCCCTATATATAACCAGCATTAAAACTGTGAGACCCTTGGAACTTTCCCCATAGTTACAATCACACTTTTCACCTCAGTTTTTAAAATGATTCAATCTAAATGAAAGCAGGGTCTTCCTAGATTGAAACCCATTGTATGAGACCTATTTAAAGAAGCTGTGGATATCCCCGGTCAGAAAGAAAGCTGAGTGCCTAAGAATTGGTGCTTTTAAACTGTGATGTTCAAGAAGACTCTTGAGAGTCCCTTGTACTGCAAGGACGTCAAACCAGTCAATCACAAAGGAAATCAGTCCTGAATATTCATTGGAAGGACTGATGCTGAAGCTGAAACTCCAATACTTTGGTCATTTGATGCAAAGAACTGACTCACTGGAAAAGACCCTTATGCTGGAAAAGATTGAAGGCAGGAGGAGAAAGGGTCGACAGAGGATAAGATTATTGTATGGCATCTTATGCACTCTTTGGCCATGAGGTTGAGGAAGCTCTGGGAGTTGGTGATGGGCAGGGAAAGCTGGTGTGCTGCAGTCTATCAGGTCACAAAGAGTCGGACACAACTGAGCGACTGAACTGAACTGAACTGCAGCAATTAACAGACAAATTTTAATTGATCTTAAACCTGGAAATAAGAACAGTGCCTCAGTGTGAAGTTGTACCTTTGGTGTCTTGTCCCCACTCACTAGAGCTCCATGTATATCTTTGAAAATACTGCTTCTACCAAATAATTGGTAAATACTTTGTAGTCATAGGAAATCATTTGGCTAGTATGCTCTTTCCAGTGCCAATTTCAACAGCCTCTCAGCTGCGTTTAACCTTCACCTTAAAAGGAACATGATACACCTTCAGCTGTCTATTCAGTGGGCCCAGTGTCCACACCTGCCATTGTCTTTGTAAGCAATATTTTCACCAGCTGTAGCTTTTTCCAGGTACACAATTAGGACCTCACACTAATGACATCCTCTATTGAGGAGATTCCTATGACACACATAGTACATGGTCTCACCACTTCAGTTAAGTTCCTGAAAATTCTTTGATAAGTGGAGGACTGTTCTCATCTTGATTGTGTCGAGACACATCTTTCAGTCTTTACCCATACTGTTAAAACAAACCCAACATATTTTAGACAGTTTTACATTCTAGAGGCAACATTTCCTCATATACATAATTTTTTGCTTGGCAACTTCCAAAGAGTCCACCTTGAATGAGGCTCTGTGTGTCAAAAGATTCTAAAATCTGCCTAAATTACCATAGAAGAGGCACTCCTATTAGTGCCCCTGAGACTTCTTCACTGTGCAAGCTTTGGCAACCTTCTTTCATGTATCTTGGAGTGCCTCTCCCATCAGTGATGGCTATTAGTTTCATGGACTTCTAATACAAAGAGCTGTCCACCTTTGCCCAGTGCTGTATGCCCTTAGTGTAGCAATTGTGGGTACATGCTGGACTTGCTTGGAAATATAGACTATCTCAGGTCTTGAGCCTATGACTCTCCATATCCAGCTGCCCATTTGGCCTTTTATTATGGAATTAGCACTCTGTAAGCTCAGCATAGCTAGTGAGGCCTCCTTATTACAGGAGGGAGCTGAACCTGGGCTCTCTGCATACCCTATCTTCAGGAGAAGGTATTTTCCCCTGTGCTCAGCCCCTTGTCAGATGCCACATAGCTACAAGAGTTCATCTCTTAGAGCCCTTGGACACTAGCAAATCACCTTAGGATCAATACAGTGAAAACCAAAGGGAGTTCATTCACCAATAACTTATAACCAATGTTATCATCACTATCACACTTGATGGGGCTTGCTTGAGAGTTTCCAGTTTTCATGTCTTAATCAGAATATTCCTGATAAAGGACTGAACCAAAGCTCAGATCAAATGTTCAAACTTTAGGCAGTTACCTTAGCAAAGTATGTGTTGGCCAACAATTGGCCTCATCTTCACACCTTTATAGATCTTTGGGCCACTGCCAATGGGTTGACCATCTACTGTGGCCAAGTCAAACAATTCCTATCAAAGGTTTTCTCACATAGGGTAAAGAACTCACAGAATCTCTTGCCTCCTGAGAGATTATACCCAAAATATAAATCAAGGTTACACATCTCCTGCACATATTAAAGTCACAATACAATGTCTCACCATGACCCTGCTTATCCTCTTTGGAGTCCTATATATTGAGAGAAACCCAGATATTACTTTTGAGAATACACAGTACTAGCTCCTGAATGAGATATTCAACGGAACACTCATCTCCTTTATTGGTCTCATGCTGAAGGTGCCATAACAGCTTCTATAAACAAGTCAAAGCTAAATTAACCATGCAATGTTTTAGTTATCAGACAAACATCATGGGTAAATTGGAAAAAAAATGTGTGTGTGTGTGTATGTATGTATATATACACATGAGTATGATACTTTAAGAAAGATACCAATATTTCAGGAAACAAATATTTCTTGAGTGCCAAATATGAGTCAGATATTGTTCTTGGTTCTGGATTTACACTGAAGGACATAAAGTCAATAGTTCCTGCCATCAGGTAATTTCTATTTTCATGGGCAATGGGATGGTTCAGTGGCAGAGGAGAGTTGCTTTGGCTAAATGGTGTGGGGAAACCTTCTTTGAGGAGTTGATATCTCAATCAAGATTTGAAGAATGAGATACAGTCAGTTGTGTTAAGATTTTGAAAAAGAGCATTTTAGGTAGAAGAGCAAGTAGCCATGTCATGAGGCGAGAACAAGAACAGTGTGTTGAGGAACTACAAAGGGTTGAGTGTAACTGGAGTGCAGTCAGAGAGGGGCAGAACAGAGATAAAAGACTGAGGTTGGAGAGGCAGAAATGAGGTCTTTTAGTGACTTGTGGGGTAAGAGCCTGGATTTTATCTTATGGGCAGTGGAGAGCCACTAGATAGTTTGATAAAGGAAAGTGATAGAGTCTGATTTCTGTTTTAGAAATTTCGCTGAATGTTGTGAACTGTGTAGGATCAGAAGAGTGTCAGGCTCTTGGTACTACACAAATATGATATGATGATGACTGAAACTATGGTTGTAGCAGAGGTAATATAACACTATCTATTTGAGCAGTTGGGACCACAGGATTTGAAGTCCAATCTCAATTTATAGCTTCACCACGTAAAAGCTATTTGACCTTGAGTAAGTTTCTTAACTTCTATAACATTTAGCTTTCTCATCTGTAAAATGGGAATGATGATAGCATGAATCATTCTGGGATTGAATGGAGCAATGTATGTAAAACATCTGACATTATATTAGAACAATAATAAGCATATGATTAAATCCCTTATGTGTCTATTGATAATATAAATATGTACATGCCATACATATGTACATACATATTCTTGCTTTGTTCTCCCCCTGTCCCCGAAACCTAACATGTCCTGTGTTAGCTACTTACTGTTAACTCATGAATCATGAGCCCTTGTTTTATCCTTGAAGACACAATATTTTGGGTGCCTTCTCTCAGAGGTTAGGCATTCTGGTACTTTTATATAATAAGTGTCTGTCTATGGCTTATGATTAATTTATTTAATAATCAGCAATAGTATATGATTTCTAACCTTCTCTTTGTAACTAATGAATCATTTCTGGAATACCTACCTACCCCCTTTCCTCTAAATTTTTCCATGGGTCTTAAATGAACAGTAACCCATATTTCTTCCTTACCTGCACACATAACATGCTGAGCTTAATCAAACTTCGTTCACAGTTGCTTCCTTCCAGTAAAATGCAGCTTTGAGTTCTTCAGAAAAGTCTTCTTGCATTTTTCAAAGTGTGTTCTCATTTTATTACTTCCTGATCAGGACTCTCCCAAAGTCCGTTGTTCCCTTGATGCTTTAACTTTCTCTTTTTGGTCTCTGATATTTGCCCGTCTTTCCACATTAACATCATTTAAAACGGCGAGTAATAAGAAGTTTGGTGCCTTCTCCATAAAATGAAATAAGACTGTATGTGTCCTTCCTCTTTGAAGGAATTGCTTTCCATTCCCCATCTGGCTGCTGAGTGACGAAAGTGTCCTCGTTCTTTAAGGCTAAACTCAAATAGTGCTTCCTCCCTGAAGCTTCTCTGCCACCAATGCCAGCAGAGTCCATTGCTACTGTGGTCTTACAGACACTTATATTAAAACAATTGCCTTTTTGTATTAGAAATTTTCATGTAGCTATTCGTCTTCCCCAGTATACAATATACAACCAGGACAAGCATCTCTGTAGTCCCAACCACCTGAACACACGAGACTCAATATTATGGTCACTGCTCAATTCATCATTGATGAGCTGCTCCTGGAGGAGTGAATATTAAAATCATTCTGCATATACTAGATCATGTCCCCTGCTTTTTAATGTTTGCTTTAGAAAAGGTTGAGCTTAAAATCATTCAGCATTTTTATTGTTACAAACTCAAAGTACAATGAGGAACATTTAAAAAAAGAAACCTAAGCACTAAAAACTGAAAATTCCCTTTGATATGCACACTTTTTATAAACATCTTTTTGTACATGGTTCTAAATAGATGGTAAATAGATGAAGGTAGTATGTTAACTGTTATTCACTTGTTTATTTAGACCAAGAGTTTTCATAGTTTTAAAATTCTTTGAGTATTTTAGAACAGCCAATGAAAAACTGATAAACTAAACATGTTCATCTGAAATAATAAATACATCAGACTAGGATAGGCTGAGAAATTTACATGGGATGTTGTTGTATCCAATTACAGTATTATAAGATTATTTGCTTTGAGAGAAAATCGATCTATCTGTTATATCTGAGAATTCAAATAGAAACTTTGGTATGTTTATTTTCCATGAAAGCTGGATTTCCAAATCAGTGGTGAAACAATGATCTGTTTAGTAAACTTCGCTGGGAAAACTGGGTTTTCATATGATGGCAAACAGTGACTGACTGTGGCTCAGATCATGAAGTCATTATTGCAAAAATATTCAGACTTAAATTGAAGAAAGTAGGGAAAACCACTAGGCCATTCAGGTATGACCTAAATAAAATCCCTTACAATAATACAGCAGTGGATGTGACAAATAAATTCAAGGCATTAGATCTGATAGAGTGCCTCAAAAACTAAGGACAGAGGTTTGTGACGATGTAGAGTAGATGGTGATCAAGACCTTGCCCATATATATGTGTCAGTATGCTGTATTGGTGTTTTTCTTTCTGGCTTACTTCACTCTGTATAATAGGCTCCAGTTTCATCCATCTCATTAGAACTGATTCAAATTTATTCTTTTTAATGGCAGAGTAATACTCCATTGTGTATATATGCCACAGCTTGCTTATCCATTCATCTGTTGATGGACATCTAGGTTGTTTCCATGTCCTGGCTATTATAAACAGTGCTGCGATGAACATTGGGGTACATGTGTCTCTTTCAATTC
>SJYV01047813.1:1058960-1082214 GCA_006410875.1 Neotragus pygmaeus | reverse complement strand
TGGCCACTGCTGAGTTTTCCAAATTTGCTGGCATATTGAGTACAGCACTTTCACGGCATCATCTTTCAGGATTTGAAATAGCTTAACTGGAATGCCATCACCTCCACTAGCTTTGTTTGTAGTGATGCTTTCTCAGGCCTACTTTACTTCACATTCCAGGATGTCTGGCTCTAGGTGAGTGATCACACCATCGTGATTATCCTGGTCGTGAAGATCTTTTCTGTATAGTTCTTCTGTGTATTCTTGCCACCTCTTCTTAATATCTTCTGCCTCTGTTAGATCCATACCATTTCTGTCCTTTATCAAGCCCATCTTTGTGTGAAATATTCCCTTTGTGTCTCTAATTTTCTTGAAGAGATCCCTAGTCTTTCCCATTCTGTTGTTTTCCTCTATTTCTTTGCACTGATCACTGAGGAATGGTAGACATGTGCTTATTGTTTTTCCAGCAGCTGGTTCTGTCGACTTGCTGTGGTTCTGGGTGTGGCTGGGGTGGGCGAAGACAGGGTTCTGAGTGGAGTGGAGGCAGCATGCTGAGCAGAGCACTGAAACACCTGTTCCAGAGAACCGCACCCGACCTGTGCCCAAGCATGGACTGGGTGCTATCAATGTCAGCAACATTATACCTCTTTAACAAATACAGAAAAGGTGACAGAGTGAGGCTGAAATGGAGATGACAAATATAAACTTGAGAAAGCAGTGTCAGGAATTCCCTGGGGGTCCAGGGCTTAGGACTCCACGTTTCCACAGCAGTGGGCATGGATTTGATCCCTGCTCAAGGACCTAAGATCCTGAAAGACATGTGGCTTGGCCAACTTAAAAAAAGAAAAAGATAGCAAAATGTCAACATTTGTGAAATGTGGAAAGTCAGAATCTGAGCATTGGTTATCTATACTTCTCCAACTAGCAGAAGTGAAGACTCGGCCTTTTAAATTTCCAACCTGCTGCAGTCCGATAATTCTTTATCTATACTTTTCCAACTAGCAGAAGTGAAGAATCAGGCTTTTAAATTTCCAACCTGCTGCACTTCGATGATTCTGTACATTCAACAGAAACATCACAGGGTTGGCCAATTGCTTTCAAAATGCCTAAACTCTTACTCCCACATTCTCTACTGGCCTCCTTCTGGACGGATAACAGTTTGCAGACTGGCACCACTCCGTAGATCACACTGTGAGCTCTGTTTATACTATTTTCTGTTTTTTTTCCCCATATGTTTGAAATATGGCACAGTTGAAATTTTATAAATAATAAAATGAAAAGGGAGGAGAAAAGTCAAAGATTAACTCTTTAAGATTAGAGGTCATGAAGCCCACCTGCGGACATGCCAAACCAAAGGTCTGTGCATTTGTAAATTCCTTCAGTCTACAAGTATCCCTTGAGGGCCCACTGGGTATCCACCCCTGTGTCAGGGTTCAGCAGGGTGAGTTAGTTGGTGCCTGAGCTCAGGAAGCTTTCAGTTTCGTTCAGGGTTTTTCACCCTTGGCCCTATGGCCATTTTGAACCAGATAGTTCTTTGCTGTGGGCAGCTGTCCTGTGTTTGTAAGAAACTTAGCAGCAACCTGGCCTCTACCCACTAGATGCCAATAGCACCTCCAGTTATGACAGCCCACAAAGATCTTCAGACATCGCCAAATGCCCCTGATAATCAAAATCATTTCCACTGTGAACCACTGGCCGAAAGCAAAAGAATGATAATTATAGTTGATAGAAGTATAATAGGCTAAGTGGTGAGAAAAGGGCTTTACCCCAAAATGTTAAATCCTCATGGAAAAATACTGTAAATGCTGACTAAGTGATATTTATGACTACTAGGAAAATGGTAGACTGCATTCATACTGTTTCATCACACTGTAACTGTTCTGTTGGCCTTCAGAGCTAACCAAATTTTGTCACCAATGGTATGTCGATAAAATGCACACTGCAGCCCTCTTAAACACAGATGAAACTTGAACAACACAGGGTGAACTGGGTGGATCCACTTACACACAAAAATTTTTTTTCTACAGTAATTTACTACATTACTGTATAATCTGGTTGAATCTGTGGATGTGGAACCACAGATACTATGAAGTTATAAATGGATTTTCAATGGCACAGAAGGTTACTCTTCCTAATCCCAGCATCGTACAAGAGTCAACTGTAATTATTATAGTATGCTTGCAAGGGAAAGTAAACAGATCTAGAGAAATTAAACCTTTAGCATGAAGTAGGTCAGTTCACTCCAAGTCTAAGATCATGACGGCCAACAACACAGAACGTTTAACATTTATGGAGTACGCACATATGTAAACTTGTTCTGATCATTACCTCAACTAATGGTCATGACAGCCCTATGAGACAGCATCTGATACTGTCACATTTTGTACCAAAAAATAACCTGAGGATAAGAGAAACTAAATAATGAGTCTGAAGTTACAGCACTCTGACACAAACTGTCGGAAGAGGGATTTGAATTCTTCTACATAGGTGGTTCCTCAAAATCCAACTTCGCATAGAGAAATACTGATTATTCATGGAGTAGGTATTTCTGAATTCATCTATATGTAACCCCTAGCACAACATTTGTGGCACTTTCCCAATAATTCACAGACACATGACAATCAGTGAAAAATTTTCATTGACCAACAGCACATTACAGGAGATTAAAGAAGGTGAGGCTCTACCTTCTTTTTTTAGGTCCCAAAGTATAAACAAGCACTTTTTTCATGATCTATTAAGTGCCTTGTTTTCACACTCTTGTGCTTTTTGCTGTGATTTCTCTATTTAAAGTAACCCTCAAATAAACTGCTAAAATGCTGTCTAGTGTCCCAAAGTGCAAGAAGGTCGTGATGTGCCTTACAGGAAAAATATGTATTAGATAAGTTTCATTTAGGCAAGAATTACAGGTGGCTTTCATCATCTGCATATTTAATAAATCTCAGATCAAAAAGATTTTTAAAAAATTTCCAGAAAGTTCCAAGAAGCAAAACTTGATTTCCCTATGTACCAGCAACTATTTACATGGCATTTACATTGGATCCGGTATTATAATCATCCAGAGATGATTCAGAATATATATATAGGATGAGCCTAGGTTATATGCAAATACTAAACCACTTTATATAAACATCCTTAGATTTTTGTATCCCCAGGGCAGGGGTCCTGGAACCAATCACCCTCAGATATTAAGAGGCTATATAGTGCTATGAGTTCAATAGTAGGTATACTCAGAAAAAGGAATAGAAAATTTGCCCATCTGTACATGAGGCTGCTCCAGAAAGTGCTAAAAGTAACATTTATAGCACATGATGAAGCTCCAGAAAAAAATAGAAAAGTGACTACATTTGTGAGTTCTTGAGATGACAACTGATATTTTAAAAAACAGCATTGTGAGACTGAAAGTCAAAGAAATTTATGGTCACATTATGCAGGGTCAGGACAATATTAAATCTTTCTTATTTCCTGTTTTATTATTAAAAAAATTCTGAATGTATGATTTTTAGAAGTACATGTTACATAAAATGTCCATAAACAGAAACAGAAATAAAACAAAGACAGGCACCGAGTCACGGATGAAAATGTGACCAAAAGCTTGCAGGAACCTAATCCTGTATTTACCCTAGGAGTAATAGCTCAGTATTTGCAAATTCAGCATTCTGGCAACCCTACAGAATATAAGTACTGCAAATAACAAGCACCAACTACTTTTAGATTACCCATAGAAAGCACACATTTCTAAGCTTTACCTTGGTGCTCTGAATTAAAATTTCAGCACAAGGGTCCATAAAACTGAATGTTCTTTATCCACAGACCTGTGACTATGAATACCTGGCACATACTATGCTCCCTAACAAAATTTAACTATTCATCCCAGAATCTGGCATAACCCTGAATTAAATGTGCCTAGCCAGAAATACAAGCTGATGTCGTGAAACTATCTGGATATCTTTGCTTCCAGTCAACAATTTACCTAAAACCACCAGGGGGAAAAAAAAAATCCAACACCTTCATGGGGTTATTTAAAAAGTAACCCCACCTAAAATTCCAACCAAGTGTACTCACTGAGGCAGAAGGCTTTCTATACTAACCACAGTTACACTAACTCATGGTGGTGGGGGTGTTCAGTCACCAAGTCATGTCTGACCATTTGCAACCTCATGGACTGCAGTACGCCAGGTTTCCTTATCCTTTACTATCTCCCAGAGTTTGCTCAAACTCATGTCCGTTGACTTGGTAATGTCATCCAATCATCTCTTCTGTCACTCATGTTAATCAGTATATAATAGGAGTCTATCATTGACTCCTGGTCACTCTCAGCAAATTTAAATTCCCCACCTCTTGAGAACTTCACATTTGTGCCTTTGTTTACCATGAACCATTACATTAATAATCAGAGCGATACACAAATAGCATTAAAAAATCATCACAGTGGGCTTCCCTGGTGGCTCAGTGGTAAAGAGTCCACCTGCTAATGCAGGAGACACGGGTCCGATCCCTAATCCGGGAAGATCCCATGTGCCATGGAGCAACCAAGCTCAAGGAGCCACAGGTACTGAAGCCTGTGCCCCCTGGAGTCCCTGCCCCACAACAAGAGAAGCCACCACAGTGAGAAGCCTGCGCACCAGAATTAGAGAGCAGCCCCAGTGGCTCGAGAAAAGCCCGTGCAGTGACCGAGAGCCAGCACGGCCAAAAATAAATAAACAGAATTATTTTAAGACATTTCAAAAATCATCAGAGACATTAACAGGATTATGAGTGACTTGGAAATGTTATGTTTTTAAGAGAACAACGACTGACTCCTGCTCAGTGTGGATCTCATGGTCATCCTCAAATGTCAAACAATTTTTATCTTCAATACAAAATTCCCCAGAGGATCTTCTACTGAACACGAATCCCATAAAATTATTCGAGAAGAAAGAATTCTATGGCAGGTGAGACTAGGAAAATGGCGAGGTAAAACCTTGCAGACATTCCATCACATAAAATATAATAAAAGCTCAGAGACTCCCTAAAGGGAAGATAGGAATGAAACATGTCTGAAATATGTTTCAAAGAGCAGTTCTCAGACTTAGATGATGAGGGACTTCTTTTAAGCACCTACAAACTCCAGGGAACAACACTGAGAAATATTGCTTGAATATATTACTGGCAGAGGCTACAGAGAAAGATAAAATCATCTGCCACCAATGGGTCCTCTGTGACTCCTCACTCTCCTTTCCCAAATGTAAGGACTCATCACAGATCCCTCTCTATACAGTTTGGATCCCTTCAGAAATTCCATGGCTGCACCATTTGCCTCATGGTGGCATGCCACAGTTAAGGGTCCTTGCTGCTGCTGCTGCTGCTGCTGCTGCTAAGTCGCTTCAGTCGTGTCCGACTCTGTGTGACCCCACAGACGGCAGCCCCTTGGGCTCCGTCATCCCTGGGATTCTCCAGGCAAGAACACTGGAGTGGGTTGCCATTTCCTTCTCCAATAAGGGTTCTTCGGGGGAGACAAAGATTGGGCTTCACTTCTTTTTTCTCCATGACAATATCCATCCCAAACCAGACAATACAATCCAAGTTAAGTCTTTTACAAATAGCTACAACCATCCCATTGGGAGAGACGAGCATGACAAAAGAATGTTCTTATAGAAGAAAACTGAGTTTCCTGTTTGTCCACATGAGTGAAAATGGCCTTCCTTCTGTCTAGAATAAGAACAGGGGAGAAAGTCTACAAATTAACATATGTTCATTTTCAAAAGGCCTTTATGTAAATAATTCGGTGGCATCAGGAGAGAGTCCATAAAGCAATGGGCTAGGCCTTGGGGGCCAATTCCAAATGGACAAGTGGAACTGGAGTCTTTCGAGAATATGAAAGGGTGGTTTAAACAGGATGAACAAATGTAATGCAAAGTAGAGTTCGGTTCTTCAGAATTCCACAGTGGCTAGCTCCTATGAGAAAAACAGCCAGAAGGTAAAACTTAATTATGCTTTCTGAAACCATCAGAGACGTGCCTGCATGAGAAGCATGATATGTGTTGGCACTGGTGACGGAAGGGAGGGCTACACGTGAGGGAAAAGGAGACAGCCAGGAGGAAGGGGTGTCTTTCAGAAGTAATTCTGGACCTCTTAGAGTTTTCGGAGCGATAACAATATAATGCTGAGGTGTAGGACACGCACTCTGAAACCAGGCTGCCTGGGTCCCCAACCCAACTCTGACATTTACCGGCTTTGTGACCTCAGGTTATTTGTTTAACCTTTCTGTGCTCAGTTTTCTCACCTGCAAAATGGGGATGATACTAGTACATCTACCTCAAAAGGGCTCACATGAAGTTATATACTTATATATGTAAGTATGTAAATGAATTAATATACTTTGAAACTTAGCACAGTAACTGGCACACAAAAGGAGTATTAACAGCTGTGTACTAGAGTTCAGTTGTACTGGCTCAGAGTAAAATTCTTTTCCAACTCCATATTCAGTGACATCTGCAATCCTCTGAAAGAGCAGTCAGTGTTAAACATTTCCCAGAGCATCATATCAGAACATCATATATACACACACACACACACACACACACACACACACACACGTGTAAGGGCACAGGCCTAGTCATTACGGACTACAGAAGAGGCATAACAAAGGTCTTTGTCCACAAAGAGTTTACCATCTAGCTAAAATTGTTTGCAAAGAACATGGCAGAAGTAAAACTCAATTTCTTCTCTCATAGGATTAAAGGAAGAGCAAGCAGGAATCTGGCCCCAAGTAGTCAGTGATCATTGCCTTCCCTGGGTCCTTTTAAGTACCGATTCATGGGGTCGCAAAGAGTTGGAAACGACTGAGCGACTGAACTGAACTGAACTGATCTGTCTTCTGTCCTTCCTCCAGAAACCTCAGCTCCCTCCACAGTTGATATGGATCGGTATAACCTGAGGCTATGCATACCGGGGGCTCATCATTCCTACTAGATACATACAGAAAAACAGTGATTGTACACACACACAGAGTCACACTCACTCTTTCTCTCTCATTCACATTTTCAATTTAATAAAAATCAACAAGCATGCGTGAAATCCCCAGAATGTGCCAAAGTGCTTTTTGTAAGTTTTCACCTTTGAAGGTCATTCATTCATTGTTTTCAGCCATGTCTTAATGACATTGTATAGAAACTAAAAATCAAGCACTCTAATGATAATGTAATCATAACACCAAACATTTATTGAGAATTTACTACCAGCTATGCATTCTTCTAAGTACTTTACATTATTTTGTTAAGTGTCCCCCGTTGTGAAGTATCCCCATTTTACAGATGGGAAAACTAAGCTTCAAGGAATTAAGTAACTGGCCTAGGGTCACAGAGCTGGTAAGATTCAATCTGGAGTCTGGTAGACTTGAGACCCTGTGCTATTAATTACTGTAATCAGGTTTCTCAATTTTGACACAAGACTCAATAATTCTGTGCTGTGCATCACAGGTGTTTAGCAGCATCTCTAGCCACCACCAACTGGATACTAGGAGCCATTTCCATTTGTGACAATTAAAGGTGGTTCTGGTAAGAACAAAACTCATTCCAATGAGCTTGCCAAATGACCTCTGTAAGTCAAAACTGCCCCTTATTGAGAAGCACTGTTGCAAATTAAGAGAAACAGAGTGGAGGAATTCCTCAGCCTGACAATAAATTAGAAATACCTACGAGATACTTTAAAAAATAAGATTAGAATTGCAGGCACCAAGCCCGACCATATTTTCCAATCTCTAGGGATCCAGCGAAATGGCTCAGGACAAACTTAAGAGGAGGAAACGTTTGTCCCCAGCCCCATGAGTTGTATCATCTTGAGGAACTAATTGCCTTCTCAGAGTCTCAAATCCCTTATCATTAAGTTGAGTAGACACAGCTAGACGATCTGGAAGACCTCTCCATAGTTAGCCATCCATTCTGTGAAACCGTCCGGCACCCAGTGTCTCACTCCATCCCAGACTTCTATGCCACACTGCGCAAAGTGGGCCAAATTCCCCAAACAAAAAAGTTTGTACAACTCCATCATAGAACTATGAGACAATCTGGCCAAAGACAGATTTCTTAATAGAAACACAATCTATTCACCACAGACACAAAACTGGTAAGAAATCACTGCTGGAAAAAGGCTAATTTCCACTTCACATTTGAGGGGAAGTGAAATTTAATCTCAATTAGAAATGCAGCTTGGCATTAAGCAAAGTATCTATTACATCCCTGAAAAAAACCAACCCCCAAACCAGTATTGCCATGAATTTCTTATATTTTCTCACCAAATATTCAGGTTGAATTGCTAATTCATTTCATTTCAGTTCAGTTCAGTTCAGTCGCGTCTNAAAGGTGAAACTAGGGGCACAATAAAAGTCAGTTGTTGCCAGGGATTAAGGGAAGGGGAAGGATGAACAGGTAGAGCACAGAAGATATTCAGAGTGTCAAAATTACTCTTTATGATACTATAGTGATGGGTAGCTGCATATTATTATACGTTAGTTCAAGTCCATAGAGTGTACAACACCAAGAGTGAATCCTAATGTACATGATGCACTTTGGGTAATTACAGCTTGTCAATTTAAGTTCATCAATTAGAACAAATGTACCACTCTGAAATCTACTCTGAATATTCATGCTCAATGAAGCTCCAATATGTTGGCCACCTGATGTGAAGAGCCAACCCACTGGAAAAGACCCTGATGTTGGGAAAGACTGAGGGCAGGAGGAGAAGGAGGGTCAGAGGAAGAGATGGTTGGATGGTAGCATAGACACAATAGGTATGAGTTTGAGCAAACTCCAGGAAATAGTGAAGGACAGGGAAGCCTGATGTGCTGCAGTCCACAGGGTTGCAAAGAGTCAGATACAACTTAGCGACTGAACAACCACCACCACCACTCTGGTGAGGGATGGTGGTAATGGGGGAGGCTATGTATGTTTAAGAGCAGAAGGTATATATCGGAATTCTGTATCTTCATAGCTAAATTGAGATTTTGCTGTGAACTTAATACTGTCCTCAAAAATATATACATATACCTAACGAAAAAAGAAGTAGCTGAGATTTTCCTACTTGGTGGTCTGTGGATTTTTCACATTCTGACAAACCCTAAAAGATAATGCACCAGCACAGAGAACCCAATCACAATCCAATCAGCCTGAGGTCTTTAGGGCAGATTCTTACAAAGACTGAAGAATCAAGTCCTCAAATGTATTTTCAAGAACAAAAATTAGGCATTTTATTTCTTCCCTGTGATCACAGACAGACCCAATTGCAAGAGGTACCTGTGAAACTTCACATATGGGAAGTGTATTCTCAGGGGAAAGGCCAAAGTGTCAGGAGCAATGAATACAAGAATACCCTCCCTCTCTTTTGAGCTTCCCAGGGAGCTCACTGGTAAAGAATTCGCCTGCCAATGCAGGAGATGCAGGGAAACAGGACTGGATCCCTGGGTGGGGAAAATTCCATGGAAGAGGAAATGGCAACCCACTCCAGTATTCTTGCCTGAAGAATCCCATGGACAGAGGAGCCTGGGGAGCTACAGTCCATGGGCTTGCAAAGAGATAGCATGCATACTCAGTCCCGTCCAGCTCTTCTACTGACACAGTTCAGCTTTCCCTCATTCCTACAGCAGCTATTTCCCAGATTTGATGTTCTTAGACAATCATTCTCTAGTCACTGCGAAAAAAAAAATTCCAATGCACCCCTTCACCTTGTCACTATTTCCACTCCAACCCAGCTCCAGGTGTTCTGTGGTTTGAGGGCTGCCCGCCGCACAACCTGCTTTCTAACTGAATATCTGGTACACTTCCCAGTCACATCAGTAGTCTACATTTCTATGACAGTGAAGGCTTCAAGCTATTAATCAGTTGCAAACCAAATATTTAAAATGAGGATTAATCTCATCACTGCAGCCCAACAGATGCATTTAGTGTTGATTAATAAATTTCAAACTTCCTCCAGACACTGCAAAGTGCATTCCCAATTTTGCTTTTGTACCAGGCTCCCAACAGAGAGGAGGGGAGAGCACCATTGATATTCTAAGGGTGCAGTACGCAAGGATGCAAGCAGCCGGCTCTGCTGTATCTCACAAGATAAAAGATTCAGAAATTAGAGGGGGAGAAACATTCTGACCTGATCCTCTCTGATCTTCCTAACAAAACTTCAACCATATCATCACTCTTAATCACATCATGTGGGCACTGAGATTCACGAGGCCAAATAAAAATAAAATCACGACATTCATTAACATGTGTGATGGAAGGGTAGATGAAAAGCTCCATATGTTTAGAGTTTTCAGTATAATTTAAAACAGCAACGTATCAGCCTTAAAAATGGAACCCCCATGGCCTCCTAGACTTCAAGGAGGAAGGAAGATGCTTGCTTTGAATAAATCAGTTTGGAAAGCTGCAGTCATCAGTCTCAAAGTAATCTCTGCCAAAGCATAAATGGCAACTTAAACCCAAGAAAATTTTTTAAAGGTGCCAGAAAAATACTACTTGAAAAAGTGTACTAACAGAGCATGATAGAACATGTACAAAGGTTACCCATTAAGGAACTTATGAAAAACATAAAGAGATAAGCTCATACAAACTCACACACAAATGGAGCACAGTGAATTCAACAATGTATTAAAAACAAAAGCAAATCCACCATGAACCAAGTAGAGCTTGACCCCAAAACTAAAGCGAAAAACAACGGAAAGATCTATTGCAGAGTTCATTACAATGGTAGAGTCACATACCCACATCTGACTTAGGAATTTCAACTGTATTACTGAGCTCAAAACAAAACCAAGAACTGTCTTTGATAAAAGATGGTTCTTTAACACAAGCCAGTCAGTTCATGAGATTCATTCAAAGAAACAATGATCTATTTCAACCTTGGAGGAAAATTTGGCTGAGCTGTTCTCACTGAGAAATACTAGAGCAGAAGTGGGAATGGTTTGACAGATTTTCAAAAGCAATCATGACAGTATTATACAAAACTTCCTGACTTACAATGTGATTATGTCCTGACAAACCCATCATAAGTGGAAAATACCATTAAGTCTAAATGGTAACAAACATCACAGCTTAGTCGGCATACCTTAAATATGCTCAGAATACTTAGCCTGTGGTTGGACACAATCATCTACCACAAAGCAGGTTTTATAATACAGTCTTGATATCCCATGTAACTTGTCTACTGCATTGAACGTGAAAACAGGACAGCTGTCTGGGTACAGAACGGTTGTGATCCTAAAGGCTGATTACCCTTGTGCTCACATGGCTGACGGGGAGTCGCAGTGGCTGCCACTGCCCAGCATCACAAGAGAGGACCCCACTGTGTGCCACTAATCCAGGAGAAGATAAAACTTCAAAGCTTGGTGGATACCGGATACATAACACTTTTGCCAAAAAATCATAAGCCAAACCATGTTAAGTCAGGGAACATCTGTACAATTTTCACCTTGTTTATTAACTTTCAACATTAATTTGTTTCGTTGTTTAGTTGCNAGGAGAAGACAAAACTTCAAAGCTTGGTGGATACCGGATACATAACACTTTTGCCAAAAAATCATAAGCCAAACCATGTTAAGTCAGGGAACATCTGTACAATTTTCACCTTGTTTATTAACTTTCAACATTAATTTGTTTCGTTGTTTAGTTGCTAAGTCATGTCTGACTCTTTCATGACCACATGGACTATAGCCCACCCGGCTCCTCTGTCCCTGGGAATTTTCAGGCAAGAATACCGGAGTGGGTTGTCATTTCATTCTCCAGGTGATCTCCCCAATCCAGGGACTGAACCCATGTCTCCTGCACTGTCAAGCAGATTATTTTAACGCTGAGCCACCTGTGAAACCCTTCAACATTAATACCCTCAACATATCAATAATTTAGAGAAAAAAACCATATGATTACCTGAGCATGTAATATAAAGAAAGCATAAAATTGAGCACAAATTCTTGACACACTTTGGTAAAATACAAGGATATTTGCATCATTGGATTCAATGGTTAATTCTGGATACAACCCCAACATGTATCTATTTGAGAGCAGTTACAGAATTATGACAAATCCTACAAAATCATTAAAAAGAGGAAAATATGCAGACACAGTAATGAAAGAAAATACGCAAATGAGAAAAAATAAAAACTATAATTGTCTTTTATAAAAGTCATGACATTTTGTCATATATGCATATATATATTCATATTTAAAATAAAAAGCAGGAAAAGACAGGCACTAAACCATTAATAGTGGTTAGTTCTGGGGAAAGAAAGTGAAGCAGAGGTTGCATTTTTTTATGTTATACATTTCTGAAATCTCATATATTTTTAAACAAACAAATCTTCCTTATAATTCAAATAAACAAACAAAAACATAAATCTGGAGAATAAGAGGGGAAAACACCTGAACTAAAAACCACAGAACTGGAATCAGCCCAGAGAGGTCATCTGGAAAAACTATGCCCATCATCTCCATCAAAGAGGACATTCCTTTTTATGAAGACTCTAGGGAAGAGGATGGCACAGTTCCTAGATAATCCAGTCAATGGTTATATAACATGAACAGTGAAAAAAAATCCTTCCTTTTATCTACCCTCTTCTTCTTATTCTCAGCTCAGAGCCCAGTCTTTTTGTTTTTTCCTCAGGAGCTATAGAAAACAGATGGTCACTCCATCCTTTGAATTTGTCAATGAAATCACACAAAACCAACAACGTTTTTCTGGAGGGACAATATCATGTTTGACAATAAAGAATGACATACCCCAGTTTGCTGCTCATACAGGAACTTACCAGACTTCATTACTAATGAGCTATTCAAAGGGATTTCACCAGATGTTTTTAACTTAATTCAACAAATATTAATTCAGTGTCTCCCATGCACTGCTATTTTATTATGAGCAGGGGAGGGAACTTTACAAATTTAAAACTTCTTAGTCGGAAAGAAGATAAACAATTCAGGATAGTTTAAGACTAACCAGGAGGCTGCATTCCATCATCATCATCATTAATTATGATCATTATTATTATAGCATAAACAAGACCTTTATAGAGTTGAGACTAGGCTAAATAGGGTAAGCAGAAAACTATTTAATGACTTNGAAGATAAACAATTCAGGATAGTTTAAGACTAACCAGGAGGCTGCATTCCATCATCATCATCATTAATTATGATCATTATTATTATAGCATAAACAAGACCTTTATGGAGTTGAGACTAGGCTAAATAGGGTAAGCAGAAAACTATTTAATGACTTTTTAACTTTTTACTATTTTAGTTTGTTTTCCTTCTTAAGTTTTTGGTTTTGTCTTGCTTTGGTAATTACTATTCGCCAGCAAGATCAGATAAGCTTGGGAAAAGAGAACACTGAAGTTCTGGTCAGGCCTTACAGCAAGTTGAAGGCATGCAGAGTAAGCAAGAGCCTTCCACAGACAGAAGCCATCCACCAGTGCCAGCTGAGTTAAGGGGAGTGACCATCAAAGGCTGTTTGACCTGGCGTGGTGACAAATTATCAAGGTTTGGTAGTCTCACAAACAGCAATGGAGGATGTTCCAGTAACTGACACAAACAGGAAGAAAGATGCTGAATTCGAGAAGAGAACTTAACAAAATGAAAAAGAATTCACATCAGTTTGTGGAAACAGGAAAGCAGTTTAAAAAGTCAAATCTGGATCCAGATTTATCCTTTAGGAAAAAGAATCAACACTTTTGTTGCCTCCATACTTTCTACAGCTTACAGCTTTCTGCAGTTGACATGAAAGCTCAGTGGCAACTTCTCCTGCTTGATCTTTTGTATCCATGCCAAAAGGTAAAACTCTTCATATACCAAGTGACCCACCTCTGCCTAATGTAAATCCACAAAGAAATACACTAAAGAACAGATATCAGGTGAGGACAAAAATTCAACACTATTAATCATCGGTAGGCTGTGTTTCCATTCCCTAAAAAAAAAAAAAAAAAAATCTACTAAGTGGCAGTATTTTTGTGTTTTCTTTATGTATCTACCATGCAGACCAAAAATTAAATCAAATGCCTTTGCCAACAAAATAAAAGTGATCAGGTAACAAGTGATCAAGTACTACCAGATCAAGCAACAGCACAATGGGATTAAGGGAAATGTACAGAAGTCTTTCTGGTCCTAAAACTGGAGGGAATGGATAATCAAGACTATCTCGTGTCCACTCTGTATTTTTCAACTTTCTAAAGATTCAAGGAAGTGTAGTCAGATTTGGTTGCACTAACACACAGCTTGCCTTGTTCAACGCAGAAACCTCAGAGTCATCTTTTTATTCCTTTGCTTATCCACGCTGTGCTTGTGGTCAGCTTGTTGTGCTAATGCCCCTCAAACAATACTGTCCAACAGTGGAGCATGGCTCTCCTATTCTGAAACTCAACACATTTCTCAACAGCTGCAAAATTCCACACATACTTATCTTGTGAATCTTGAGAATCTCTTATTCATTTCAACGTATCCTTTTTTTCTTCAAAGATAGATATTCTCTATCCTCATGGAGACCCAAATGAATAATTCAGAGTTATCTAATCTCTAAACATGAATAATGGCATAGATGGTGACAAAATTCTTTGTTATTTCCATGTTCTACCTGCTTAGCTTTTCTTCCTTAATCATGTTGTTTAGTTTCTCGTCAGCTAAGCATATCTTTGGACTAACAAAGCAATTTTCCCCTAGCGTGTGCCATTTCTGCAGGGAGAGCTTGCTGTTTACCTGCCTACTTCAGCTCAAAAACCTTAATGCAGTAAGTACTCAACTGTCTCAAGTATTCTGCAATTGCTTTGTGTTTGATACATGAATTACACACAGTGAGCCAGTGATTACTTCATTTTAGGACCATCCCTGTACAGGTATCCATGGTGATAAGAACTGTGATCGATGTTTCCCTGGGGATTTTTTGGATAAGTCTTACTGTTTCCTTCACAGCATTCCCACGGCCTAATGAAAGCCTCCCCTGGACTAATCAGAAAATCCATCAAAAAGAAAGGAGAAGACTTCCCTGGTGATGCAGTAGATAAGAATCCGCCTCCCAGTGCAAGGGATAATGGGTTCAACCCCCGGTCTGGGAAGATCCCACAAGTCTCAGAGCAACTAAGCCCGAGAGCACAACGAGTGAGCCTGCATTCTAGAGCCCATGAGCAGCAGCTCCTGAGCCCTGTGCTACAACAGCTGGAGCCCATGTGCCTAGAGCGTGTGCTCCACAAGGGAAGCCACCAGAATGAGAAGCCACCACAACGAGAAACCTATGTGTAGCAATGAAGACCCAGTGCAGTCAAAATTGAATACATAATTAAAAAAAAAAAAAGAAAGGAGAACAAATCAAACCACAAGACCTTATAGAGGGTGCTGCCTTCAGAGGGTTCTACATGTTATCTAGACAGATGACTTAAGGCCTGTAACTGTTTAATGCCCCCACTCTTGCTCAGAGGTCCTCGAACACTCCAGTATACTTCTCAAAAGGGTAGAAAGAATGAAACAAGAAACTTAACAATCAAGCGTTCAGGTTTGCTAATTATTTTCTTCTCTTTTT
Source organism: Neotragus pygmaeus (assembly GCA_006410875.1). NCBI lineage: Eukaryota > Metazoa > Chordata > Mammalia > Artiodactyla > Bovidae > Neotragus > Neotragus pygmaeus. The sequence goes on along the minus strand of SJYV01047813.1, from coordinate 1,066,716 downwards.
CACATAAACTAGTATGAATTAGAGACACATTCACAAAAAAGGTAGTCCTCCCATATCTGCATTCTACTCTATCTTTAGTTCATTGAGAAATGTGTGAATTTTACTGCTCAAATGTCAAATATTGTATGCATTCCTTACTGATAGTGCCATTAATAGCAACAAACATTTTCTAATGAAACGTTTAAGATATCAGTTTCATTTCCTGCTGAGACTTTGAGATATATAGAGGGCTGCCATCGTTGGAGAGGGCAAAGGTCATTTTGGTGGTCTCAAAAACTGGGGTGGGGGTGGGGGGTGTATTGCTTTCTGCCAATCAAAAGTCTGACTGCATAGGGCTGCAGAATCTTGCCCATCTCCCGAGTTTCCATGGCTCTCGGGCAGTAACATGGTTAAGGTTCTAGGAGAGAGCGTGGCAAGATGCTGCTGATATTCTGGCACTGACTCTTCTCTTGATAAAGGGGGATGAAGGAGACAGAACCTTTTTCCCCTTCAACTTCAAAGATTCCCCCCTTTGAAATATGGGTAGAAAAGGTAGAAAGGCATGCGTAGGAAAAGCCCTGACATTTCATACTTTTTTTTTTGTATGCTTCCTATTGTTTCACGAGAAAAAGTAGAACAGATCTGCAAGTATTTCCATTAGATTCCCATGCGCTGTGCCTAACTCATCTCAGTCAGGGCACATTAGCGGACAGAAGCCTAGGGTAGCCTCCTCCAGGCATTAAGGGTGATCACCTTGTGCTGACACCAATACTTGCCTTTTGATTTGTTTAGGACTTAAGTGTGCTAAGCCTACGGGGCCTGTAATATCATCCAAACATGCACCCTCTTGAGAGTGAAAGGGAGTACTTTAAATAGTTAATTATACTGGGACGACCAGGGATGTATATCAGAATTGTCACAGAAATGTGACACACCAAAGAATGCTCAAACTACCACACAACCACACTGATCTTACACACTAGCAAAGTAATGCTCAAAATTCTCCAAGTGAGGCTTCAATAGTACGTGAACAGTGAGAACGTACAGATGTTCAAGCTGGATTTAGAAAAGCCAGAGGAACCAGAGATCAAATTGCCAACATCCCTTGGATCACCGAAAAAGCAAAAGAGTTCCAGAAAAACATCTACTTCTGCTTTCTTGACTATGCCAAAGCCTGTGACTGTGTGGATCACAACATACTGTGGAAAATTCTTAAAACAGATGGGCGTACCAGACCACTTTACCTGCCTCCTGAGAAATCTGGATGCAGGGCAAGAAGCAACAGTTAGAACCAAACATGGAACAATGGACTAGTTCCAAACTGGGAAAGGAATAAATACATCAAGGCTGTTTATTGTCACCTTGCTTATTTAACTTACATGCATCACGAGAAATGTCAGGCTGGATGAAGCACAAGCTAGACCCAAGATTGCTGAGAGAAATCTCAATAACCTCAGATATGTAGAGGACACCACCCTTATGGCAGAAAGCAAAAAGGAACTAAAGGGCCTCTTGATGAAAATGAAAGAGGAGAGTGAAAAAGTTGGCTTAAAACTCCACATTCAAAAAATGAAGATCACGGTCCCATCACTTCAGGCAAATAGATGGGGAAAAAATGGAAACAGCGAGAGACTTTATTTTCTTGGGCTCCACTGCAGATGGTAACTGCAGCCATGAAATTAAAAGACACTTACTCCTTGGAAGGAAAGCTATGACCAACCTAGACAGCATATTAAAAATCAGAGACATTACTTTGCCAACAAAGGTCCATCTAATCAAAGTCTATGGTTTTTCCAGTAGTCATGTATGGGTGCCAGAGTTGGACCATAAAGAAAGCTGAGTGTCAAAGAACGGACGCCTGGTTTGCCTGACAGGGCTCAGGAAAGGTGTTCCCCACAGGTCCTTAGGTACAGATGTGCTTAACCAAGGTCTGAAGCGGGGCATGGGGACAAAGCCTTCTACGTGCTTGCAATCTGATTCAACTTCTGTGCACAAGTGTTTCAGGAACTTTGAGAAGAGAGCTTAGGTACTCCATGGTTTATTGGCTACAGCATGATCAGAGACACTTGAGAGCACCCATTCCATTATTTATGAACTAAGAATAATTCTAAATCATCTCTTCCTGAATGTATTCCTTCTCTCTTCCAAAGACCTGGGATTTACTCACAGACCACAATCTAAAAACATCTGCCCCAAACAAGCTGTTCCCTTTAACTCCCTGCCAAGTAACAAAGGACCTATGAAGATAAATCATTATTTCACCCTGCCCTTATTTTATAATATGAGTTATATCATTTTCACTCTAAATGAACAACTCAAACATTTTTCAGAAAAAATCTCTTCCTATGTTTATAAATCTAACTGAGACAGACATTACAATTTACACTATCATTTTGCTGTCATATTGTTTGGAAATATTTTCCAAAGAAGATAACTCCAAAAAACTTTCTGTTTAAATAAACACTGGCAAACCCTGAGCACTTATATTTATGTTCAAGTTCACTGAGATTCCAGTGCAAAACCCTCTTGCCTTTGAACACAATACTGTGAGAATGTCAGTGGCTAATTTCCACTCTGCATCCCCATTCCCAATCATGTAGATAAACTTGAACAAAATCGAAAGTTAGATACCCAAGTATCTAAGTAGATGATGGTTAAAAAAAAAAAAAGGCCAGAATGAGTGTATGGCAATGTCCTTGAAAAGTTCAGCAGGTTTGCTGCTGCTGCTGCCGCTGCTGCTGCTGCTAAGGCGCTTCAGTTGTGTGTGACTCTGTGCGACCCCATAGATGGCAGCCCACCAGGCTCCCCCATCCCTGGGATTCTCCAGGCAAGAACTCTGGAGTGGGCTGCCATTTCCTTCTCCGATGCATGAAAGTGAAAAGTGAAAGTGAAGTCGCTCAGTCATGTCCAACTCCTAGCGACCCCATGGACTGCAGCCCACCAGGCTCCTCCTTCCATGGGATTTGCCAGGCAAGAGTACTGGAGTGGACATCTACAATTTTAATTGTGAAAACTGAGTAAGGAAAAATAAAAGACAGGATTTCCTGGGAAAAGGAAATGTTCCCTCTGTAAAAATGATCTCTGGAGAGAAAATTAGAACACTGAATCCAGCGTTGAAAATGAATACCAAGGACAGGTATGCAAAACCAGAAAAGAGGACCCGCCCACGACAAGCAGCCCTAGAAGAGCTGTAACAATCCTAACAAAGAATAAGGTGGAAGGAATCACTCTACCTAATGTTAAGGTTTGCTACAGAGCTACAATAATGAGGATGGAGGGAAAGATACAAAAACCAGTGGGACATAACCTAGAACCCAGACACAGACCTACACAAACATGCCTAACTGATTGACAAAGGCACAAAAAGCATTCAAACAGAGGATCAGTCTTTGTACCAAATATTCATTGGCAAAAAAAAAAAAAAAGACTACTGACATAATCTCACACCACACACAAAACTTTACTTAGGACGGATCAAGGACTTAAATGTAAGATGTAAAACTTTTACACTTTTAGAGGGGAAAAAAATGCAAAAATCTTTAGATCTAGAGCAAGTGCTATTTGCTATTATAATTATTAGACTTGATACCAAAATATTGATTCATAAAACCAAAAAACTGATGATTTGAACCTAATCAAAATTTAAATCTTTTGCTCTATGAAAACCCACATGAAGAAAAAGACAACCTACAGACTGGGAGAAAATATTTCATATCACATATATGACTAGTATCTACAACATATAAAGAACTCTCAAACATCAACATTAAAAACAAAAAGTCTAATTTAAAAAAATGAGCAAAAGGCCTGAATAGATATCTGACTGAAGAAGATCTGCAGATGGCAAGCACATGAAGAGATGTTCAACATTATTAAGCATTATTGCTATTATTTAGCTGATCAGTTGTGTCTGACTTGTGACCTCATGGAGCCTGCCAGGTTCCTCTGTCCATGGGACCTCTGAGGCAGGAATACTGGAGTGGGTTGCCACCTCAAAAGTATTTCCTCTCCGGGGGATATTCCCAACCCAGGGGTCGAACCAATGTCTCCTGCATTGGCAGGAGGATTCTTTACCACTATGCAACCAGGGAAGCCCTTATAAGCAGTAATGAAGAACTAATAATAAGGCACTAGGGAAATGTCAATTTAAACTACAATGAGATCATTTCACACCTATCAGAATGGATAAAATTAAAACAGTGGCAACAGCATCTGCTAGTAAGGATACAACAAAATTGGATTATACTCATACACTGCTGGTAACAATGACACAACAAGTCTGGAAAATGGCTTGCAAGTTTCTTATAAAACTAAACATTTGACCAGCAATTGCACTCATGTGTATTTATCCCAGGGGGAAAAAAATGAAAATTTTTATTCAAAACAAGCAACCAAACAAAAAAACTGTACATGAAGGTTCACGGCAGCTTTCTCACAGCTAAAAGCTGGATCCAGCCAAAGTGTCTTTCAACAGGTGAGTGGTTAAGCAAACTGTGGAATACATAGAGTATATACACATATACGTGCTGCTGCTGCTAAGTCGCTTCAGTCGTGTCCGACTCTGTGCGACCCCATAGATGGCAGCCCACCAGGCTCCCACCATCCCTGGGATTCTCCAGGCAAGAACACTGGAGTGGGTTGCCATTTCCTTCTCCAATGTATGAAAATGAAAAGCGAAAGTGAAGTTGCTCAGTCGTGTCCGACTCTTAGCGACCCCATGGACTACAGCCCACCAGGCTCCTCTGTCCGTGGGATTTTCCAGGCAAGAGTACTGGAGTGGGGTGCCACTGCCTTCTCCAACACATATACGTACATACATCTAAATATATATATGTAATGACATGTTGATGTACACACATATATATTGTATACATATAGTATGTGTGTATGTATCACCATATACTACTCAGCAACTGAAAAGCAACAGAATATTGATACTAACAACAATGTGGATGAATCTCCAGAGAATTAGGACGGGCACCCCAAAATGTTAATATGTAACAGTGCAGTAACAACATTTTTGAAAAGACAAAATTTTAAAAATTGAGCTAGAGGAGTGGTTATCAGTGGGGGCAGGAGGGAGATGAGTGTGGCTGCAAAAGGAGGGCTAGTTGTGATGTCAAAACTGCTCATATTTGACTGTGGAGGTGGACACACAAACATACGCAGGTGACTGAACTCTACAAAACCAAGTACATGTATCCATGCAAATGAGTACAAGCACAATAGGAGAAACTGCAACAAAACTGGTAGATGGTATCAGTGTCATATCTATGATGGGATATTACACTAGAGGTGTTCGTTTGTTTTCACTTACTGCTACTGGTTAAATATAAAGAGATGCAACTACGGAACAGCCAAAGAGAAGAGGGTGTGTACGTGTGCGGGGATTCCATGCCCGCTGGTCGTGTGTCATCCTGATGTTTTCACTAACCTGGAAGCTCCCCAAATCTTGTGGTTCTAAAATTTTCATAGAGTTCATCTCCAGCTACTTATTTCTCCCTGAAAGTCAGTGGCACGGGATGAAACTTCCAACCCTCTAATCACTTGAGCCTTTTTTTTTTAATTGAAATATAGTTGATTTACAGGGTTGAGTAGATTTGTGCAGTACAGCAAACTGATTCAGTTATACATATATATGTATATAATATGTACATAAATGTACATACACATATATACATCCATTTTTATATCCTTTATCCATTTTGTCTCATCACAAGATACTGAATATATTTCCCCTTGCTAGATACAGTAGGACTTTGTGGTTTATACATTCTGTATATAATGGTTTCCATCTGCTAAACCCAATCTCCACTCCACCCCTCCCCAACCCTTCCCCCTTGGCAACCACAGGTCTATTCTCAACCGTTTCTGTTTCTAGACTTGAGTTTTGCAAAATGTAACCATTGGAGGAAACTGGGCCAAGTTTCAAAGGTATCTATCTCATGAAACTGCCTGTAAACTATGAGTATCTCAAAGTTTTCTATTAATAAAAAATTAGTGCTAATATGAAGCATCATTAATATGCATACTTTATAACACTAAATAAAAATACTAGCATACAAAATGGGTGGAACTATTCTGATTCTGTTAAAATGTGAATATGTGCCTATACTATTTTTATATTAAAAAAAGATTAGGAAGAAAAATACTTGCAGCTGTCATTTCTGATGGTGAGATGAAGCACACGGTTGCTGCTTTTCTCTCAAATTCATAATTTATTTTTCAAATACTCTAAAATGTATATAATCCAATGGTTCTTATACTCCAATGGTATTAAAAATGCTTGATATCAAAAGGAGGAAAATAACCATCCTCATTGTATGTATTTCTTACCCAGCACAATGAGAGAGAAGGCAACTTGTCTGAAGATTAAGATGTTAAGATTTTTTAAGTTAAGAACCTATCTGAGGCAGTAACGTTGAATCCAGAAGTGGTGGTTCCTTGAAAATAAATCTTTCTTGCAATACAACTATTAAAACCAAGGAATAAGATTCAGCAGAACTGTATGGAACAGAGGTAGGACTTCAGAGGATTACATCACCCCGAATAACTGCTCTTTCCTTCTCTGGGTCAGGAGGATACCCATGGTCTCTGACACTGGAAATACAGGGCCACTGGGAGAGGTAAAAGCTAAATTGGAAAAACAATTCAGTCTGTGGTTACCAGGAAGTTACCATTGCTTATTTCCACCCCACTCCCAAAATTATCTCCATTTGCTTCAGTTTCTTCACAGGCCTGCATTTAACACCCTCTCACAACACGCTGCAAAACAAATCTGTCAGCAGCAAATACGGCCATAGCAACTTCCCCGAATTACCAGGGTAACAAAGTGAACAGCAGGGAAAACACCTCCGAAAAGAATGTGCCCATCAGCTGTCATGTGCTGTGCGAGGACTTCCATCTCTCTATTAACCACGGGCCCTGGATGAGAGGACAGTGTGCCTAAATAAACTACAGGGAGCGACACCACCCCTGTGAACGTCCCTGTGGCCTGCTCCCGTGTATTGATCTTTGGGTTCAGAAGTCCTCAACAGATGGTATCTGCTTCCAAGGGCCATCTTGGAAATCTACGGGGTTTTCTGAATCCAGAGGGAAAGAGAGCAATTGAGACGCAGGAGTGGGATCTGATGGGCAGAGTGTCTCCCAGGATTGTGTATAACTCGGGACTGCCCTCAGTTTAATTCAGTTCAGTCATTCAGTTATGTCCGACTCTTTGTGACCTCATGGACTGCAGCACGTCAGGCCTCCCTATCCATCACCAACTGCCAGAGTTTACTCAAACTCATATCCATTGAGTCGGTGATGTCATCCAACCATCTCATCCTCTGTCATCCCCTTCTCCTCGTGCCTTCAATCTTTCCCAGCATCACAGTCTTTTCTAATGAGTCAAGTCTTCACAGCAGGTGGCCAAAGTATTAGAGTTTCAGCTTCAACATTAGTACTCTCAGTGAATATTCAGGACTGATTTCTTTTATAATGGACTGGTTGGATCTCCTTGCAGTCCAAGGAACTCTGAAGAGTCTTCTCCAACATCACAATTCAAAAGCATCAATTCTTCGGCACTCAGCTTTCTTTATAGTCCAACTTTCACATCCATACATGATTACTGGAAAAACCATTCAGTTCAGTTCAGTTCAGTCGCTCAGTCGTGTCCAACTCTTTGCGACCCCATGAATCGCAACACGCCAGGCCTCCCTGTCCATCACCAACTCCCGGAGTTCACTCAGACTCACATCCATCGAGTCCGTGATGCCATCCAGCCATCTCATCCTCG
>SJYV01047813.1:1042581-1057885 GCA_006410875.1 Neotragus pygmaeus | reverse complement strand
CCTTCCAAAGAAATCCCAGGGTTGATCTCCTTCAGAATGCACTGGTTGGATCTCCTTGCAGTCCAAGAGACTCTCAAGAGTCTTCTCCAACACCACAGTTCAAAAGCATCAATTCTTGAGTGCTCAGCCTTCTTCACAGTCCAACTCTCACATCCATACATGACTATTGGAAAAACCACAGCCTTGACTAGATGGACCTTAGTCGGCAAAGTAATGTCTCTGCTTTTGAATATACTATCTAGGTTGGTCATAACTTTTCTTCCAAGGAGTAAGCGTCTTTTAATTTCATGGCTACAGTCCCCATCTGCACTGATTTTGGAGTCCATAAAAATAAAGTCTGACACTGTTTCCCCACCTATTTCCCATGAAGTGATGGGACTGGATGCCATGATCTTAGTTTCCTGAATGTTGAGCTTTAAGCCAACTTTCTCACTCTCCTCTTTCACTTTCATTAAGAGGCTTTTTAGTTCCTCTTCATTTTCTGCCATAAGGGTGGTGTCATCTGCATATCTGAGGTTATTGATATTTCTCCCGGCAATCTTTATTCCAACTTGTGCTTCATCCAGCCCAGCATTTCTCATGATATACTGTGCATATAAGTTAAATAAGCAGGGTGACAATATACAGGACAATATACGTCCTTGACATATATAGGACTGCCCTAGCAGGTAGGAAACAAAATGCCAAGCCTTCAAACCTAGAAACTTCCTTCGGTTCACAAAAATGCAAACAATAATTTTTTTGTTTCTGTTTTTGCTTTACAGTCTTAATATACTCGGCATGTAAAATTGTGTTAAAATGAGAAGAAACTGCTATTTCGCTTTGCTGGGAACTTTACTAAGGATTGTTTATCATTTCAAAAGTGGTATCATCCACAGCAATGGTAGCCCATTCAATGCATCTGTAGCAGTGGGTTTCAGAGCTGAAGCATTCATAAAGAGTCTGTGTATAAGCGCAAGCATCTGATGTCTTATTATGTCCTTCAGAGTCTTCTTGTCCAATGTGGGGATCAAACTCATTGGTATCAGCATTTCCTTGTAGGTTGTTAGAAATGAATAATCTCAGGCCGCACACCAGAGCCGCAGAATCAGAATATGCATTTTAGAAAATTCTCAAGAGGAATGATGCTCTAGAAAACCTGTGCTGAAGCATCACTCACATACTACAACATGCATCATTTGTTATAAATTTCTTCCATTTTTATTTTCTAGGGTTAGATAAGTACAAGATTTTAAAGAATTAGATGAATTAAAGTTAAATTAAGAATTTGGGGTTCACAGATCCACACTACTATCTAAAAAATAGATAAACAGCAATCACCTACTTTATAGCACAGGGAACCATATACAATTATCTTGTAATAACCTATAATGGAAAAGAATCTGAAAAAGAATATACATCTATGTAATAACTGAAGCACTTTGCTATATACTTAAACTAAGAAAACATTATAAATCAATGATACTTCAACAAAAAATAATAATAAACAGAGAGAGAAGAATCGGGCATATTTAAAAATATATTATCTACTAGTTTCAGTTTTGGAAAATAAAGGGAATACTAAAAATATTTATTATTAAATATAAAATAGGGAGTCTCGGCGTTGAGAACTACTAAAGAAACTATTTATCCATTTCCAGGTCTGTCTGTAGTTTTATTTTTCTACCACTAGAAAAAGAGTTGAAGTTCAGCTGATTACAATGGAAACAAATGCGAACTTTTTTTCCTTGACTATAATTTTTGTACCCCAAATTGTCTTCATTGAGGCAGTGAGATGTTAATGTCACTAAAGTGTGGCATGAACACAATTTGCCACTCACAAATGGAAACGCTGGGAAACACATCAGTGCAATTACGAGAAAATACCCCATGAATACTTCCCTTGAATAGTCTTTTTCTTTAATACAGCACCCAACCTCCGGCATCTCATGAGGAAATATGCCTACACTTTTACCAGGGAAATTTTTGCTTTAAACTGAAGTTACAGCTAAAATTGGATTTTCCCAGGATACAACCAAATGAGTTCCATGCTCCCAACTGCCACTGTTCCACTAATAGGTCAAGTGCGTCTCACTTCCAAATTCACACTCAGCATCTTTTCTCCTTAATCTGCTTTTTCCCCTATGTTCTCTTGTTTCAGTTCATGACTTCTCACTAATAATAAATAAATAAATACAAATCCCAATCCTCTCATTCTGTAACAGTGGAAAAAAGTCACTGGCAATTAACTATATGCCAGGCTACAGTGACGCCAAGATGGAACAAACATGGTACCCCAGGTGGTCAAGCTCACAGACAAGAAATCCTCATAGTCAAAGTCATATCATCTGGAATAAAGTTATTCTTGAAACCTCCCTCTCACTTGCTTCCCACACAGAATCACTTGTCAGGATACGTTGATTTTATTTCTGTGACATTTCTTCTATCTGTTTACTTCATCAGTACCTAGTTAGCTAACAAACTTAATTAGCTGCAGTTCAAATAACTAGAAACTTAATTAACTGAAATCTTTTTCATTGGATTTACAGGAAAAGAGTATTCCCAAGCCTGAAGGCAGGCAAATGGGATACCTGATGTTTTCACCTGCCAGGCATACATTTCTGCTTCTTTGGGCCACTGTACCTCCATTTTTCCCTAGGGATCCATATGCTGCGTCCCCTTCCTTGCTCTGTGAATGGACTTTCAATGGGGTAGCCCTCACCCCTCGGCATGAGACAGGATACACAATCCAATTTTGCCCATACAGGAGTAGGAGGAAGTAGGAGGCAGGGAGTCACAGGATCCAAACCAGACCAATGAGAATTAGATCTAAGGCTCTGTTGGAAGAAAGGAAATATATATAGATATATATCAATAGCCACTGCACACACTAAGTGAGCAGACCTACAAGAGTCCATCTCCTTAGATAGGCAAAGATCTTCCTTAATGATCAAGTGACTGCAGAGGGACAGAAAATTCTGCAGACAGAACTGGGCTGAATGTTGATGACACACTCTTCAGCAGTTAATAAGTCCCTCTCCAGACACTTTCACACAATTTTTTGTTAGAGCCAGTTGGAATTGATTTTCTAACACTTGCAACAATAAACAAGGAAACTTTGAGGAGTTGTTTTTTTTTTTAATTGCTAAATATAGTTTTAAAACTTACACTTTAACCACTGTAATGGCCTGCATTAAAATCGTATATTTAGAATGATGCCTGTGAAATACCAACATATAATTCTATGATATCTTGAATGGTAATAGATGGAATTCTAAGAACTATCCCCAAAGCAACAAAAGGTGTGAACTAATTTTAGACTCTACAGAGACAACCCTCAAAGTATGTTTCTCAGGATACCAGTCCCTTAAGAAAAAAAGAGTTGGGTTGGGGGGAATGTGTGTAACTGTGCACACTGTATTTCTGACCTGGAAAGTAACAACGAATATCAGCATTTTAAGAGTACTTGTGCTCTTTGACCAAAAAATTTTCATTTATTATTATGTTTTTATTTTTATTTTATTTATTTATTTATAATTTATTTTTAGCAGTACTCAGGAACATTAGGGAAAACAACTACACTCAAGATCCCATCAGCTACATTTAAATCATCACCTGTATTGATTGAGTACCCTAATTTTAATGTTGACATGAAACAAAGATGGCTTCTTCCTTTAGCCTTTTATCTTGAAAACACAATGTCTGGATTTTACAAAGGTCTTGGCATATCCCAACAATGTGTACTATTCTAGGGTGTGACAACTTAGGAGTGAATATGATATGAACTTAATACTTTTATATGGTGTCAAATTCAGGCAGATCCATCTTCTGACCCTAAACATGGTCCTACAGTAAATTGCTTGAGGAAACTGGATCCCAAAGAGTACAGATGAGGAATTTTGAAGTGTATCCGTATTCCACTGGAGATCAAGAGGTCCAACTGAAAGAACCGTGGGCTGACTAAAATGACAGCTGTGAATTGAACAAAACTTTTTGAAAGGCCTATCTTATCTAGAAGATCATGACTTTGGTGGAACTGAAGTGACTGGCAGTGGAAAGAATCAGAACATGTGAAATTCCTTAAGAACTTATTGACTTAAATATTTTTGCCTATGTTACACAGGGAGAAAGGAATGGCAACCCACTCCAGTATTCTTGCCTGGAGAATTCCATGGACAGAGGAGCCTGGAGGGCTACAGTCCACATGATCACAAAGAGTCAGGCGCAACTGAAGCGACTTAGCATGCATGTATGCATGTTAGACATGCAAAACCTTAAAAATAAAGACCCCCACCAGTCCCATGTTAAGTACATCCCTCAGCTCATTCTTCCCAGTTTGCTTCTATATTGATAAAAATGCTAAGAACCTTGACTTTTGAAATCCAACAGAATCTAAATCCCACTATCACAGCCTATCACACGATAATGTACTTCTAGAAGTTATACTGTCAGCACTGTGTTACATTTTTCAATTTTGTATGTGAGACTGCTGTGGCCACCTGTACTTACACGGGAGCAAAAAGAAAAAGGCATGCGTAAAGGGACTGCAATCATCCCAGAAAATAGCTGCTTCAACCAATTTCAATCTAATTAGTTTCTCATAGAAGCTAACACCCTGCTTTCTACAACCACATAGCAATTCGATTTAACAACCAAAGTCAACGTGCTGCATGTCAGAACAGAGTAACATTCAGGTTATAACTAATCAGCCCAGAAGTGAAATTTAAATATTCTGAGTCTGTGATTTAATTACATGAGTAACGCTACTTGAGCTGAATCAAGTAGACAAGTATAAGCACATGAGATTTTCCATTTAATGTGATTTGGACATTCCTAGATCAGATGGACTCACTTCAGAACAGTGAAAAATAGAATCCAAAAAGAATAAGCTCAACGTTAGAACATGGGATAAAAAGGTATGTTTTTAATGTTTCAATGGTCAACAAAGTATATTTCATTCATTTATACTTGCATCCACATTCATTCATTTAATAGATGTCTGTGTGTGTGTGTGTGTGGTATGTGTGTGTTAGTCACTTAGTCATGTCCACTCTTTGTGACTCCATGGAGCCCACCAGTCTTCTCTCTTTCCCTGGGGATTCTCCAGGCAAGAATACTGGCGTGTGTCACCATTTCCTGCTCCAGCAGATCTTCCCAACCCAGGGATCAAACCCAGGTCTCCCGCACTGCAAGCTGGTTCTTTACCATCTGAGCCAGCAGGGAAGCCCAAGAATACTGGAATGGGTAGCCAATCCCTTCTCCAGGGGATCTTCACAAACCCAGGAATTGATCCAGGGTCTCCTGCATTGCAGGCAGATTCTTTATCAGCTGAGCTACCAAGGAAGCCCAAGAGATATTTATCAATGGTCAACTCTGGGTTAAGTGCTAGATGCTAGATGAGAAGGAAAGTGTGGCAAATGAAACACACTTTCTCCTTCACTTGTGTTATTGGCTGAACTGTGCTCCACCTCCATGCAGGCCAAATTCATTTAAGTTCTAACTCCCAGCATTCTCAGAACGTGACTGTATTTGGAGATAAGGTCTTAAAAAAGGTAATTAAGTTAAAATGAGATCATAAGAGTGGTCCTAATCCAATACGAAGGGTATCCTTATATGAACAAGAAATTAGGACACAGTCAGGCACAGAGGCAAGACCATGTGAAAACACAGAAGGACGGTGGCCACCTACAAGGCAAGGAATGAAACTTCAGAAAAAACTAATCCTGCTGGAAACCAACTTCTAGCCTCCAGACTTGTGAGGAAATAAATTTCTGTTGTGGAAGCCACCTAGTCAATACTTTGTGATGTTAGCAAACAAATACACTCAGAAAGCTCGAACTCTATACAGAGGCAGACTTTGATCAAATGATCATGCAAAGAATCCCAAACCTGGAGTTCTGAGTGGGACCATGGAGATCACAAAAGAGGTTCTGTGACCTGGAGGGGAGATCAAGGAGATCTTCCTTGGGGAAGAGACACTGTACCAAGATGGGGAGGAAAAAACTTAACAGAGTGAGAAAGGAGGGGGTGTACATTCCAAGCAGGAGATCCAGTATGTGCAAAAGTCTCATGGAGAGGCATATGAGGAACCAAGAGTAGGCAGTGTGACTGGGAGCAAAGAGGGAGCTAATGTGAAAGGAGACACATGTCTAGCAAGGTAATCGGAGGTCAAGCCGTAGGGTACAAGACAGGGAAGGACTTACTGTTAGGATTATATTCCAAGGGTCTCAGAACTTGGATGGGTAAAAATGACATTTCTATCTTTACTCCCTTTTGACTAAAATTCAGCATTTGCTTCTATTATGAGCATAGGCAACAAATCATGATGCTATTATAGCAATAGCTGCCACTTTCTCACCCATAGAAATTAGAATCCATTTTCCTATCTTGTTAGGGTTTTGCAGACACCATGAAATTCATACACATTTATCACTCCTTACAAATAATGGAGTTACTGTGCCTAGCTTTGGATCTCATAACTTAATACATTTGAAGAAGTTCATATATTACTTCTATGATCCATAAGCTCCAAGTTTATTTAAAATATTTTGCACATTATATTTAAATGTAATTGTTTCCTTTGTAATACTAACTTATACAGTTAAAAAATAATATGCTGAGACAGTTTCCATAGGTTTTACCAGAGTGCCAGAAAGGGTCCAGGCACAAAAAGTTTAGGAACTTTTAATATTTTTATTTTGTCTCTCTTCTAAGTTTAATACCAGCCGTGTCACTTGGGCAAGTTTTAACATCTCTGAAACCTGGTTCCCTCATCTGTAAAATGGGGATTTAGAAGACTCTCCCTATAGTACAAAGGATCCAATGAGTCAATACACAGAAAACACTCAGAATGGACTTAACTTAGTAATAAGCCTTAATAAACAGCAGATATTGTTTTTATTATTAACACGAATCCATTGTAGTGTTTTGAGGGAGTGACACGGTGGTGAGGTTTATACTTCAAAATACCATCTTGGCTCTGATGTGGAAAATGCCTGAAGGAGGTCAGAAAATGGCCAAAACAGGAGACTGCCAGAGCAGTGTTGCATTTGAAGAATTTTCAAATCTAAAAGAAAACTTTTCAGTAGGGGAAACCATTCTTCAAATCAGATCTTAAGTAGAAGCCAGATACATATATCAGAGAAAAGCAACACCAGTGTGACTGAAGCTGGGTGTGGGAAACCAGAATCACATCAGCTCAGCATTTCTCTCTTCTCCCAGAAAATCAATTCCAACACACTTTAAAGAAACTCCCAAATCTACAAAGGCCATCATTTGCAAACTGTTCATAGTTATCTTCTGCTGCAATTCTGAAACTACCAAAACCTCTTAAAAGAAAAAAAAAAAAAAAAAGTCCTTAGAACAAGCAAGCTCATCCATATCTCAACTTGCCTGCATGTTAAGTTTCACTAGGGATCCATTTGTTTATTCAAAAGCATTTGTTGAGAATTCAACTCCGTGCCAGGCACTGTTCTAGACACTGGGGATATAGCTACACTTAGAGCATTGAGTAAAACCTCTAGGGAATGGAGGGGAGGACAGAAAATAAACACAACAAAATAAGAAAAACATATTACCTAGAAGATCATGGTATAGATTCACATCTATGTGGCCATGGCACTGTAACTGGCAACAATCTGTTCACTGCTGTAGGCCCAAGGTGCAAAGTGGCATTTGGTAAAACTGAAACTCAAAGTTGAAGAAAGGGTGGGGGATGGCTGGATGGCTGGCTGGATGGACAGATGAATAGACAGATGGATAGATGATGGATGGATGGACAGATGCATGGATGGATGGGTGTATGGAAGGAAGAATGGGTGGGTGGGTGAGTAGATAAGACTATTGGACAGATGGAAGGATGGAAAGAATGGAAGAAAGGGTAGGGAAGGCAGGAAGGAGCGCTGTAAAGGAAACAGGCACTGAGGGAAAGGTAGAACACGCAGAGAATGAAGTATGGAACTAGAGAGGAGGAATAAAAGCCGACAGTGGCCTTAACCTACAAAGTTGTGTTTAATTAATATAACCCTACAAGATGGACAGTTCAGTAACATCATCATCATGTCATCATCCCCACCAGCCCCATTTGGGGTTATGAGGGCTGAGATGCTAAAACACTGAGAGACTTTCCTAACTAAGATCAGGCAACTTTTATAAACAGAGCTCAGATATAGACTCAAGTCTTTCCTGCCCTCACACTTTGGGGTCCAACCCACCCGGAAATTAAAAAGTACCGTACAAATTGGCTCTGGTTCCAAGTAAGCCAAATGAGATCCTGAAGATACTAAAAATTAGAAGAAGTAGAAGGAATGTCCACAGTCATAATTTCCTGGAGGATCTTCACTGACTTATACAAAATGTCTATTTCCCAATCCCTAAAGGGGGGTCAAGAAGAGTCTTCCTAGATGACACAAAGAAGGCTTGATCCAAGAGGACTAGCAGATATTGTGTTGTGGTGGGATGTCCATATTCAGAGCATTTACAGGAGGAAAAAAAAAAAATGGGTAAAACCAAAAAATTTAAACTGATTTTTTACCAGTAGAAAAACAAAGATGAAAATTAGGATTATGAAATGGAGTCCGACAACTACATAAACAGAAAACAGCACATATTAGGTATCAGATCTCTTATACTCTGTAATATATTCAAACTATGTCTCTCTTTTATTAAATCTAAAGGACAGCAGCAGCAGCTATTTCCTTTCCAGAGACACTCCATGTGTATCAGGCACTGCACTAACCTGGGTGCCCCTGAGCGTTCACCTAACCTTCCATGTCATCATTCCCCAAGAGGAGCATGAGGGCAGCAGTGTTGATCTCAGCAGCTACTGCAAAGATCAACGGAACCGGCGAATGGAAAGTGCTCTGGCCATTTGCCTGGTGGATTTCAAGCACTCAAAATGTGAACTCTTCTCATCACCACCATCCCGAGTTAATCCCCACAGAAACCCAATGAGGTGGGCCCAATTAACTCCATCTTATAGTTGACTATACCAAAGCATAGTGAGCCATCTTCAAGGTTGGAGGGCAAAAAGGGCTCACTGTAGAGTCCCTTAATCAAGACACACTCTGACAACAGGGTCGGTTCTGGCTGAGCCTCAGTTCTTCACCAACCACACCTGGAAACTCTTACACAGCAAAGAGCAGCTGCCCCATAATTCTCGCTAACTCACACTCCTATGACTAAGCCCTCAGCTGCACTTTTCAAAGCAAGGCCCTCCGATGAGCAATAAGACAAAAGTAGGCCAAAAAACAGAAATCTATTATTTACAACCAAAGACTTCCATGACAAAATACTGCAATTACTACTCACTACTCTGGCTGGACGCCTCTCTGAACAGATGAAACAACTGGTTTCCTTTTTATTTTTCCTGTTTAATGACTTTTTTCTGTGTGTATATTTTAGCAAACACTACATCAGGGTACAAGATGAGAAATACCTTTTGTATATAAGGTCTCCTGGGCTCAAGGGAAAATTTAGAAAATGAAACGGGCATTTAATACAAAAAATAATTATGGAGGCAAAGAAGAAAGGAAGTCCCCAAACTAATAACCTTATTAATACATAAATGCCATGTGAGATCCATCCTCTTATAGTCCCCCACACAATCCTCATCAACATAAGTAATGGAAAAATGAAAAAAAAGAGGATAAGAAATAAAAGAATTACAGAAAGGAAGACAAAATGGAAATGAGAGCAGGAGAGTGGGATAGCAGGGGATATTAAAGGGAAAGCCCAGAACGGACGCAGGCATCCGTCACCCCCATCAAAGGATGCATGGACCAGAAGGGTACATGTGACCTAAGAAAAAACAGGATCTGTGCCAAAGACACATTCTCCTTCAGTCCATCTTGCCATGGAACCCTGTACCTCCTGCTCTTCTGCTTCCCCTATTATCTAAATGGCCTCATTTTTCAGGATTCAATCAAGTTCTTCTTTGAAGCACTTATGATTTGAAATTATCCAGTCCATCTACTTATAGGCTTCTTTTTAGTGTCTGCCTCACAACACTCAGTACATAGTGTTGATGAACGAATGTCACTGAAGCAGGTGCCCAGACCTCTTTGAAGGACACATACAGCACTGGAAAGTCATTTGCTATGTGAACTGTTGGGAGAGAGAGAAAGAGACTTCATTTCACATGCAGACACCAAGAGTTTTGTTCTGAGCATGCTATGCTGGAAGCCATCTCAATGGCTTTTCAGTTCAGTTCAGTTTAGTCGCTCAGTCATGTCTGACTCTTTGGGACCCCATGGACTGTAGCACGCAAGGCCTCCCTGTCCATCACCAACTCCCAGAATTTATTCAAACTCATTTCCATTGAGTCAGTGATGCCATCCAACCATCTCATCCTCTGTCATCCCCTTCTCCTCCCACCTTCAATCTTTCCCAGCATCACAGTCTTTTTCCATGAGTCAATTCTTCACATCAGGTGGCCAAAGTACTGGAGTTTCAGCTTCAGCATCACTTATTCCAATGAATATTCACATCTGGTTTCCTTTAGGATGGACTGGTTGGATTTCCTTGCAGTACAAGGGACTCTCAAGAGTCTCCTCCAACACCACAGTTCAAAAGCATCAATTCTTTGGCATTCAGCTTTCTTTATACTCCAACTCTCACATCCATACATGACTAATGGAAAAACCATAGCCTTGACTAAATGGACCTTTGTTGGCAAAGTAATGTCTCTGTTTTTTAATATGCTGTCTAGGTTGGTTATAACTTTCCTTCCAAGGAGTTAACATATTTTTAATTTCATGGCTGCAGTCACCATCTCCAGTGATTTTAGAGCCCCCCAAAATAAAATCTGCCACTGTTTCCCCATCTATTGCCCATGAAGTGATGGGACCAGATGCCATGATCTTCATTTTCTGAATGTTGAGCTTTAAGTCAACTTTTTCACTCTCCTCTTTCACTTTCATCAAGAGGCTCTTTAGTTCTTCTTCACTTTCTGCCATAGGGTGGTGTCATCTGCCTATCTGAGGTTATTTCTGGTATATTTCTCCTGGCAATCTTGATTCCAGCTTGTGCTTCATCCAGCCCAGCGTTTCTCATGATGTACTCTGCATGTCAATTAAATAAGCAGGGTGACAATATACAGCCTTGATGTACTCCTTTTCCTATTTGGAACCAGTCTATTGTTCCATGTCTGGTGCTGTTACTTCCTGACCTGCATACAGATTTCTCAAGAAGCAGGTCAGGTGGTCTGGTATTCAATGGCTTTTACCCTTTGTAAAATTGCCCTCCCTCACCACCACTTTCTGTAATCCCATTTGCTTTATTCTTCTTTAGGACACTATTTACTTGACATGATTTATTGTCTGTTTGCTCCCTCCATCCCTTCCCATGTGCCACCTAAATGCCTAAACTCCATTAGAAAATTGATTTTGTATTCTTTATTCAAGAAGTATCCGGAATGCTGAGAATAATACCTGGTACGTATGAAGAGTCCCCCCAACATACATGTTGAATGAATGAATAATAAATAAATAAATTCCCACTGATAATTAAAATGATTAAAGCCTATTTTCCTTGAAAGAAGAGCTTATCCACCCATTAAAACCTGTCTATATGTTAGGGAACTGTTGACTGAAACTGCCCACCTTGGCCAGACACAATGATCATTGCTTGCATGAGTGGTCTTGCAACAGGAGGTCCAAACAAGGAACATGGTGCTGGTGCTGAAAACTAACTGGAAAAATTGGGAGGGGCCAAAAGGAAGGAGGAGACGCCAGCCCATAATATATCCTACCAACCTCCTAGAATCTTTTGCTCTGGAATCCACCTTGGGTGAAAGAGGCTCGTGCCACCAGGAAGGACCTGAGTCAGAACAACCATAGGCCAAGCAAGATGATTGGTCAGACAACCGGAAACTAAACCCATTACTGTGACTGCAAGCTACACGGCAGAGCGGTTCTCCTGGGTTTCCTTGCCTTACTGTTCTCCGCCCAGGTGCCCCTTCCCAGTCTCTTGCTTTGTCAGCTCGTGTTGTCTCCTCCGACAATTCACTTCTGAGTGTCAGACAAGAGCTCACTCTTGGGTCCTGGAAGGGGTCCCCTTTCCTGTAACATATATGGGTTTCATACCTTGCTAGCCTCCTACCAAATATCATAAATCCAATTTCCCTATTTGAAACAATTCTAGAGAGAAGCCAAACAGAAATGCACATTCTCAGCAAGAAGCAATGTACTCAACCATGACATACGTGTAACAAGGAAACAAGATGGGGAAAGTCCCCCTGCATAACCCCTTACAGGTTTTCCCTAAAGCAGTGATTCTCAAAATACGGTCCCTAAACTCAGCATCAGGGCCCCTCCTTCCAAGCTCGAAATGCAAAGTCTTGGGCCCCACACTACATACCCTGAATCAAAAACTCTAAAGGTAGAGACCCAGAAATAGGGGCCCTTTAACAAGCCTTCCAAATGATTCTGATGTACATTCGAGTTTGCTAACTACTGCCCTAAAAGGAGATGTGAACTTTTTCAAACTTCAGGCAAAATTTTATTCTTTTGTCTTGTAAATTAAAAATATGATTCCTTATAAGGTGAATAAGACAGCTCTTAAATAATAGCAAACTTGATTTTATCACCTTAATGGGATTGTCATTTTGACAAAAAGTTGTACAAAATGGAGTTAATGTTTTAAGTATTTTCAAGAATCAAGCTTCATATTCCATATGTGCCCCAGATCTACTTATAAATAAAATGGAACAAGCACATCTAACCTTATGCCAATGTTGTGACTGTTTCAGGTAAAGTTCTGATAATTAGCAGGAATCAGCAAATTAAAAAGTGACTGTAAAACGTCCTGTAAGAAATCCTCGAAGGACTGAAAACATGTGTCTAATGGCCCCACATCCAGAAATTTCACAAACTGTCTTTACCTGAAGTTGTTTCTCTAATTGCTTCTAATGAAGTCAATGCATGTGTTAATTAAATATTAAGTGCAAATGTGAGTACTTATAAGATGTGCACGGCTCTTCAGAAAACCTAAGTGCTTAAGTCACTCCCCAACTCTAGTGAACACAGAGTGTTGGGGTCCCCAAATCACTGCAGTTGACACTCTGCACCCACCACAACAGTGTTCATTATCAAATTTCAGAGACAAAAACCATGCCTGTGATATGGCTTGAGGACAGTTTATATAAACAAGTTAGCAATATGAATTGCTAGCCTTATACTAAGTGCTACATTCATAGTACATGTTGTTTCATTTTCACAATGGCCCTCTGAAGTTTGTATTTATCCTCAGTTACAAACAAAGGAACTGAGGTCCCAAGAGACAAAGTAACTTCTCTAAAATTGCAAAACACAAAGACTAAAGCCTGAACTTGAATCCAAGTAGCTTTCTACACAAAGACTTACTTTCCCCGCCACCCCCATCACACATATGACTTCCTTGAGCTTCCAAGAAAACCCAAATAAAGGCACTTGCACTAAAGGACAGAGAAAGATGTGACTAGACTTGAAGCACTTTAATGTAAACTTCATTTGCCAAGAAATGGTCTCTGGCAGACTCAGATTTTCCCCCTTTTTCCTTCTTTGATGCTCTGAATCACAGCTGTACATTTCTAACAAAAAGATACATGCATCACAGACAGTCAATGTGAGTGAAAGAATAAAATAGACAGGGAAATAGTAAGAAATGGCTACATTGGTAGCCGTGATAAAATTTTAATTTGAACATTTTCGGAGACCAGTTTTCAGCTTATCAAGTACTATATAAATCCCATGCAAATCCCCCAAAATGCCTGCTGCTGCTGTTGCTGCTAAGTCGCTTCAGTCCTGTCCAACTCTGTGACCCCATAGACGGCAGACCACCAGGCTTCCCCATCCCTGGGATTCTCCAGGCAAGAACACTGGAGTGGGTTGCCATTTCCCTTTCCAATGCATGAAAGTGAAAAGTGAAAGTGAAGTCTCTCAGTTGGGTCTGACTCTTAGCGACCCCTTGGACAGCAGCCCAACAGGCTCCTCCATCCATAGGATTTTCCAGGCAAGAGTACTGGAGTGAGGAGCCATTTCCTTCTCCTCCACAATGCCTGCACATATTCCCATCTCTCCTTCTCCCTGCCACTCCCCCCCACCCCCCCAACCCCGGCCCTGTCTCTCCCTCTCCCTCTCTCCCTGCCTTTTTTTTGTTTGTTTTTTTTTTGCTCTGCTTCCCTGGGATGTGGCCCTCAGGTAATCCAAGTGTGATTGCCCTCCTGGCTCAGTGCTCTGGATGGAATATTTGCTGCAGTGGAGATGACAAATCTGAGGGAAGTTTCCGATCAGTACTCAGTACCTATGTTCACTGGTCTCCTACAATGGCAGCACTAAATCCGAATGTCTAGAAGAATTTGTATATGCATATTTTTTAAGTGTCAGTTTCAAAGGTCTCAGCCTAGTTACAGACAGACTTTGCCACCCTGCTTCTTTAAAAATCCACACATGCACACAACAAACCACCTCTTTGATGGACTCATTAGGTAGAAGTTTTTCACAGTTGAACCCAATGGCTTTGAAATGAGAATTCGAATGGAAACCAAGAAAAGCTCAATGCCACCAGTGCCCTCTGAGTCACTGCTGTCATCTGTCATAGGGTCACTAGCTTGGGGGACATCTCACACACAGCATACACCTCTCGCTGCCTAGGATTACCAACGACTCTCCAGCATGGCCTTTGTAACTGTTTAACTGCTCTTGATTGTCCTAAATCTATCCCCGTTGCATTCTTCATGACTCAGCTTAAATGTCCACTCTTTGAAGAGGCCGTCCCTAGACTAAAGATTTCTTGTTGTTTAGTCACTAAGTTGCTAAGTTGCGTTCAACTCTTTTGCAACCCCATGGACTGTACCCTACCAGTTCACTGTAGGCTCCTCTGTCCATGGGATTTCCCAGGCAAGAATACTGGAGTGGGTTGCCATGACCTCCTCCAGGGGATCCTCCCAACCCGGAATCAAATCTGTGCCTCCTGCACTGCAGACGGATATTTTTACTGCTGAGCTACTGGGGAAGCCAAGAAGATTCCTCAATTATTTTCTACCAGAATATTCAGTTCAGTTCAGTTGCTCAGCCGTGCCCAACTCTTTGCGACCCCATGAATTGCAGCACGCCAGGCCTCCCTGTTCATCACCATCTCTCGGAGTTCACTCAGACTCACGTCCATCAAGTCCATGATGCCATCCAGCCATCTCATCCTTGGTCGTCCCCTTCTCCTCCTGCCCCCAATCCCTCCCAGCATCAGAGTCTTTTCCAATGAGTCAACTCTTCGCATGAGGTGGCCAAAGTACTGGAGTTTCAGCTTTAGCATCATTCCTTCCAAAGATATACCAGGGCTGATCTCTTTC
>SJYV01047813.1:984404-1038897 GCA_006410875.1 Neotragus pygmaeus | reverse complement strand
GGCCTCAGGCAAAGTTCCGGTCATCTGCATATCTGAGGTTATTGATATTTCTCCCAGTAATCTTGATTCCAGCTTGTGTTTCTTCCAGTTCAGTGTTTCTCATGATGTACTCTGCATGTAAGTTAAATAAGCAGGGTGACAATATACGGCCTTGACATACTCCTTTTCCTATTTGGAAACAGTCTGCTGTTCCATGCCTGGTTCTAACCATTGCTTCCTGACCTGCATACAGATTTCTCAAGAGGCAGGTTAGGTGGTCTGGTATTCCCATCTCTTTCAGAATTTTCATCAGTTTATTGTGATCCACACAGTCAAAGGCTTGGCATAGTCAATAAAGCAGAAACAGATGTTTTTTTGGAACTCATTTGCTTTTTCCATGATCCAGTGGATATTGGCAATTTGATCTCTGGTTCCTCGCCTTTTCTAAATCCAGCTTGAACATCAGGAAGTTCACAGCTTCCATATTGCTGAAGCCTGGCTTGGAGAATTTTGAGCATTACTTTATTAGCATGTGAGATGAGCGCAAATTCTCAGCTCAACAGTGTTAACCCTAGTGGCTTCCATACCTGTCCTCTCTTCTTACTAATTTATCCTTCTCTCACCATCAACAGTTAATTCCATAATTTTGTCTTTCTGATTCTAATGTCTATCAACATGATTTTAAAATTGCATTTATTTATTTATCATTTTTTTCTGTGGTAAGTTACCTCAAATCATTTATGGAATATTGAGAGCTGGAAGAATTGACAGATGATTGGCCCACAGGAGACAAAGTATGCCAGATCCTCATTATTTTCACCTACACTATTACAATGGCTTCCAAACTGAGTTCTGTATCTTGCAGTTCTATCTCATCCCCTCCAGTTTGTCTTCTTCTGGCTTGCAACACTATTCTTTCTAGAAACAAATCCTGGTCAAGACATCTGCTTGCTTTAAAATCAACAGCAGTTACTCATTGCCCTGAGAATAACATTAAAAACCCTTAATGTGAAGTGCAAACCACTTTGCAAACTTACCACCTCTCATTTATTGTACTTATTGAATACCAGTTATACTATGTGCTAAATACTGTGCTGGGCACTGGCATTCAATAGTGATCAAAAATAATGTACTGTTCCATATGGTACTGGCACAAAAACAGAAATACAGAACAATGGAAAAAGATAGAAAGTCCAGAGATAAACCCATGCACCTATCGGCACCTTATTTTTGACAAAGGAGGCAAGAATATACAATGGAGAAAAAACACTCTCTCAAATAAATGGTGCTGAGAAACCTGGACAGCTACATGTAAAATAATCAAATTAGAACACCTTCTAATGCTATATATAAACTCAAAATGGATTAAAGGTCTAAATGTGAGTCCCAAAACTATAAGACTGAGTGGAAAAGATAGGCAGAACACTCTGTGATATAAATTGTAGTGATTCTCTATGACCCACCTCCAAATTAATGGAAATAAAAACAAAAATAAACAAATGGGACCTAATTCAGCCTAAAAGCTTTTCACAGCAAAGTAAACCATAAACAAGATTAAAGACAACCCTCAGAATGAGAGACAATAATTGCAAATGAAGCAACTTACAGAGGATCGATCTCCAAAATATGCAAGTAGCTCATGTACCTCAATATCAGAAAAAAAAAAAAATCAAAAAATGGGCAGAAGACCTAACAAGAATTTCTCCAAAGAAGATATCCAATAAAACATGGGAAAAAATGCTCAACATTGCTCATTATTAGAGAAATACAAATCAAAACTACAGTGAGGTATCACCTCACACCAGTCAGAATGGCTATCTTCAAAAAATCTACAAACAATAAATGCTGGAAAGTATGTAAGAAAAGAGAACTGTCTTGCACAGCTGGTAAGAATGTAAATGGATACAGCCACTATCAAGAACAGTATGGAGATTTCTTCTAAAAAAAAAACTAGGACTAAAACTACCGTGTGTGTGTGTGTGTGTGTGTGTGTGTGTGTGTGTGTGTGTGTGAGTCACTCAATCATATCTGACTCTTTGTGAGCCCCTGGACTGTAGCCCACCAGACTCCTTTGTCCATGGAATTCTCCAGGGAAGAATACTGGAGTGGGTAGCCATTCCTTTCTCCAGGGGATCTTCCCAACTAAGGGATCAAATCCCAGTCTCCCATATTGCAGGCAGATTCTTTACTCTCTGAGCCACCAGGCAAGCCCAAAACTGCCATATGACTGAGCAATTCCACTACTGGGCATATACCCTGAGAAAACCACGATTCTAAAAGACACATGTATCCCAATGTTCATTGCAGTACTATATATAATAACCAAGACATGGAAGCAACCTAGATGTCCATCAACAGATGAACTGATTAAGTTGTGGTACATGTATACAATGGAATATTACTCAGCCATAAAAAGGAACAAATTTGACTCAGTTCTAGTGAGGTGGATGAACGTAGAGCTTATTATACAGAGCAAAGTAAGTCAGAAAAAATTGTATATTAGCACATATATATGGAATCTAAGCAGTGGTACTGATGAACCTATTTTCAGAGTAGGAAAAGAGACACAGACATAGAGAATAGACTTGTGGACACAGTGGGGGAAGAGGGTGGGACGAATTGAGACAATAGCATTGAAACACATACATCATCATATGTAAAACAGATTGCTAGTGGAAGTTTCTTTCAAAAGGGAGGGAATATATATATATATATATATATATATATATATACTTCTGGCTGATTCATGTTGTTGTATGGCAGAAACCACCACAACATTGTAAAGCAATTATTCTCCAATTAAAAATAATTAAAAAAATATGTACTGTTCCTGCCCTCATAGAACTTATGATCTATTTGGGGAGACAGACATCAACCAGCTCAAGACTCAAATGAATGTATGCTTACAAACTGCAGTTAATTCTCTGGAAGAAGGTGGCTAGTTCTCTGAGGATATATGGCAGGGGTCCTAAATTTTAGAAACTCTCACAAGACGTAGTATTTGATCTAAAAGAAGAAATATGTTGGTGTTAACTAGGTGAATTGTATGTGTGTGTTTGAAGGGGAGAATGTAGCCCCTGCAGAATGAATAGTATGCAAAGATCTTTGTAGGGGATGGATTGGAGGAAGTGTGATACATTTTAGAAACAGAAAGAAGGCTAATGTAACTGGAGCATAAATAGCAACAGAAAAAGTTGTTTGAGAGGTTATAGTGGTAGACATGAGCCAGACCAAAAGGGCTTTTAAAAGCCATGACAAAGATGCTGTTCTTCATCATAAGAACTAAGGTAAGCAGCCACTGAAGGTTTTTAAACTACAGAAGATAGGATCAGATTTGTATACTGAAAAGATTCCCCTGACTGCTTTGTGGAGAGTAGATTGGAGGAGAGCCAGAAAGGATGTGGGGAGATCAGTCAAGAACCTGCTGCAGCTGTCCGTTTGACTCAAGTGGAACCAGGGTAGTAACAGTGGAGATGGGGAGAAGTGAGCAGATTTGAGATCTATTTATGAGACCCATTGATAGAAGTTGGTAATGGACTGAAATGGTAGGGGTAAAGAAGAAAGGGATGTTAAAAATGACTCAGGTTTCTAGAGAAGGACAGATTTGAGAGGGAAGATCAGAAGGGATCCACCTTTTAGAAATGTATTAGAGGAATGTGTGAGCTGGAGTCTCTGCCACATGACCCAGTGCTCCAGCCTTATCAATCTGCTGGAAGATCTCTAAATTTTTGTGATCTCTCTTGCTTTCTTGACTTTATAGATCCTGTTCTTTCTGTCTGATGTACCACTTTAAGTACTTCCTCATCTTATCCCCACTTTCCAGGAAGGAGGAGTGGCTAGAAGAATGTCTCTAAGGTGTGAATGTGCAGGATGTGTGTGCATATGTGTGTGAATATAGAATAACCAAGTGAATGCAGTAGTTAAAAGTGTGTGTACTATGTCAGAGCATCAGGATTTGTATCTTGTCATCTTCAGGTGTCAATGACATTGGGCAAGTTACTTAAATCTCTTCAGTTTCCTTGTCTATAACTCAAAGATAATAAAACATGATTTGTAGTTGTTGTCATGATTAAATGAGATGTTAATGCATATCTAGCACATAGTACGGAGAAGGCAATGGCATCCCACTCCAGTACTCTTGCCTGGAAAATCCCATGGACGGAGGAGCCTGGTNGTTATTTCTCCACTGATCTCCAGTAGCATATTGGGCACCTACTGACCTGGGGAGTTCCTCTTTCGGTATCCTATCATTTTGCCTTTTCATGCTGTTCATGGGGTTCTCAAGGCAAGAATACTGAAGTGGCTTGCCATTCCCTTCTCCAGTGGACCACGTTCTGTCAGAGCTCTCCACCATGACCCGCCCATCTTGGGAAAGTAGATAAGGAAATGCAAAGACTCCCTAAGACAAAGTAACTACGACAGCACTGTGGCATTTCTGTCGATTTCAACAATTGAAAACAGGGCTGGGTAGCATGGGATGGAACTAAAGAAACAGGGAGGGGCCAGACACCACAGGGCTTGGTTGACCATGGTAATAAGTTTCTGCATCTTATTCTCATTTCAGCAGGAAGACACTGAAGACATTTATTTAGGATGCTCAATTTGCTTTAAATCCAGCCCTATAATTCCATCTTTGGGAGGCATAAAAAATTTCCATACAAAAACCACCTGTGGGTTTCATCCATCATCTCCAGTGAGCCACTGTTTCAGGAGGCAGCAGGATAAACTAAAGTCTTGGCAAAGAACTTAGAGAGATGGCAGCTCATTGATCAAACATGAACGTGTATGCCATAGTTACTGTAAACAGTATAGGAACTTCCATCCCCAAAGTCTGACCAAACCTTAGATGTAGGAAACATTCTTCAGGGCTGATTAGCAAGGCTCGTAAACTATAACTTTCAAACTGAACCTGACATTTCACACTTACAAATTAAATATTTCATGACTCATATGCTTCAGGTTTGATGCTATGCCACATGGAAGCACTTTGTAAATAATCAAAATATGCAATCAAGAAGGCAAAGGCACCTGTGGAGAAGAGTGTGTTACTAAAAGCCAAAGAGATAAAAGATGTTTTGCCAGTCAAGGTTATCAAAACTTCCCTCTCAAGTTTCTTTCTCAGTAAAGCCTTTAAACTACATCAGTAGTCGAACCAGAGGAAAAGTGATCAATAAAATACTGACAATTAGAAGGCCTGTCAAAACCCAAAGTTATGACCATGCCAGTCCTACCTGAGGCTGTGACTATGTGAAGAATATACAACTGAATAGGTACAAAGAGTCACGCATCATTAGAGAGACATCAATGTACGCATACTAAAAAAGCATTTCATCATCAAAGAACATGAAGGTGGACATACTTCTACATACAACCTATTGACCAAAGTAACCAACCCTACAAATGCAACCCACTTTCTGTAAGTTGAAAAATAATCTTTAGAACTAGCCTAATAAGATCCATGACTCTCCCCCAACTAAACCTCCAATCTGAGTTTTAAGACTGCTCCAACCACTTATAGATGAGACTCAACCTGGTTTTCCCTCTACCTTTAAAATAATAATAATAATAAGCCCATTTAAATGTGGAGACTTAAAAAAGAAAAGAAAAGAAAAGAACAATTAAGAGAAGATAGCGAGACCCAGGAGAGTTGGAATGGCAGCGCCTGCTGGGACAAGGATCCTGTGGCCACTTGAAATGAAGACGGAAGGGTCTGGGCAGAGCTCTCTGTGTCTGTGGAGAAAGAGGGGATTCGGTCAGAAGAGCAGCCGTGGGGGAAAAGCCCAATCGTAGGTGGAGCAGAAAGAGAGAAAAGCTGGGAGATGCTATTTTCTCCTTAATCCAGAAAAGCTTTATTTTCTTAAAAAAGCATTTGGGACGAAGATTTCAATCATTTATTTCTTCTAACTAGGGTTTAAGTAAATAGTAAGATGGGCAACTGTGTTATTGGTAGTGGGGGGAACGGGAAAAAAGGAAGGTAAACTGGGAGAACAATACAGGAGGAGAGAAGAGCTGATGCATGGGGGTGGGGAAGAAGGCTAAAGAAGAAAGAAGAGAAGGAGGGGACATTTCCTGGCATTCCAGTGGTTAGGCTGTCGCATTTCCACCGCAGGAGGAGTGAGTTCAATTCCTGGTCAGGGAACTAAGATCCCACATGCCATATGGTATGACCAACAAAAAGAAAGAAAAAGAAGAGGAAGGAAAAAGGAGAAAGAACAGACAAAAATAACGTTCCACGTCTTCTGACAGCTTCCGGAGAACTTGCCAATTAGCATTTCCCTTATTGCCCACCCTACTGCTAAGGTACTTGATAAAAGGAGAAAGCCAGCCAAGAAGCGAAGAGTAATTTCCCACTCTCACCCTGTTATATTCTCCCCATTCTACACTGGCTCTGTGGCTCAGAGGGGGAAATCTGAGGTTTCATATGAGTTAACAAATTGTTCTAATTTAACTAGACCTCAGAACATGGGACAGACCCCACACCCCAGCTTCTGCAGGGTAGTCAGTCATTTTCCTATAAAGATGGATGGATACACATGTTATATATATAAGCGATCTCTGTTCCCTTTTGTGTGACAGAAATATGCTCTATATTCACATCACTATCACTCAGTTTTTTACAAGTATAAAAAGAGTTGAGGAGGAAAGAAAGATATGCAGCCTGACACACTTCTTAAACCAACTTCCAAGGTAGAAGTGGTTAGTGACACATCAGAAATGAAAACCCTCTATCTCTTTGTTTCCAGTCCAATGCTTAGCACACTGGATTACAGAGTCCTCAAAAGTTTTGAGAAAATTCATCTTTGAGGCTGTGTCTTTTGCCAAGACTTTGCCTTTAAAAGTGAGTCGATTCAACCACCTCTGTTAATACTTCTGAGGTTTCCCTTCACTTTTAAGATCTACTGAAAAAAAAAAAAATTGGAGGACAAAATATTTAAATCTTTTTTAGAAACATTGGGAAAATGAAGATGTGAAATTACAGACAAAGCAAGGACATCAGCACTTTTTTGCTAACACAAGCTTCCAGCAAGACAAGATACATTTAATACCTTCCTTTCTGTTTCTTATCCACCAGAGTTGTTTAAGCAAGGTGACATCCACTTCTCTCACCTCCATCAGCACACAGAAGTGCTCACTTTATGTGTCATATGTAACAGGTTAAAAACTCAAGACATGCTTTTGTCAAGCAACTTGACAAGAAAACGAGTAGCTGTAATATACTTGTGACACCAGCCTCTGTATTAATTGAGATGCAAACTATAACTGGTGTAAATCAGACAATGCCTGTTATGCCTAGAAGCGTCTGGTGTGCTCTAAGTTATGGGGAATAACTGTCTTCAAAATCAGTGACCTTATGGCCATAGCTCCTCCAAAAAGCCTACTCAAGGAGAAAAGAGTGAACATAGAAGACCATAGAAGTCTAAGTTTTTCACTTTTGAAAGTACTCTTTTGGAGATCACCTAATATTCATCGGAAGGACTGATGCTGAAGCTGAAACTCCAATACTTTTGCCACGTGATGCAAAGAACTGACTCACTGGAAAAGACCACCCTGATGCTGGGAAAGATTGAAGGTGGGAGGAGAAGGGGATGACAGAGGATGAGATGGTTGGATGGCATCACCGCCTCAATGGACATGAGTTTGAGCAAGCTCTGGGAATTGGCAATGGACATGGAAGCCTGGTATGCTGCAGTCCATGTGCTCGCAAAGAGTTGGACGTGACTGAGTGACTGAATTGAACTGAAGCAGTTATTCCCTAAGACTTCACAATCCTTTAGAGTTGATTTAGAAAAGCAAAATAATATAGGAGGGAGACAGTTTAGGCATACCTGAAAAAATGAAAATGTTAGTCGCTCAGTGATGTCCAACTCTTTATAACTCCGTGGACTGTAGCTCGCCAGGCTCCTCTGTCCATGGGATTCTCCAGGCAAGAATCCTGGAGTGCGCAGCCAATCCCTTCTCTAGGGGATCTTCCTGACGCAGGGACTGAACCTGGGTCTCCTGCATTGCAGGCAGATTCTTTACCATCTGAGTCATCAGGGAAGTCCATAATTGACAAACATAGGCTTAAAATGGGTAAGTTTAGAAGACACTTGATTTTGAGTATCATGTCTCCCCTTAAATTTCAAGAGTGCTTATGAACTAAGTCACTTTAGATGCAT
Source organism: Neotragus pygmaeus (assembly GCA_006410875.1). Classification (NCBI taxonomy): domain Eukaryota; kingdom Metazoa; phylum Chordata; class Mammalia; order Artiodactyla; family Bovidae; genus Neotragus; species Neotragus pygmaeus. Next base: position 1,030,759 of record SJYV01047813.1, on the reverse strand, counting down.
CCGACTCTTTGTGACCCCATGGACTGCAGATCACCAGGCTCCTCTGTCCATGGGATTCTCCAAGCAAGAATATTGGAGCAGGTAGCCATTTCTTCCTGAAGGATATCTTCCTGACCCAAGGATCAAACTCTGGTCTCTTATGATCCTATATCAGTAGAAAGGTTTTTTACTACTAGTGCTACCTGGGAAGAGTACTTAGTAGTGTTTTAATTTGTTTACGAACTTCAGAAGGACAGCAAGAGGATAGAGCTGCCACTTGTGATGGCTTAAAAGACAACCTAAACATTTTTTCATACTCTTTCCATTGGCAGGTAGAGTCTATGTCTCCTCCCCTTTAATGTGGGCTTTTGGACAACATGATCATGCAGAATATGGTAGAAGCAATGTTGTGCCAGTTTTCAGGCTGAGGGCTTAAGAGACTTCCAGTTCCTTTCTCCTGGACACCGACTCCTACACCCCAGTCACCACAGTGTGATGAAACCAGGCCAGGTAGAGAGACTACCAGCACATGTGCTGGCTGACAGTTCAAGGTGAGGTCCCAACTATGAACCAGCATCAGCCAGAACATGAATTAGGAACCCCCAGGATGAATACAGCTGCAGTTCCCATTTGAACTGCAACCACACAAGAGACCAGAACAAGAACCACCCCCCAAAGCAGGGTAGATAATATAAAGTTGTTATGCTAAATTGTGTTGTTTTGGAAAGGTTATGGAGCAAGAGATTACTCAAACAGCACTCTTTAAATATGTTCTCAATGAAATTCTTTCTGACATATTCCTACAAATTTTGTCCATAGTGCTTTGGGATGCCTCTGGGAACCTTACCACGAGAGCACCATTCTACCTTTATTCCCTCACAGGTAAAATCTCCAACTTACTATGTATTTAGGCAAATCTTAGAAAAGTAATCCTATTGTTAAGTATTGACCCTGAATACAGGCAAACCTCTCTTTCACAGACAAAAACNAAAAAAAAAAAAATTGGAGGACAAAATATTTAAATCTTTTTTAGAAACATTGGGAAAATGAAGATGTGAAATTACAGACAAAGCAAGGACATCAGCACTTTTTTGCTAACACAAGCTTCCAGCAAGACAAGATACATTTAATACCTTCCTTTCTGTTTCTTATCCACCAGAGTTGTTTAAGCAAGGTGACATCCACTTCTCTCACCTCCATCAGCACACAGAAGTGCTCACTTTATGTGTCATATGTAACAGGTTAAAAACTCAAGACATGCTTTTGTCAAGCAACTTGACAAGAAAACGAGTAGCTGTAATATACTTGTGACACCAGCCTCTGTATTAATTGAGATGCAAACTATAACTGGTGTAAATCAGACAATGCCTGTTATGCCTAGAAGCGTCTGGTGTGCTCTAAGTTATGGGGAATAACTGTCTTCAAAATCAGTGACCTTATGGCCATAGCTCCTCCAAAAAGCCTACTCAAGGAGAAAAGAGTGAACATAGAAGACCATAGAAGTCTAAGTTTTTCACTTTTGAAAGTACTCTTTTGGAGATCACCTAATATTCATCGGAAGGACTGATGCTGAAGCTGAAACTCCAATACTTTTGCCACGTGATGCAAAGAACTGACTCACTGGAAAAGACCACCCTGATGCTGGGAAAGATTGAAGGTGGGAGGAGAAGGGGATGACAGAGGATGAGATGGTTGGATGGCATCACCGCCTCAATGGACATGAGTTTGAGCAAGCTCTGGGAATTGGCAATGGACATGGAAGCCTGGTATGCTGCAGTCCATGTGCTCGCAAAGAGTTGGACGTGACTGAGTGACTGAATTGAACTGAAGCAGTTATTCCCTAAGACTTCACAATCCTTTAGAGTTGATTTAGAAAAGCAAAATAATATAGGAGGGAGACAGTTTAGGCATACCTGAAAAAATGAAAATGTTAGTCGCTCAGTGATGTCCAACTCTTTATAACTCCGTGGACTGTAGCTCGCCAGGCTCCTCTGTCCATGGGATTCTCCAGGCAAGAATCCTGGAGTGCGCAGCCAATCCCTTCTCTAGGGGATCTTCCTGACGCAGGGACTGAACCTGGGTCTCCTGCATTGCAGGCAGATTCTTTACCATCTGAGTCATCAGGGAAGTCCATAATTGACAAACATAGGCTTAAAATGGGTAAGTTTAGAAGACACTTGATTTTGAGTATCATGTCTCCCCTTAAATTTCAAGAGTGCTTATGAACTAAGTCACTTTAGATGCATCCGACTCTTTGTGACCCCATGGACTGCAGATCACCAGGCTCCTCTGTCCATGGGATTCTCCAAGCAAGAATATTGGAGCAGGTAGCCATTTCTTCCTGAAGGATATCTTCCTGACCCAAGGATCAAACTCTGGTCTCTTATGATCCTATATCAGTAGAAAGGTTTTTTACTACTAGTGCTACCTGGGAAGAGTACTTAGTAGTGTTTTAATTTGTTTACGAACTTCAGAAGGACAGCAAGAGGATAGAGCTGCCACTTGTGATGGCTTAAAAGACAACCTAAACATTTTTTCATACTCTTTCCATTGGCAGGTAGAGTCTATGTCTCCTCCCCTTTAATGTGGGCTTTTGGACAACATGATCATGCAGAATATGGTAGAAGCAATGTTGTGCCAGTTTTCAGGCTGAGGGCTTAAGAGACTTCCAGTTCCTTTCTCCTGGACACCGACTCCTACACCCCAGTCACCACAGTGTGATGAAACCAGGCCAGGTAGAGAGACTACCAGCACATGTGCTGGCTGACAGTTCAAGGTGAGGTCCCAACTATGAACCAGCATCAGCCAGAACATGAATTAGGAACCCCCAGGATGAATACAGCTGCAGTTCCCATTTGAACTGCAACCACACAAGAGACCAGAACAAGAACCACCCCCCAAAGCAGGGTAGATAATATAAAGTTGTTATGCTAAATTGTGTTGCTTTGGAAAGGTTATGGAGCAAGAGATTACTCAAACAGCACTCTTTAAATATGTTCTCAATGAAATTCTTTCTGACATATTCCTACAAATTTTGTCCATAGTGCTTTGGGATGCCTCTGGGAACCTTACCACGAGAGCACCATTCTACCTTTATTCCCTCACAGGTAAAATCTCCAACTTACTATGTATTTAGGCAAATCTTAGTTAGAAAAGTAATCCTATTGTTAAGTATTGACCCTGAATACAGGCAAACCTCTCTTTCACAGACAAAAACAGCTTTTCAGAACCCATTCCTTGAACATCATGAGCCAGTTCCTGCCCACTGTCATTGGCTGCAGACTGTACTGTTTGTGGTCGTAAGGATTTGGGATGCCTCCCGATGCAGGATCACCCTGTCTGCTGCTTCCTCTCTCTGCGGTCCCAGCCCAGTCAAAGCAGCGACCATCACCATGGAAACCAGCCCAGGAAGAAGCTCAACATTCTTGGGCAAACCCTCTATGCTATCACTCATGGAAAGCTCTGGAAGGAGAAGCTCGTATTTAAGTAAAAACGGTTATTTCAAATTCTGAGAGGCACCCACTGCTTTCTCCCATTGTTTTCTCCCTATGAAGCTGTAAGAGAGATTCCAAAAATAAAAACAAATGAAACTCGTTTGTAACTGACTTCCAAAATTACACTTACTGCCTACCTTGTGGGAACTACTAAAACAAGTGATAAAGAACCATAAGCTCCAAGGATGTTTGTGCATCAGGCTGATTCCACCACTAATTGAGATAGGGCATAGACTAATAATAATTAACTCCGAGTCAGAAAGACCTCATTTCCAGTCCTGACTCCATTACTAAGTAGCTGGGCAAGTCCATTTGCTCATTTATATATTTATTCAACAAATATTTGAGGCATCTACTAGGTCACAGTAGCTTTGAGAAAACCCTTGGGATACAAAACAGACGTACTCAAGAAAGATCTACCCCATGCCTAACACACCGCTAGGCACATAATCTAGCTGCAGGGAAAACAAAGGTGAATGAGATGAAATCCTTGACATTAAGGAGTTTTCATTCTAGCAGTGAAGAAAGAGAAAAACTTTTAAATGAAAGGACATGTTGTGATAAGAGCCAGGAACGAGACATATAAGAAGCTAAAACAAAACAGTTTTACCTTAGTGCAGGTAACGCTGTTTCAACGCTTTACGTGTGAGTTTGCGTGCAATGGCACCCCACTCCAGTCCTCTCGCCTGGAAAATCCCATGGGCGGAGGAGCCTGGTAAGCTGCAGTCCGTGGGGTCGCCAAGAGTCGGACACGCCTGAGCAACTTCACTTTCACTTTTCACTTTCATGCATTGGAGAAGGAAATGGCAACCCACTCCAGTGTTCTTGCCTGGAGAACCCCAAGGACGGCGGAACCTGGCGGGCTGCCGTCTATGAGGTCACTCAGAGTCGGACTGAAGCAACTTAGCAGCAGCAGCAAACAGTCATACACGGCACTGGAGTTGTCACAAGGATGCAAATTAAACTACACTGAGTACATATGCTGTGTTTGGAGCACGATGATGCTCAGTAAATGGCAGCTAGCTGCATGATTAATATGACACATCAAAGTACCTTGGGAGTAGCATTCCACCACAGGCCATGAGCCCTGAGTGTCCCAGCAAAGAATGCTAAGTCCTGACCACTCTTTGCCAAGACCACTAACAGGTCTGTGTCTGCAGAGAGCAATCTTGAGGGGGAAAAGTCTTGTCTGCTTTCAGGGCAAAAAACAAGTCTGCATAAAAGAGATGGATCCCCCAAGCTCCCAATTCCTTGGCTTGCAGCAAACCCAGTGCACACAGTATTCCCCGAGGCCCCTTCACATCGCGTGGGATGTGGGGAGCTGATACATATGTGATGCTCTTGTTGCCTATTATGCTGTGACTGATTAAGTTATTTATCTGACCCAGGAGCCTTATGTTTTCTGGAAGCATGCATGATACCATAATAGGCAATTCTAGTTCATATGCAGGGTAGAATCTCTAACCCTGATAGCATCCTTCCAAAATCACCAATGACCTTTAAGTTAGTTTTCTACAGATAAGCCCTCAGTCACTTCCTCCCTGACACAGCAGGCTCTCTTAATGGTGGTTTTCAGGTACCATCATCACAAAATATACACACATCACACAGCACCAGTCTAAATCACCTCCAGTTTCTTTTCCCACCACCACTAAGCAGGGCAGTTTCTGTTATTCCTCGTCACTAGAGAACTATTGTATGAACGATGGCTTTTTTTTTTCCTCTAGCAAGTCAGAAAGACCAGAGACCCTATACAGACGCAACTTTAGAATCAGCATATAGCACAGTGACAAAGTTATGACAAAAGACAGTGAAACCTGCCAAAGAATCATAAAAACAGAGAATGTGGCAAATTTGCAAATGAGGTAAAGCATATAGATGTGCTCTCAAATGGAGACCTATCTAGGAAGGAAAATGAACTTAGACAAGTAAGTTTTAATCACTTGTATCAGATTAAAAAATGGTGTGTAACAATTTCCTCTATCTCAAGTAAAAGTAAAAGATGGACAGGCAGCGGTTATTATTTCTGAAGGGTCAGAAGATTTTCTTAGGCTCTTATTATTGTATTTTCTTTCTTCTCTCTAAGACATTTTATTTTTAAGTGCAAAGATAAAAGTTGAATTCACTAACTCTTATTACATGTGGCAAAAGCTCAGAATCTGAAATGCATTTTCAAATAAGGATACTGCTGGGAGTCTGGAAACTGCAAGTGGACCAGCCATTGACTATTTCATTGTGACTGCCAAACACAAAAGAAAAAAACAAACAAAAAAAAAACCACTTCTTTCCTATCTCATTACAACTTCCTCTTAAAAGTCACATGCAAATTCCAGAGAAGGAAACAGCAGGTACAAAGAGATACGTACATACATGAACCACCATTTCAGATGCACATTTTGTTTATTTAAAAAAGAAATCACTCAGGGGAAGGAAACAGGTTGATCATTTCTCCCAGGCACTAGCCAAGCTGCAGAATTATTTCACGTCAAAGATAACAGCATTAATGAAATATTTATGCACACTCATTATAGGAAAACATTGCATTTTATATCAAGGTTTTCTGCTGAAGTAAAAAATCAGGAAGAGTTTAGGTTTTTAAATTCATTCTGTTTGGGATTTACAAATTGAGCACTGTAAGGCCAGGACACTCCCATATCAGCTGTCCTTTTGAACAACCAGAGGTGCTGGAAGCAGTTCATGAGAATCGAGTTTTCAAGAAGTTCCCTGTTTCCTGTCATAAGTCAAAGGATGTGAGATTCAGGTCTCTTTGTTCCCTGAGGCCATTGAAAACAAAAAATTAGCCTCCAAGAGAGCACTTGCTCTCCTAAAGCAGTCAGGCTCCCTTGGATTGCTTTAAATGAAAGGCATCCCTGGTCGTCACCTTGGGAGCTGATGTACCAGACACCATCTCTTGTGGAGTGAGGAACGACATCAGAGGCAGGACCAACCTGAGAAGCTAGGAGTCTCTGAGGACATGGAAGGCATTGAAAGGACCACTGGATATGCTCCAGGCTGCTAGATGGTAATTCCAAAGGGATTTGTGTAATCTCCCTGTTAGAAAATTCACAGACTCCAGGACACACAGCTGAGAGCATAAATATATATTTGAGAAACTGCTCTGAGTCTGAGCGGTTTGAGAAACTGCTCTGAGAAAGAAAATAAAAGTAATAAATTCTTATCCACCCAGGTTGATTTATCAGTCACTTACCTCGATGCACAAGGCACAAAAAATGAAAGGAAAGAAGAGCAGCAATTAGGCTAACATGAAGGCTGACTATCTTATTTCACAGAGTGGTAGGAACAGTGGGGAACTGCAATTCCTTCTTTGCTACCTGACTCTGAAATCCCAGCTCTTTAAAATCACTTAATTGCTTCTCTTTGCAGTGAATGTTTACTTCCTTTCTCTTCATTTTCTCTCCCAGAGTCCTATCTAACAATGCATGTGGTAAAGTTTCTAATAACTTTTCTTCATGGCACCCAAGATGAATGGAAAGAATAAACTCACATTTACTGAGTCTAAAGGGAGGGTCCACTGTGTGACAGGCTTTGTGTTAGGTGTTGGGAGTTTAAAAAAAACTGAGTTTATAAACTGTACCATGATTTAAAAAAGGTTTCCAATACTAGATCTCAAACATTTTGTTGTTAATTTTTGGCTGTAATCGCTGACGTCAATCTAGTTCAAGCAAAAAAGAAATGTATCAGTGCACGCAGGAGGCAGAAAAATGTCCAACCCAACTCCCTGAACTTATGAATACGTCACCTTACATGGCAAAATGACTTAGCAGATGAAATTAAGGACCAAGATGGGGAGATTATTCTGGATTACCTGGATGGGCCAATCTAATCACATGACTCCTTAAAAGAGAAGAATGTTTTCTGGCTTTAGTCACAGATATGAAGACAGAAATAAGGTCCTATAGACAACAGCAACAGAAAACTGATACAGTACAAACAACCAAGAGTTCCTTTAAACCCAATTAGACCCTGTTGCTTCAACCAGTAGTTTTCACCTAGAGACAATTTTGTCCTTCAGAGGACATTTAGCAAAACCTGGAAACATGTCCAGTTATGAAACCTAAAGTTCAGGGGTTGTGCAATTGGCATCTGTTGGGTAGAGGTCAAGCATGGTGCTAAACATCCTATAAGGTATAACACAGCCCCCATCAATAAAGAATCACTGGGCCCAAAACGTCAGTGCTCTGTCTTAACATTATACTGACACATTTCTCTATATGTCTTGGCTTTGTTTAGTTTTATTCTTAGGTAAGATCTCCCCAAGTGGTAGCAAAGTGGCTGCATACAGCTTCAAGCCCACTGCTTTCAACCTCAAAAATCCCTTCTTTGCTGGGTCTGGCAAAGTCCTGGGGGTGATTCTGATTGACCCATCTTGATTTATCCAGACTCCTAAACTCTTGAGAGTCCCTTGGACCACAAGGAGATCAAACCAGAACTAAAGGAAACCAATCCTGAATATTCATTGGAAGGACTGATGCTGAAACTGAAGCTCCAATAATATGGCCACCTGATGCGAAGAGCTGACTCATTGGAAAAGACCCTGATGGTGGGAAAGACTGAGGGTAGGAGGAGAAGGCGATGACAGAGGATGAGATGGTTGGATGGCATCACCGGCTCAATGGACATGAGTTTGAACAAACTCCAAGAGATAATGAAGGACAGAGAAGCCTGGCAAACTGCAGTCCACAGGGTTGCAAAGTCGGACATGACTGAGTAACTGAACAACAACAACGTAAATTAATCTCAGCTGCTATGAGGATGAAGTACTATTCTGATTGGCCAAGCTTAGTCACATGCCCTCCCCTAGGCCCAAAAAGGCTGAGTCAGCTCCAGCCCCACATAAACCATTATGCAGTGGCAGAAGATGACTCTCAAAAGGAAACAATGTAAGAAAGAATTTTAAATGTCTGCTGCTGAGGTAGAGTCTGTCTAATCAAGTGGATCAAGAGTGATTCCGGAGGGTTTTATAACCACTAACAACATGTTCCACAAACAGGAATCTGTTGGCTCCACATCTCTACTTGGGTCTCTGAATTATTCCCAGCTCTTCATCAAAGTGTTTCTGAAGGGTCAAAATGACATATAACTCACGGGCTGTGTTGTCTCGGGTTAACATGACACGATGTGGTCAAAAAGACTTTCTTTTAAAGAATGCTATGACTGGGCACTCTCACAGTAGAAATAAACTCTACAAAGCTGCCAGAAGCACTGTGGCTGGATCTGAAACATAACTTCCTAAGATGATGAAAAAAGGATTAGTCTCAGAACTTGATGCAATTCTCTTCACAGCACACGTTTCTAGACCGAGACAAAGACGAATGAATTTTTGATCAGTAACAGCAACAGACAGGAGAAAGGGAAATGACCTTAGTGCCCCAGCCCAAACATGGCAATGGTTGAGTATTTGCTTTATCTTTTCAAACAGACCTCTTCTCTCACACTCCTTTTATCTGCAAAGCATAAGTGGTTCACTTTAGTTAAGTATTGGTCATGTGCCCTGCCTTAAAATTTCCTTACCTTTTCATAACTCTTATATAAATAGTCAAAAGTAGCCTGTGATCAAGGATGATACAGATTTCTGAGCATAACTGAAGTCAAAATATTATAGGATTCATATACAAACATGAGAATGTGAACCTAGAAGTTGATAAAACACTAACGAGGGCAACATAAAAGTAAGATGAATAAAATCCTCTTTTTGCATGTGACTCTCCCATGAACAATATATTTGTCATGTTTGGACTCATCTTCCCAAGTCAAGCATCACTAAGCATCCTTTACAGAAGTGTCCCTTCCTTTCAAACTAGAGCACAGTACTTTTCCTTCCTTCATTTCTCATTTCTACCTTTCCTTCCTTATTCCCTTCCATCATTCCTTCCTCTCCAAATTCACTAAAAGTCCTTGCCAATTCCACCCTGCCCTCTTTCTGCTCCTCACCCCATCCTACGAGCTGTCTTCCAGAATTTCCAACCAGCAGCACACAGCCCTACAAACAAAAGGACATATAGTAAACGCCCTTTCAAAAAATAACATCTAAACCAAAAAATTATATATTCATTGCAAAACACCAAAAGACACAAATACAAAAAATCTACAAGCAGCAGTCTGTCCACACAAAGATAATCAATATAAACATACTGCTTTAGATTTGTTCAAACTGTACATAAATGTGTGCCTTTATACAAACACATATGAACTACATAGATTGTATACATACATACACAGTACATATAGACTTCCCGGGTGGCACCAGTGGTAAAGAACTCGCCTGCCAATGCAGGAGACCCGAATTTGATACCTGGGTTGGCAAGATCCCCTGAGGGAGGGCATGGCAACCCACTCCAGTATTCTTGCCTGAGAATCCCATCAACTGAGGACCCTGGTAGGCTACAGTCCATAGTGTTGCAGAATTGGACATGACTGAAGCGACTTAGCATACATGCACACATACAGTCCATATATATTGCCAGATACAACTTCATTTTTGTAAAGCATAGATAATATACTACATTTACTGTATGGATATTATACCATATACTGTATAGATTTCTGTATTACATTATATTGACTATATCCATTGTTGTGTGTGTGCTCATCCGTGTCCGACTCTTTTGTGACCCCAGCGACTATAGCCCTTCACGGTCCTCTGTCCATGGGATGTCCCAGGCAAGAATACTGGAGTGGATTACCATTTCCTCCTCCAGAGGATCTTCCCAACCCCTCATCTCCTGCCCTGGCAAGTGGATTCTTTATCACTGAGCCATCTGGGAAGCCCTATATTGACTATACAGATTACTTTTAACAAATGATGGAACATTATATGCTATTTTGTAACTTTGTTTCTACCAGGTGAACAAATACTACCAGGAACAAATACTGTGAACACTGTTTCATATGAATTCATATTCACCTATGACATCTCTGTTAACACATGAATGAGAAAATGAGGGCCCTAGGAGGGGGACAGGGTATGGGTAGCAGTGAAATTCCTTTTTCACTGTGGATACACTCTAGTGAAGAAAACGCGTGGGTGTATGAGAGAAAAAAGGAGCTACCTCATCAAAAGCTCACTACTGGGGTTTTCACACAGAATGTCTCGAGCTGACATCCCCCTACCCCAAGGTAGCTCAAGAAGGAAGCAGAGACCCTCCAGATGGCAGAGACAAGAGCAGAGAGTCTTATCTTGGTATCTTTGGTTGTGTAAACTACTCAAGGTCTCAGGACTTCTTTATATTTTCCTAAATCATTCTGCCAAGGCCCTTCTCCTGCTCACAGGGTCCCCCAGGATGGCAACTGGATTCCGCAGATGTAACTCGTGCCACCATCCACAACAGGCTGGCATCTATGCCTCTTGAACACACAACTCCTGTTTAAGTAGTGCTCCTTCATTAATCTCAGGATATCAGCAACAACAACAACAAAAGATGATAAAGTCAGTCATTCTGACATGTACAATGCACATCATAATCACAGTTTTGGTGGCGAACTTATGCTAAAGTGAGAGCAATGAAATCTGAATCGCAGAGGAGGGCCTCATTAGAGCCTCAGGTATTTCATCTTCACTGAGATGCAGCATGAGCTTCAGAGAGCTTTGTGTGAAAATTAGCACGCTTTCTGGATTAGAAAAAGTGAGAATCTGCTAGGTGTACCTGTGAACATATATTAAAAAGCCCATTGCTTGCAGGCAGACTATCATTACAAACAAAGCAATCTGATATTCCAAGCAAGGCAGGGGCAATTAGAAGCCTGCATAGACAGGTTTAGTTACCCTGAACACTGCATATCTTTATAAAGACAACACAGGTATTACAGATTCGATTCCCTCCGTCCCAACCGAGCTCTGTAAAAAGCACATCTGTGTGTTCATAAACTCACTCACACTGTCCTGTCAAAATTATGATGTAGCAGTGGAGAGGGATGCTAAGAGAAGTGGTTACCATAGCAACGAAAATTGCCACCATACTGAAGATATCTGAGTGACTCTGTCTCATCTCTCAGGTTCTTACCAGAATGACTTGCTCAAGTTATCTTTCAGCCCTCCAGAAGAAAGTCCCTTAGGCACAGGACTCTGTTCTGAATCACCTGAGTGTGGCCATAACTACAAAAGTCTCTGGACAGGAAATTTTACTGCATACCTGGCTCAAAAAAATAGGCAGTACTGCCCAGTAGCATGTGTGCTACATGAAAGTAGGGTTTCTCCACTGTTTTGCTTTTTGCTGAATCAGCATTACCTAAGATAATGCCTGGCACATGCTAAGTGCTCAGTAATTATATGTTAAATGAAAGATCATAATGAAAAACACAGCACTAAGGAGAACCACATTGTAAAACGCCACAGTCTTGTAAAATCAAAAGGCCCAGGTTTGGAGTCAAGAGTACTCAATTTTTCAATCTGATCAGAAGAAATCCAAACAAGATTCCTTAAGCTTTATTCTTTATATCTTCCATTTATAATGAACTCATTCAACAGACATCAGGAGTACAATGGTGAAGTAGATGGACTCTGGGACCAAAACGCCTGGGTTTGAATTCTGAGTCTATCACCTAGTGATTTTAAAGCGACCAACTAACTACTGTGTGTCCCTCAGTGTCTCCATCTGAGAAGGACAGTGAGGAAGAGGACCTACATTAAATGTTGGCTGTTACCATTCAGCACATACTATAGATAAAAAGATGACTAAAATATCCCCATGTTCTTACAAAAGCAGCAGATACTATATATCTGGCTACATGTTTATCTCCCCACCAGGAGGCAGAAGGACAATCATGAGATAGCCTTCCACTGTCCCAATAACTGGTGGACACTTTCCTACAGTTGGGAAGTGGACTTAGAAACTCTACCAAATCTCTGAAGATCACAATGAATAGATGCTTTGAATTTCCAACCGCTACTCAGAAACTAAGACTAGAAACTAAACATGTGGGCTTGCTTTCTGATCCACAGCACAAAAAAGAAGGAACGTGAGGGACTTCATTGAGGCCAAGGGGTTGAAAGAAAAGAACTATGATCTCCTCCATCCACAGTCCACCATAACCGCAGAATGAGTGGCAACACATTTGATTCCAGCTAACTAAAAAAGTGGAAGGAGCCAGCCTCAACCAATCATAGAACAAAAAATCTAGAAGTTAGCTGAGACACTCCAAGCTGGATGCTCCAATTATTAGAAAATTCCGTGCATAATAAGAAAAATGTGGAAACTCGACCTCTCAGAAAACCTGGTTTCAGATAATCTAATTAGCAAAAAAAAAAGAAAGAAAAGGGGGAAAGTAACTATGATTTAAAGGGTTAATAGTCTGGTTGCTTTTCAAATATTTTCTGAAGCCAATTTAGCAGGGGAAAAGAGATTTATATGAACAAATTCTTGGCAGAGAGAGTAGAGTGAAGAAATATAAAATTATGCAAAGACTTCTTGGGATTAAATGAATTACTGTTGCATATGAATCAGTCTTTTTTCAAGAATCTATACAGCATAAAATAGACATGGTCTTGTAGTTGATTAGATTTACACTTTCATCTTATTTAAACTATGCCACCTGGAGAATAAAATAATTCAACACTTTTTATATAAAACACGTTGGCTTAATATTTCACAATAAGGAACCTTGCTTTTGAATTAAATTATGCCAAAACGGGAGTCTAGGAGAAGAGAAAATTTAGTATGTGTGATGCTAAACCATTCAATCTGGTAAAGACACTGAGTCTCTGACATTGGAGAACTATTGCAATGTATATTTTATTATGATTGGGAAGTAGATTTAAAAACTCTACCAATCTTTAACAACTATACCACAGACATGTACTACCGTGCTTTCTTGTTGGGGCACCAAACTTCTGCAGCATTCAGAAAGTCCAAAAGTCTCTGAATGATGCCATTTTTACTTCACAGATGACATCTAGGAAATAGCTGGAGAGAATGTGATTCTTTCCAGTGATCTTCTACACATAGTGATTTGAAAGGCCATAGTCTACGTTATCTAGGACTCCATTCATAAATGTGCTAGAAAGCACAGCTTCTCAACTAGCGTTCCTAGGAAGATTGATGCCCTTCATCCCGGGGGCCTTGGTGGGGATTTGGGGAGATGAGAGCCCCAGAATGAACTCATCCTATAAGCATTTTATTAGAGCTCTAAATTCTCTCTGAAATGTCATGCTAATAATACCACTGGCTATTTCAGCCATGATATGCCAAAATTGGAGGCAGAAGGACAGGCTATAGTTCCATACAATCTTAACAGGAGTTTGAAAGAAAGCAAAATATACTGGGATGGGGACTCCACGGCTAAATAAGTATAGTGAATAGTAACACAAAGTAATAAGGGGTTTCTTTACTACAGACCTTGAAAAATCCCTTGATATGCTATTGGAATATGCTAAAGGAATACAATACTGCTGGATTTCACCAACTTATTTGATAGCACTCACATTTTAATGGTGTTTCATCTGGATTAAGAATAGAACACAGTTTGAGAACTGCTGCTCTGAGTGTTTAGCTTGTGACCAAATGAAGGGGATTCAATAAGCATTTGAGTTACATTTGAATCATTTTTAAAATAAATTAAAAAAGAAAGGAGGTATTATTCCAGATGGAGTTCCTGATGGCATAGACATTTTATGATACAAAGGACAGAATGTGATCTAGGAGAAGAGAGTAAGAATACATTTGGATGGCCTCAATTAATTCTGCCATTTTACTTCTAAAATATTCCAGGTATATTTTTACATTGTTTGCTTCCTTTTGCTCCATTTGAGGACTATCGATGAGTGCCTACTACGTGCCTTAGGCACTGGGGGATCCCATGGTCCTTAGAAATACCTACAGTGGGCCACAAGGAACTTCCGTCCACAGAAAGGGAGACGGACAATAGAAATACCAATATACAAAATAAATTCAGACTTGAAATATGTTACGCTTTTAAGCATGACTCATCAACCTGGGTGATGTGACACAGCAAGAAAGACTGGAGTGACACAGGACTGGAGTGTGTAACCAGGAGACTAAGCAGTCAACCACAGATCTGAAGAGACTTCCCTTACTAGACAAACAACAGGCGCATGTGCTTAGAGACAGAAATGAGTTTGGGATAAAGAGAGTAAGCGCAGTTGGAGCACTTCCCAAGAGGGAGAAGGTAGCAAAAGATGAGCCTGTAGACCCAGGAAGGGAACAGATTGCATGGGCCCACAGAACCCACGGTAAAGAATCTGGATGCACTATAAGGAAAGGAACTCAGCGCTTTTGAGCAGTAAAAGCCCTGACATGATTTCTGTCATTCAAAATGGGTGCCGCTGGGGCGTCCCTGGAGGCCGGCTGGTAAAGAATCCACTTGCAAATGCAGGAGACCCAGTTCCGATCCCTAATCTGAGAAGATTCCGCAGGCCGCAGAGCAACTAAGCCTGTGCGCCGCAACTCCTGAGCCTGTGTTCTAGGGCCCACGAGCCGCAGCTACCGAGTCCACATGCCTCAACTGCTGAAGCCCCCTCACCCTGAGCCCGTGCTCTGCCCCTGCAATGCGAAGCCCAAGCACCTCAACTGGAGAGCAGCCCCAGCTCTCTCCACCAGGAGAAAAGCCTGAGCAGCAACCAAGACCCTGTTGTTGTTGAGTTGCTAAGCCGTGCCCAACACTTTGCAGATCCACAGACTGTAGCCCTCCAGCCTCCTCTGTCCATGGCGTTTCCCAAGCAAGACTACTGGAGTGGGTTGCCATTTCCTTCTCCAGGGGCTCTTCCAGACCTAGGGATCGAACCCGTGTCTCCTGCACTGGCAGGCCGATTCATTATCATCTGAGCCACCAGGGGAGCCTTAACAAAGACCCAGCACAGTCAAAAATAAGTAAATAAATAAAATTTTCTTTAAAATAAAGATGGGTGCTGTTGTGTGGGAAACAGTGATAGGAAGAAGTAAAGAAATGAAATAGAATAATTATATGGTAGGTTACCTCCTCAAAAGTCCAAATTCTGCAGGGATGAGTCAAGCCTGATTTTCATCCAACTAAGAAGGANGATGGGTGCTGTTGTGTGGGAAACAGTGATAGGAAGAAGTAAAGAAATGAAATAGAATAATTATATGGTAGGTTACCTCCTCAAAAGTCCAAATTCTGCAGGGATGAGTCAAGCCTGATTTTCATCCAACTAAGAAGGACCAGTGGAGAAGGCAATGGCACCCCACTCCAGTACTCTTGCCTGGAAAATCCCATGGGCGGAGGAGCCTGGTGGGCTGCAGTCCATGGGGTGACTGAGGGTCAGACACAACTGACCAACTTCCCTTTCACTTTTCACTTTCATGCATTGGAGAAGGAAATGGCAACCCACTCCAGTGTTCTTGCCTGGAGAACCCCAGGGACGGGGAAGCCTGGTGGGCTGCCGCCTAAGGGGCCGCACAGAGTCGGACACGACTGAAGCGACTTGGCAGGAGCAAGAAGGACCAGCTTTTCTGTCACGCAGGGGCACCGTGCTACTGTCAGAGGAGACACAGTCATGCCGAAGAAGTGACACCAAGAAATTAAAAAATCTGCTTTCATAGTAGCTTGTCTACAGTGTCATTTATTCTTAACAACCTTCTTTTGAATCGTAAATGAAAGGAAAAAAAGAGAAAGAATGTGAGGATAAAAGTTTTTTTTACCTACATAAGCATTATTCCTCTAGTAGAGCCCAAGTGTGTACTGAAGCCAATTATTTTTTAAAAATAGTAAGGCTTTACCTTGATTTTTAATCAATACCCACATGACATTGCCTCACAAAATGGTAACTTACCATGTTTAATAATTTTTGAGATTTAAAAGAGAAAACCTTGGCAATATGGCAAATCTGATTAATTCTGGTCCTGTTAAATGGGATTCTGTAAAAATCAGGACCTGGGTAATCTGAATCAGTATTCTGCTTTATCCAATTTTTTTCAAATTCTGTTCAACAAATAGGGATTAACAAATAATTACAGGGAGGAGGGTATTCAAACTGAACAGAACAAACTATACAGAAATATATTTATGCAGAACCAACCACTGATTACAAACTGTTCATCTACTCATTCATGCAGGCCACTTAAAGATTACTATTACATTCATAGCCTACTTTGAGGTTTCTGGCATCTATATATTAGCAAACAAATGTATTAATTTCAAAATATTTCCTAGTTGAAAATTCTCAGTACTTCTAGCTAAACACTGAGGTTGGTTTGAATCACACACAATCAGTGCATTTTAATATTCCAGGTATAATATTTTGCACAATACTTAATAAACAACAGACATTCAGTCTGTCACTTGTAGATTTGTCTTTACTGAATTTCTAAGTGCAGTAACCTACAGCTCTTTAGGTTTAGAAATGAAGCTGAATCTAACCCAGAAGAGACACTACTAATCTTGCTTCATCTAAATATTACATCAACTGCCCAACAAGGCCAGGTTCCTTGAGTAGACCTGTGCCTGCCCTCTCTGGGAACCCATCCTGGAGGCTCCTATCACTAATGAAAGTAAACTCCACCTCCTGACCTCTTCAGCTATTCCAGGAATACAGTCATACTCAGAGTCTCTGGAGGCAAACTCTGAGTCAGTCTACTGTAAATATAGTACTGTAGTCTAAGCAGCAGACTGGACTAGATTTTAAAACAAGTGGTTTGTAATAAAAGACAGCAACAATAAAATCACCGTGAAATGCAACCCTGCTAGTTGTAAATCTTCAGTTGTACAGTAGTACAGGATTATTTAATTAAAAAAAGAAATGCTAGGTTATTTTCTTTCTGTTACCAAATACTTTGGGACCTCGTGTTCAATTAAAAATTAAAACTTGGCCACAAATACCGAGAGTCTAATTACATTTCTCAACATCTGTCCTTCATTCCAGGCCAAAAGAAAATAATATTTACAGAATAGCAGATTGAGATAAAATATACTGCTGTCTTTTCATCTAGTTGAGTTGCTGAACTTCTCCACTGCATGTTACCTTTACATGGTATATCAATTAGGAATGCTTTTGAGTGCAAATAAGAGAATCCTTAAATAACAGTGGCTTCAATAATTAGTAGTTTATTTTTTGCCTAGAAATCTGGTGAGAGGTGGTCCCTGGGAGAGATTCAGCTATTCCACAATACTGACGAAGACACAGCTCTCCCTTTCTAGTCTACCATCCTCAGCATGTGAGTTTTCTTCTTTAAGTTTGTCCCCTCATTTTTCAAGTTGGCTGCCACCTTTCCAAGCAACATATTCTCTATTAAAGCAGAAAGCAAGAGAGACAGAGGCAAAAGGATTTACCTTCATGGGAGTTATTTTTACTCAGGAAGGGAAAATCTCTCTCACTTCCCCTTAAGCCTCATTGGTTAGGATTGAGTCAAATGCATATCTTTATACCAATCACTTCTGAAGCAGAATGGGCTGACCAGACTGGCTTAGACCAATCACAATTCATCAAGGATTACTGGAGTCAACCTGCTTTGCTTGAGAGCAAGCTGACTACAAACAAAACTGAGGGGATAGGTGCTAGTTAGGCAAAAATAGTTGTTTATGCTTCAAGTGTTTCACAGAATGGAAGGATCTACGAAAAACCACATAAACACATGGCCATTAAAGAAAAAATTATAATAGTATAGCTTCCATTTCCTGTTAAGCCTGAATATTGTGGGAAACTGAAGTGGGTCAGAGCTATAAAAGCAGATGAGTTATTATCTAACTCTCCTCCTTGGATTTTATGAGGATTGTTCTTAATAAGAGAGATGGTCATCTCCATACCAAGTTTTACTATATCCTCTGCAAAGAAGCAGGATCAAATCATCTCTGGAAATATCTTCCCACCCCACTAAATGCAGTGATCGGATAATTCCAAGGGTAACAAAAATGCAACAGGTTATTTCATCCACTCTCCCTGGAAGATGATTTAAATGTCCATTTTAAATGTACAACACATACGCCAGTGATATAACAAGTAGTATATAAAGAAAAGGTGAAACTTGGAGGCCATCTGTTGTCAGAATATAGAGCTCCAAAGGAAACATGAGCATGTTTTTCTGCCAAGTCAGGCACACATACGAGTAATATCTATGTTATATCTAAAAACACCATTGCACGTTAACATTTGGTTGCAGTCTGGCTAAAACTGAATTCCAGTAGCATATAAAGAAACTTGCATTATTACACATAAATTAGCAATTTTTAGTGTTTTAAATAGTCAACAGTATTTCTTAAAACTGAGCCAATAAGCAAACTGTGTATATGTATCCCCAGGAAACAAGGACTAAGATAAACATTAAATGTTAGTAGTCGCCAAGACTAGGAAAGTAAGATGCAGTCTCTATTCTTGCTAAGTTTTAAGCACAGGGCAAAATGAGTCTGCAAATTTTAGAAACCACCAAATGTAATATTGTTAAAGTGATTATCTAGGGTTCAGATATGGTATAAAGATGATAATCAAATGTCAAAATTAAACATTTCTAAGTCCTGTGGAAATTTTCCCCTTTAAATTACTCTGCTTCCTGGTAGAAAATAACCATGTAAATCAATTAAGCAAAATAGCTCTTGCCAACCTGTTCAGGAGTAAAATGAATTCAGTCTTAGTCTAAAGATAAAGGCCAGAAATCTGAGACAACAGAAACTAGAGAGGAAAAGCTTCTGGCTTTCTTTTCATTGTCTCTGTGCTAGGATTAGAGTCCAGTTCTTTGGCACTCTGTAGTCAAACAAAACAGACATGAAGGCAATATTCGGCCAGAATGATTTAAAAGACACCCACAAAAAATAAAAGACACAAAAACTTGCCAATACTTCGTACATACATGTTTCTTATTTGATTCCTAAGGACGCTACTAAATAATACCCAGCAGAAAATCTAACTTTCATCCCTTTTCTCACATTTCCAACAACTCCTTGTACTCCCAGAATTTACATGCAAGAAAGATAGAAGGTTTCAGAATTATTCCAAACCAGTGACCCTGCCCCAGACTCTAACATTAAACTGCCCTATACTGCCTTCTAAAGGAGCTGAATATTACAGCAGGAAAAAAAGACCAGACTGCTAAAGTTTTCACATCACTACATACTTTTTATTCATTTATTTCTGATGACTTAAAAACAAGAATGTGAAATTGATTTAAAATGACGATGTCTTCAATATAACATTCAAAACTCTTCTGAGACAGGTTTTTCCATTTTGACTACCATGAGGAAATCATGTAAAAATCTTGTCATAGATTGACTGTACATCACATTTAAGCATAATTTATTCAGTATAGTACCTGTTAATCCCATACTCTTACTAATTTATCCCTCATCCCCTTCCCTTTTAATAATCATAAATTTGTTTTCTATGCAGTCGGTCTATTTCTGTTTTATACTTAAGTGCATTTGTATAGTTTTTCTTTTTTTTTTAAAGATTCCACAAATAAGCAATATCATATATTTGTCTTTGTCTGGTTTACTCCACTTAATAACTTACTTCCATCCATCTTGCTGCAAATGGCATTATTTCATTCTTTTTTATGGTGACTCAGTGATTCTTGAATTCATTGATAAGAAATGCAAATAAGCTGGGTATAAAAACTTAAGGAATGGTAAGTACTGTGACAAACTGGAAAACTCACGCCCCTTATAGGGGTAAGGATCTACTTCGCTCCTGTGCCCATGGTTGCACCAAATATATATATAAAATCTCCATGATTCTGATTTTTAAATTACCACAAAACACTATACCGGGTAAAAGAAATCACAAGAAATTAGATTTGCCCACCAGAGTGGATATCTCTGCTGTAACGTCATCTGTCAATGGTAACTACAAACCAAGAGACAAACCAGACAAGGAAAACTCATCCATCTCTCCTACAATGAGATTCAGCCTATCAAAAACCATCTGGTTAATGGGGACAGATGTAGCAGATGTGGTAATTTGAAGACTGCTTAAATCTTCAGCTAGGCCCTTTCTTGGGTTTTTCAACTTAATTTTGAAACAAAGTAGCTTTATATGGCATATTAAAGCATAAATAAATCACTCCCAGAGTTTGGCCTATTTCTTCTCCTGCTGGCTCATTCCAAAAGCTCAGAGGACGGGTAGTCAGAAGGTCATCCCCCGAGGAGGAAGCGGAGGCAATGGAGCGGCCTTCATGTTTACAGGAGGCCAGGCACCTCTGCTGTCAGGTGTCGTCCCCCATGGAAGGGCAACGCACGAAACAAAATTTCTAGCCTTAACTCCTACTGCTGCTTTTCCTCATCTTGGGTCTGATTTAAATTCCAGTCTACCCTTCCTACTGGCATAATGGCCCTTCCTCACTTCCACTTATCCTTTTCAAAAATGAGTACAGACTCTCAGTTCATTTTCTCCAGAGCTGACAGACCAAGGCATATGAGAAAAGATTTAGCAAATGAAGAGGAGCTGGCAAGGTGCCAACTCATTTTCATTTGAGGGTTAAATACACTATCTTATCTATATAACCTTTACTATCATTAGTCAAATCTCTATTTCAGCAAGCAGCACTGAAATCTCCTTAGTGACTGTTCTCCACTCAAGATACATGACCTTTGAAGATTTCTGAAGGAAGCAGAGTTGCTAAAATTTAATAAAAAGATGCAATCTCTCTGAATATATTTATGTATTTACCAGGAGTTCCCAGGGAGCCTAAATCCAGTATCATATCTGGATTAATAGCTCTGGACAAGAGACAGAGTGAGTAAGTGAGCAAGAGAACAGACCCTAAAATTATCCTACTGACCACTGTGATTCACATGAGAGTTTCTCTATATATATTAAACAATGTATGAACCTGTACATACAGTTAAGTTACTTGAAAAGCTCACCAAATCTTTATTGATCATTTAAAAGCAGATTATTGCTGAAGGAGATGCAAAGTTACATTTAAAGACCAATGGATGTCATTTCATCTCCAAACACTGCTTCAAATCCCTACTGGAATTGTATTATATTCCTAACACTTAATTTTTCCCTTGCAAATGAATGTGCGAGAGTCATGCAGACTGCTTCGTTTACAATGTCACTGTAATTGATTGCTCCCTGCAAGTGTTCTAATAATAGACAAATGAAAGCAGAATGTATTGTTTAGGTCTCTCATTTTGTTTGTTTTTTGAATGTTGAGGGTTTTTATCCTTATTTTTTAAATCTACTTATTTTTAATTGAAGGATAACTGCTTTACAGAATTTTGCTGTTTTCCTGTCAAATGTCAACATGAATCAGCCATAGGTATACATATATCCCCCCTCCCTCTTGAACCTCCCTCCCTTCTTCCTCCCCATCCCACCTTGCTAGGTTGATACAGAGACCCTGTTTGAGTTTCGTGAAACATACAGTAAATTCCCATTAGCTATCTATTTTGCATATGGTAATGTAACTTTCCATGTTACTCTCTCCATACATCTCAACTTTTGCTCCCCTTTCCCCTAGATAAGGCTGATTTTTTTAAGTTTGTTTTTTAATCAAATGTTTTTTATCATTTTTTTAAACAAATGCTGATGTGATAACTAAGGTTATTAAAGAATAAGTGGGATCAGTGAGATTCTGTGGGCTTGCTTTATCATTTGGAGATTATAAATCAGAATGATCAATCATGTTGTCAAAGGGTCAAAGGCAATCTGAAGACTCCACTCATGCTCAGACGGCACTGAAATTCAGTATACATAACTCTCGCTGTGGATCATTTGAAGTCAGCAGAAACTGTGTAAAAATACAGCCCCCAGGTCCCAGAGCAGCATATCCATAGTGATTATTATCAACAACCTATTAAAGACCAAACAAAATGCAACACATGGTAACCAAAGAGCTCTACAAGTGAAGATTTTTTTCTCTGCTAATTCTCATTTACAACTAAAGAAATCAGGCATTTCAATATGAACAGTTTAACCATGATAATTGCCACCATCCATTAAATGTATAGTCCATGCCAGGCACTACACCAAGCACATAACAGGCACTGTGTCAATGAATTCTGAAGATGTCTTTGTGAGACTTGCCATTCTTATCTCTACAGTCAGTGTTCACGGACATCCATGGAGATTAGATGGTCCAGTCAGGGTCCTTCCACCAGTGAGTACCCAAGCTATAGCCCAAACCCAGATCCAAAGCTATATATCTTACCTAAGAAGCTCTAACAACTAAAATTCCCAGACATAGCCTTTTCAGAAACAACACGGATATTTGTTAAAATGAATTCAGAGAGGAAATGGTTGGCTATTCACCCCTCATTCTCTGTTTCCATCATTTAACTCACCTATAGCTTTATATGGGTCTCACTATAAAAGGACTTTCAATGCTATCAGTGGATCCCAAAGCCATATGAAAAGTTCCCAGACACAGCAGCAGACTTATTTAGGATTTGACAGTGGTTATTTTTAGATGAATAATGCTCCAGGGGCCTTGTTTCAGGGAATACTATTAATTTCAAAGACAACAATGTTCATCAAATATTACAAATCCCTGCATCCTCACCTGCCAAAACTGAACATTAATACTATCTACTTCAAGTTTTTTAAAACAAGGGATGAGGGAAATTCTCTGGCAGTCCAGAAGTTAGGGCTCTGTGCTTCCACTGCAGGGGGCATGGGTTCAATCCCCAGTTGGGGAGCTAAGATTCAAAATGCCACACTGCACAGCCAAAATAAATAAATAAACGAACCAACTGAACTGGAAAGACTTCTAAATTGTTAAAATTTAAGGAACAAAAGTAAAAGGAATAGATAGGTGGGTAGATGGATGGATGGATGTCTAGCTTGACAGAAAGACAGATCTGCCCCAAAATTAATGATAAAAGCAACTTCTACTGGTCTCAGGTAAGAGACCAGTCAATCTTTGGAACTAATTTATTCATTCAGCAAGTGTGNCAAATATATATATAAAATCTCCATGATTCTGATTTTTAAATTACCACAAAACACTATACCGGGTAAAAGAAATCACAAGAAATTAGATTTGCCCACCAGAGTGGATATCTCTGCTGTAACGTCATCTGTCAATGGTAACTACAAACCAAGAGACAAACCAGACAAGGAAAACTCATCCATCTCTCCTACAATGAGATTCAGCCTATCAAAAACCATCTGGTTAATGGGGACAGATGTAGCAGATGTGGTAATTTGAAGACTGCTTAAATCTTCAGCTAGGCCCTTTCTTGGGTTTTTCAACCTAATTTTGAAACAAAGTAGCTTTATATGGCATATTAAAGCATAAATAAATCACTCCCAGAGTTTGGCCTATTTCTTCTCCTGCTGGCTCATTCCAAAAGCTCAGAGGACGGGTAGTCAGAAGGTCATCCCCCGAGGAGGAAGCGGAGGCAATGGAGCGGCCTTCATGTTTACAGGAGGCCAGGCACCTCTGCTGTCAGGTGTCGTCCCCCATGGAAGGGCAACGCACGAAACAAAATTTCTAGCCTTAACTCCTACTGCTGCTTTTCCTCATCTTGGGTCTGATTTAAATTCCAGTCTACCCTTCCTACTGGCATAATGGCCCTTCCTCACTTCCACTTATCCTTTTCAAAAATGAGTACAGACTCTCAGTTCATTTTCTCCAGAGCTGACAGACCAAGGCATATGAGAAAAGATTTAGCAAATGAAGAGGAGCTGGCAAGGTGCCAACTCATTTTCATTTGAGGGTTAAATACACTATCTTATCTATATAACCTTTACTATCATTAGTCAAATCTCTATTTCAGCAAGCAGCACTGAAATCTCCTTAGTGACTGTTCTCCACTCAAGATACATGACCTTTGAAGATTTCTGAAGGAAGCAGAGTTGCTAAAATTTAATAAAAAGATGCAATCTCTCTGAATATATTTATGTATTTACCAGGAGTTCCCAGGGAGCCTAAATCCAGTATCATATCTGGATTAATAGCTCTGGACAAGAGACAGAGTGAGTAAGTGAGCAAGAGAACAGACCCTAAAATTATCCTACTGACCACTGTGATTCACATGAGAGTTTCTCTATATATATTAAACAATGTATGAACCTGTACATACAGTTAAGTTACTTGAAAAGCTCACCAAATCTTTATTGATCATTTAAAAGCAGATTATTGCTGAAGGAGATGCAAAGTTACATTTAAAGACCAATGGATGTCATTTCATCTCCAAACACTGCTTCAAATCCCTACTGGAATTGTATTATATTCCTAACACTTAATTTTTCCCTTGCAAATGAATGTGCGAGAGTCATGCAGACTGCTTCGTTTACAATGTCACTGTAATTGATTGCTCCCTGCAAGTGTTCTAATAATAGACAAATGAAAGCAGAATGTATTGTTTAGGTCTCTCATTTTGTTTGTTTTTTGAATGTTGAGGGTTTTTATCCTTATTTTTTAAATCTACTTATTTTTAATTGAAGGATAACTGCTTTACAGAATTTTGCTGTTTTCCTGTCAAATGTCAACATGAATCAGCCATAGGTATACATATATCCCCCCTCCCTCTTGAACCTCCCTCCCTTCTTCCTCCCCATCCCACCTTGCTAGGTTGATACAGAGACCCTGTTTGAGTTTCGTGAAACATACAGTAAATTCCCATTAGCTATCTATTTTGCATATGGTAATGTAACTTTCCATGTTACTCTCTCCATACATCTCAACTTTTGCTCCCCTTTCCCCTAGATAAGGCTGATTTTTTTAAGTTTGTTTTTTTATCAAATGTTTTTTATCATTTTTTTAAACAAATGCTGATGTGATAACTAAGGTTATTAAAGAATAAGTGGGATCAGTGAGATTCTGTGGGCTTGCTTTATCATTTGGAGATTATAAATCAGAATGATCAATCATGTTGTCAAAGGGTCAAAGGCAATCTGAAGACTCCACTCATGCTCAGATGGCACTGAAATTCAGTATACATAACTCTCGCTGTGGATCATTTGAAGTCAGCAGAAACTGTGTAAAAATACAGCCCCCAGGTCCCAGAGCAGCATATCCATAGTGATTATTATCAACAACCTATTAAAGACCAAACAAAATGCAACACATGGTAACCAAAGAGCTCTACAAGTGAAGATTTTTTTCTCTGCTAATTCTCATTTACAACTAAAGAAATCAGGCATTTCAATATGAACAGTTTAACCATGATAATTGCCACCATCCATTAAATGTATAGTCCATGCCAGGCACTACACCAAGCACATAACAGGCACTGTGTCAATGAATTCTGAAGATGTCTTTGTGAGACTTGCCATTCTTATCTCTACAGTCAGTGTTCACGGACATCCATGAAGATTAGATGGTCCAGTCAGGGTCCTTCCACCAGTGAGTACCCAAGCTATAGCCCAAACCCAGATCCAAAGCTATATATCTTACCTAAGAAGCTCTAACAACTAAAATTCCCAGACATAGCCTTTTCAGAAACAACACGGATATTTGTTAAAATGAATTCAGAGAGGAAATGGTTGGCTATTCACCCCTCATTCTCTGTTTCCATCATTTAACTCACCTATAGCTTTATATGGGTCTCACTATAAAAGGACTTTCAATGCTATCAGTGGATCCCAAAGCCATATGAAAAGTTCCCAGACACAGCAGCAGACTTATTTAGGATTTGACAGTGGTTATTTTTAGATGAATAATGCTCCAGGGGCCTTGTTTCAGGGAATACTATTAATTTCAAAGACAACAATGTTCATCAAATATTACAAATCCCTGCATCCTCACCTGCCAAAACTGAACATTAATACTATCTACTTCAAGTTTTTTAAAACAAGGGATGAGGGAAATTCTCTGGCAGTCCAGAAGTTAGGGCTCTGTGCTTCCACTGCAGGGGGCATGGGTTCAATCCCCAGTTGGGGAGCTAAGATTCAAAATGCCACACTGCACAGCCAAAATAAATAAATAAACGAACCAACTGAACTGGAAAGACTTCTAAATTGTTAAAATTTAAGGAACAAAAGTAAAAGGAATAGATAGGTGGGTAGATGGATGGATGGATGTCTAGCTTGACAGAAAGACAGATCTGCCCCAAAATTAATGATAAAAGCAACTTCTACTGGTCTCAGGTAAGAGACCAGTCAATCTTTGGAACTAATTTATTCATTCAGCAAGTGTGCCCTGAGTCAGAATCTACAACATGGTAGACACTGGAATGCTCCAATTGTGCAAATGTTTCAATGAGGGTAAGCAGAAGAAAGTTTTATGGGAACACAGCAACAGGGAGCTAAATTTCTATACTAAAGACACCACAGTCATCTTCGTCCACCGTGGCAAATGTCTACAGATGTCAGGCAAGTGACATTAGTAAGCTGTGGGGCCTGAAAGCTTGATCTAAGGGCTTCAACCACTTCTCACTGAAAACCTACCGCCACCACCTACTGCCAGCCCTTCCAACTCTGCTGCAAGAAGGAAATAAAGACTTTCGATTAGCAGGTGGCCAGGGCCAGGTCACCAAAAGCCAAGAAAGTCCTGTCAAAGTAGAATCAATGAAGGGCTTCAAACAGGGAAGTGAGGCCATCAGATTCCACTTCGTCAGCATCACTCCAGCTAGCTACCTCTGGCAAATGGGTCAGAAGTGGGTGACAAAGCAAGACTGAGGTTCCACTTCTCCAGTGACTGAATACACACACCCACCCACACATAGCATTAGCCTGGGAAACCAGCCTCATTAGGCCTCCTAAAATTAGATTCTGTATCCTCTTACAATTTTCTAACATAAAAAGACTCACTGTAAGCAAGAGTGCTTTCCAAAGCTCCCAGTTTTCTTTCCACTTTGTGCCAATGGCTTCAGGCCACATCTTCTCACTCTAGTCCCAAAGTGTTTTCAATCATAGGTTTACAATGAAACGAGCACCCATCCTGCCCACTGCCTCCAAGGAGACTTATAATTGGTTTTCTTGTGCTAGTTCAGCTGAAGCATCTGATAGGAAGGCATACTCAGTACACACACACACACACACACACACACACACACACACACAACCACACACTCACATATCAAATCAGCAACCTAGATTCACATTTCTGCTAGGAAATACCATGGATCAACTTCCAATGGGGGTGCTTTTTAGGTTTTTATAATGATCAACTGATAACGAAACTAATGACGGAAAATAACACTAATCACATTTTCTGAGTGCCAGACGTACAAGGTACAGTTCGCACATGACCTTAACATTTAATCCTAGGAGGTTAGTGCAGTTACTATCCCCAATGTGCAAGGACAAAGAGCAGCGCTTAGGCACATGAATAAGCTGGCCACGGGTTACCAATCCAGTAAATTACAATCCTGAGATCTGAACCTGGAGAGCCTGACTCCAACCCCTGTGTTTCTCAAAACCATGCCCACCAATATTAAGTGCAAGAACAGAGGCTGTCTACGCAGTCTTCCGCCATTCTGGGTCAATAACAAAAACAGCAGCAACAGAACTCATGAGGGTATCAGGAACCCTGTCAAAAATTTTACATTGTCTCTCATGTTTAAGAGATGACTCTCAGAATCTCTGTGCTCGTGTTTTAAGACAATGCATCCATTTATTTTCCTTTCACAAAAATCCAACACACCTCAGAACACGCTTCTCATTCAATAATTCCTTGTTTATAAGAGCAGGTAGGGCTTTGGAGCCTGACATAACAGAGTATGACTTGGGGGGCACTGAGTTTGTCCAAACTTTGGTCAATCCTATGGTCTCTGAGCCACTCTGTCCTCATCCGGGAAATGAAGGTTGCAGTCTCTCCTCCAGAACTCTTCAGAGGATGACATGAAGACACCATATGTGAGTGAATGTGTGTGTGCACTGCCCGGGACGTGGCAGGACAGGCGTGGCCACTGGCCATGGTCTTATTCAAGTCAAGACCTGCAACAAAACTGCTGCCTGTGCTCTCACCCTTTTAATGAATTCCATGCTGTACACTCCATCCTCAGACTCCCTGGACTCTGCTGAGTCAGTAAACTTCTCTGTCCCTGCATCTACAAAACCCTATAGCATTTGTCATACAATCAGAACGCAGAAAACAGACTTAAGACGCTGCATGTTAATTGAGGAAACCTGCTGATCAACAATATGCCTGGAAAATGTTTGTAAACAAACTCTGAAACATCTGCCCACATACAAGCCTGAAAACAGACAGGATACTTAGCTTTTGTAGGAGGTAATAGGAGGGAGGGTAAAACAAGCCCTATTTTATCAACCTCTAGGAAAAGCAATGCTATCTGCTTTGTATCTAGAAAGGCATCAGCACAGAGTCCTTGCTGCCAGATGCTCATAGCAATACAAACAGGAGTCATACCATGCCACGATCACCTCTCCAATTTCCCTGAGATCATGTGTTAAAATATATCTTTGTCCCTGTGGTGATAACATTCACGGTCTAATGTTAAAAAGTTCTGTCCCTTCAAAAATCCCTTCATTCATCCAGCTGCATATCAAGTTCCTACTATACACCTAGTACCATTATACACAATGATAAGATAGTCCAGAAGATCCCAAACAGTTTCTCCAACTATTCTCACTCTACCATCTCACTTATAAATCAACCAAGATAAATGTTTCTGAAGCAAACCTAGTTTCCACCAGTATTTAAAAATGCTAAAAAACATTTCAATGCATTTCATTAAGGCTTTTGTGAAAATGTATATTTTTCCCCTGTCCCTGTTATGTTTTTAGAATACATTCCTTTTCCTGTGTTGATTCTCTAATCTTGAATGGGATACATTTTAATAGAAGAAAAAGCCTGAGGAGAATTCATTTACACGTTAAGATAGACACATATTCACCAAGACTCCACTATTGTGTGTGAGCTCTGTCCTTTACTTTCTTAAAATATGACACTACACCCTCCTTCATTAGAATTCTAGTAAAGTGAACTATTATATTACAAATCAGTTTTGAGGAAAGGCCAAAAGCGTGTCTGTCGAGCATCCACTGACATAAGAAAGAACAGCTAGCTGACTTTGCTTTGTTCGGTTGGTTTTTGGCTGGAGCAAGTGCTTGTGGGATTTTAGTTCCCTGACCAGGGATTGAACCCTGGCCCTCAGCAATGACACTGCACAGTCCTAACCACTGGCCCACTAGGCAATGTCCAATAGAGCTTACTGTGGAAAATGCTCATGACTGCTTGTTCATGGCCAGGTTACCTGCACTTAGTTTTCAAGTGTCGAAATTGAATGCCCTATATCAGAGAATCTCGGACCACATGAAGGGGACAGAATCCTAGAACATTCAGCCCAGTGTCACCCGAAATATACCCTACACAACTAGTTTGCATAGGTCAGATGAACCCTCTGGGTTCAGAGGGCCCAGAAGAATGACTGGCACACGGTGAGTGCCCAAGAGCTGCATGCTGAATGAACAAAATGGACAAATCAGCACGACCAGGAATGGGATGGACAGCACTTGGTCTTGAATCAATGTGACTGATTAGGATGAAATCTTATGTAGTTGACAGTATGGATTCAAAGGCTCCAAAGGTATGGAAAAAATACTAATGAGAGAACACTGAGACAAAGAAAGTGATGTAGAATTTATTATACTACCTGAGTTTAACTTCAATCATAAGAAACATTATCAAGAAAATTGTTAAAAATGTAAAATGTGAGAAAAACGTGCCTGAGTATTAACAGTGATATTGCAGAGGGGCAGGGTTACGGTTGATTTATTTTTCAACATTCTAAAAACTGTGATTGTGTGTGTGTGTGTGTGTGTGTGTGTGTGTGTATAAAAATATACACACATTATATTAGTCATTTTAGCCATTTTTAAATGAATAATTGGGCAGCATTACTTATATTCACAATGTTATGCAACCATCATCACTATTTATTTACAAAACTTTTTCAGTTATATTTCAGTAACACAGGGGGAAAAAAAAAACCTTAGTCATCAACTCAAATAAAAGTTCTGTAATTATTAAGCAATAACTTCATATTCTCTGCCTCCCTCCTCCCATCCCTGGTACTCTCTAGTCTACTCTCCATTTCTATGAAGTTGTCTAAAGAATTCATATAAATGGCATCATATAATATCAGTGCCTTTGTCTCTGGCTTCTTTCAAGTACCACAACGTTTTTGAGGTTCCTCTACAACTGATAATTTTTTTAAATTTGTATTTGCATATTTGAATTTTGTATTACAGTGGAAATGTTATATACAGGAAATCATCAGGCTTTATGTTCTAATCATGAGTGATAAACAATGAAGCAGAAGAGAAAAAGGAAGCCGCCCCAAGAAGGAAGAATATAGCAGGAACAGTACAGAGGACAGACAGTCCACACATTGGTGTAGGGAGAGGAGCTTATGATCAGCGATTATGAATCTGACTGGCACGCTGACATCAGCCCAACAGAGAGCAACTACAATGCAGAGTGTCTTGCAGAGCTCTTACCTCCAGATCCACTCCACTGACAAAAGCACAGAGCATCTTACTTACAACTGAAGCCCTAATTGTGCAGGCAAGCATACTTTGCATGACTTGGCAGGGTACAAATGAACTCAAGAAGACAGCATCTGTCAGGTTCCTTAGGAAACCAGGCAGAATCAAATGTAATTCCTTACCTGAAAAACATAAACACATAACACACATTAAAATTCAACTGGCATAATTTTATGTCTTTCTTAGTCATTTAAGCTACATGTTTAATCAATTATTTCTTCTTCTCATGGAAGACTGGCAAAGGCAAGGGAATATTGAAGTCTTAATTCAAAGCTCATTGTTCCCATCAACTCAAGACTGTTTTGATGGAAACATTTCCATCTAGAATATATATTTGATAAGCACTCCTAACACAAATATATGAAACCATTGCATCAAACATAACTCAGAGTTGACAGCAATTATATTATTAACAGGGCAGTTAGTCATTTCCAGGACACAATAATTACATAATGAAATAAGTCCACCACTCTCACTCAAAATCCCATCTAATCCCTGAATTCACCTATTCACTAGTTGAATATCCATCCATTCACCCAGTACAACATGTACTGAACACAAACTATGTCCACTGATGATCCACGGAGAAAAAGCATGATGCCACCATTAAGGACTTTAGAGCCTCAGGTAGAAATAAATGATGTTATAGCCTTTTTCCTCATTACTAGTAAATTCCAAAAAAAAATAATTGTATTAGTTTTTACTTCTGCCTACTCAATAATGGATATAGTAAGTATAATCAGAACATAAGTGCTAGGAATGCATAATACAATAGTGAATGAAGCTTCAGTCCCTGCCCTCAGGGACCTTAGAATTTGGTAGTTACAAACAGACGTTTTAATATAAGTGTACATGATATGACGGCACAATAGGGAGCTGTAGTATTGGGTGAGAGAACGCCTCTTTGATGACACACATCTAAACTGAGACCTAAACGATTATTAGGACTTAAAGGAAGCATCATATAGGTGGAAGAAAGTGGTTCCCAAAGTGTGATCAGGGAACCCAGGAGGATTCTCAAGGCCCTTTCAGAGAACTGACAAGCTCAAACCATTTCATAATAATACTAACATATATATGCCCTTTTCACTCTCAGTTTTTTTTAAGTATACAGTAGTGTTTTGCAGAGCCTATGTGACTAGTGGCATCACAACTGAATGAAGGCAGAGTCAATCATGAGAAACCAACTGTATTCTATTAAATCAGACCTGAAAGAAACAGACAAAAATATAAAAGAATATCATTGCTACATACATATTTTTTTTTAATTTCTCAGTTTCAACTTCTATAAAGGTGACTACATAAGAAACAAAGCCTTTCTGCATTCTCAAACATATTTATGAGTTGAAAAAAGTAAATTATGGACTTTGATTAAATCATATATTGACATTGCTTCATCAATGCTAACAAAAATACACACTAACAAAAGAGATTTTTAAAGCAGATTTGGGTTTACAGAAAAACTGTACACAAATACAGGGTTGGACATGACTTAGTGACTGTACAGCAGCAACGCAAGAAGTTATTAATAACAGAAATGATGAGGTAAAGGGGAAAGGATATGTGGGAACTCTATATATTTTCTGTGCAATCTTTCAGTAAACCCAAAGCTGCTCTAAAAACTAAAGTCTATTAAAAAGAGAGAGATTCACATACCATATGAAAAAATAAACTCAAAATGGATAACAGACCTAAATGTAATACCAGAAATTGTAAAACTCCTAGAAGAAAAAAAAAAAAAAAGTAAAATGCTCTTTGACATAAATTGCAGCAACTTTTTTTTAAAAATACCTGTCCCCTAAGGCAAAGGAAACAGAAACAAACAGGACCTAATTAAACTTAAAAGCTTTGGCACAGCAAAGGATGTCACCGACAAAACAAAAAGTCAAACTACTGAATGGGAGAAAACATTTGTAAATGATATGACTGAGAAGCAGTAAATAATCAAAGTGTATAAACAGTTCATGCAACTCAACATCAACATAACAAATAATCTGACTAAAAAAATGGACAGAAGACCTAAATAGCTATCTTTTCCAAAGAAGACATAAAGATGGATCAACAGGCACATGAAGAGATGTTCAACATCATTAATCATCAGAGAAATGCAAATCAAAACCACAATAATATATCAGTTCAGACTTGTCAGAATGGGTATCATCAAGAGAAACACAAATAACAAATATTGGCAAGGATGTGGAAAAAAAGGAACCCCTGAACACTGTTGGTGGGAACGTAAATTGGTGAAACCACTGTGGAAAAAAGTATGAAGATTCTTCACAAAACTAAAAACAGAACTACCATATGACCTAGTAATTACACTGCTGGGTATATAGATCTGAAGAAAACAAAAACACTATTTCAGAAAGACACCTGCACCTACTGTCCACAAAAGGAGTATTTATGATAGCCAAGATATGGAAACAACCTACGTGTCCATCAACAAATGAATAGACAAAGACGTTACACACACACATATTCTATGGAATATAACTCAGCCATCAAAAAGAAATGTTGCCATTTGCAACAACATGGATGGAACTAGAGTATATTATGCTTAGTGAAGTAAGTCAGAGAAAGATAGTTATTACAGGTTATCATGTATATTTGGAACCTTAAAACTAATGAATGTAAGCCAATCTAGAGAGCATATACATGAATATATGATCAAACTAGATAGCATATTAAAAAGCAGACACATTACTTTGTTAACAAAAGTCCATCTAGCCAAAGCTATGGCTTTTCCAGTAGTCATGTATGGATGTGAGAGTTGGACTATAAAGAAAGCTGAGCACCAAAGAATTGATGCTTTTGAACTGCGGTGTTGGAGAAGACTCTCAGGAGTCCCTTGGACTGCAAGGAGATCCAACCAATTCATCCTAAAGGAAATCAGTCCTGAATATTCATTGGAAGGATTAATGCTGAAGCTGAAGCTCTAATACTTTGGCCACCTGATGCAAAGAAGTGACTCACTGGAAAAGACCCTGAAGCTGGGAAAGACTAAAGGCAAGAGAAAGGGATGACAGGGGATGAGATGGTTGGATGGCATCACCAACTTGATGGATATGAGTTTGAGCAAGCTCCAGGAGTTGGTGAAGGATAGGGAAGCCTGGTGTGCTCAAGTGCATGGGGTCACAAAGAGTCAGACATGACTGAGTGAGTGAGCTGAACTGAATGAATATAAGAAAAAAATACTCACAGACAGAGAATAAATTAGAGGTTACCAGTGGGGAGAAGAAAGGGGGAAAAGGGAAAGATAGAGATGGAGGATTAATAAGCAGAAACTATTATAGACAAGCAACATAGACATATTGTACAGCACAGAGAATGTAGCCAATATTTTATAACTATAAATGGAGTATAATCTATAAACATTTTGAACCACTATGTTGTACCCCTGAAAATAATACTGTAAATCAACTATTCCTTATAAAATAAAGAGGGGGGATTAAGAATGCTGAGATCAAATGGTTTGAGAAGCACTGACCTATAAAAAAGAAGAATTGAAGCTACTGAAGGAGGTGGGCAGAGAAACCTGTAAACAGAGTGCTCAGCAACCAGGATGAGAAGCGATGGTGACGAGAACTAAGGTGTGACTCTGGAGAATGCTATGGATAAGATAAATGTTTCCCAGCATGACTGCCTGAAACAGAACACCTCTTCTCTCTAATGACAGCTAAGAGGGACTACGAAAACAAAAAGTCTCAGAGACAATCAAGCTCCAATCAATGGCTGTAGGCACCATAGTAGCAGAATTTAGATATTAAGACTTTTCAGGTCTGCTCGTATCAAGATTAGAAGAATTAAGATTTTCTTGTTTTAATATATACCAGGTAACTTAAAATGTCATCATAGACTAAAGTGACTAAGGTCACTTTCTCCTGTGGCAAAGACAGGGAAACAGGCAGACTGTACAGACATTCCAATTCTCAAGTTCAAATCTTCTGGACATGATTAACGTAAAGCTGGGGGCAGGATGTGAGCCTTTAGATCTTTGAGCTCTCTTCTGGGTTAGGGTTTTTAAAAAACCAAGCAGTAACCCGCAGAGAGTGCAAGATATTCGGCAAAGGCAATTAAAGATATGCAATTTTCAGACACAAGATGATGTAAATGTATAGCTATTGCTTTGTACTGCTACTCAGTACAGAACAGGCAAGGTTCAGCTGTCCATTCATTCTTTCAACTGACCTCTATTAAACACCCACTGTGTGTCAGACCTGACATCCAGGACCTGGTGATCAAGTTGATGAACTGATTTTGAAAAAAAAAAAAGACCAGAATTATATAGTCTGATATATGTTAAAAGATAAAGAAAGGATACTATAGGCACCCAAAGGAAGGACAATAAGAAGAAAATATCTTTCTGGAGGAGACGTTGTCAAAATTGAGGTCTGATTAACAAGTAGTATTTGGCCAGGTGAGGAAATGAAAGGTCCAGCTGTGTTGAAACTTGGGGGGAACACATATACAAAAGGCAGAAGCAACACAGGATCCCAAAGCAACTCTGGGAAAGGGGATTAAACTAAACGCTGGAGAAGACAGAGGACTGATGACAGTGGGCCTGATTGGCATCGTCAACTTGGCCAGTTAGGAACAGTGATAGGAGGAGATGGGTACAGAGATATTTTGGAATACCACAGATGAAAATGAAGTGAAAGTGTTAAGTTGCTTAGTGGGGTCCAACTCTTTGTGACCCCATGGACTGAAGCCCATTCAGCTCCTCTGTCCATGGAATTCTCTAGGCAATAATCCTGGAGTGGGTTGTGAATCCCTTCTTTAGAGGATCTTCCTGACCCAGGGATCAAACTCAGGTCTCCTGAATTGCAGGCAGATTCTTTACCATCTGAGCCACCAGGGAAGCCCAGGACTCTGCAAATGACAGGATGCACAAAATTAAAGAGGGGAAAACAGCATGAACAGCCAATTCTCTCTAGTGGAAGAGCTGACAGGTCACACAGGAGAGGAAAGCATTTGGTGGTGGCCAGCAAACTGTAGCCAAGATTGTGAGGAACATGAAATGAAAGGAAACCCTGGAAGTGTGTGAAAAATGTGATTCATAATAACTGTTGTTACTGCTATTATTGGAGTTCTCCTTGTAACTGAGCATCAGGACAAATAAAGATGAATTTGATTCTGTTATATGTAAAACACAGACCCAAATCAGCTATTACACTGTGCTGCGGGCTAATCATTTATTATGTGAGTGAAGTTGAAAGTTATATTCAGAAAGAGCTGATATTACAGAATCAAATCGTAGCCAAGCAAACAAAGGGGAGGCCTCCAGCCTTGTTCTGGAATCTTTATTCTAAAATACATACTTTGTTTGAGCCTCCTCGGGCAAAGTCCAGGTGATACAGACAGAGCATCCTCTTTCCACAAGGCTCTATAACCTTGAGGGTAGGATTTAAAGTCAAAATAATGATGCAATGGAAGACGGGTCAGAAAGATGACAGCACAAATGAGGAAAATCCAACTTCCTGGAGGGCAAAGATCTGGTTAAGGGCAGGCAAAACAGGATGGGGTCCAGTTGCTGCTAAAGCTTAGATACATGCCACAAATTAAAATCAGAAAAATCGAAGCCCTCAGGCAAACAGGAGAACAAGACGAGCGGGTAATCAGTAAAATGATGGTTGGGGACTATAGAGGAAGCTCCCTGTAATTCTGCCAAGCGTGCTAATGGAGACAGGGACAAACATATGTGAAACCTGAGAGTTCGAAAGGGAGGTATACATGTCACAGAGGGGTTGGGAGAACAGGATTTTTAAAAAGTGACTGAGGAGCTGGGATTTATAAGAGAGAGGTAGGAAAGAAATCTTTAATACTGCTTCTCATCTCCCTCTAAGACAAAATCTGGCATTAACAAACAAGATGAATGAAGAAGATAAACTCACAAATTTTATAAAAGATCTCACAACATAGAACCTCTAAATTGAGATTTATTTCACAAATACTGGTTTATATACATTTAGACAACCTATTTAATGTCATTAGTGACTCTGAGAATCAGACTTAAGTTCAAAATTTGCTATTTAGATTAGAATTTCTCCAAACGTAGCCAATGGAGAACCTAGTGCTCTCTCACTTGAGATATTTGTTTAAAAAAAAAAACACACACACACACTTTAGGAGTCAAATCAGATTCATTTCATTGGAATCTTCAGGTCACAGGAATATGAAATTTTCACAAGCTTCCCCAAAGAATTTTACAAACACTGAAATTTGAAAGCCATGAGGGGAAAGGAAGTAGACCTTGAAGGATGGGCTGTTACATACTAAACTGTTCTCAATGAACATAAGAAATAAAATATTACTTGGAATTTTTTTAGCCAAAGAAAGAGTTTTACAACAGGAGGTGTCTTTGGATACTGAAAGGAGTTATCAAAGCAGCAGCAGCTTATAAAAAATCTCTGAACCTTCCTTTATATAAGATGCAGTCAAAACATAAGAGTGAATATAACAAAAAAGAAACAGGGATACAGAGAAAAAACTTGAGGTTGCCAGTAGGGAGAGGGAACGGAGGAGGAACAAGACAGGGCAGGGGATTAAGAGGCAGAAATCGCTATGTGTAAAATAAATAAATACGCTACCAGGATACACTGTATTGCATGGGGAATAGAGACCATGTTTTATAATTACTATGAGTGAGTGAGTGAGTGAAGTTGCTCAGTCGTGTCCGACACTTTGCGACCCCATGGACTATAACCTACCAGGCTCCTCCTTCCATGGGATTCTCCAGGCAAGAATATTGGAGTGGGTTGCCATTTCCTTCTCCAGGGGATCTTCCCGACCCAGGGATTGAACCCAGGGCTCCAGCATTCCAGGCAGATGCTTTAACCTCTGAGCCACCAGGGATAGAGCATAACTTAAAAATTGCAAATCACTATGCTACACATCTGAAACACTTAATATTGTAAATCAACTAATGACTTAATAATGACTCAATGCCAGCTTTTAAAAAAAGAGGCAGTGGGCAAGCTATTTACCCTCTCAGAACCTCACTTTATTCATTCATCTTTAAAACGGGTATTAAAAATAATGTCATAAATCTTAAGAGAATTTGCCCAGCTAATACATTCATCATGTGCACAGCGCCTGGCACAGGGCAAGTGCCTAACGGTTATAAGCTATAATTATCTGGATAAAATATTTGCTTAAAATGAGACAGCTAGTCCTGCATTTAAAAGAGGAGGAAAGTGTCAATTACATTTCTGCCTTTAGCCCTGAGACTCCCTGAAGTATAAGTAAGGAGCCTTCGCCTGCCCTCTTCTCACAAAGAAAGAAACTGTCCTGCCCCCTGCTGGGCAATGGGTTATTCACACAGAGAGAAAGAATGAGACGTTTGCTGCATCAGTCAGGCCAGAGCGGTTTCACTGCGTGGCAGGGTCAGCTTCAAAGAGCAAACAGTGTCTCTCCGTGTCTACTTTGATGTCTCTTTTCAATCTCAGATTATGATGTCGCACTAACCTTTAGAGAAAAGGGCACTGTTCTACACAGCTCTGATAAGCTGCTTTCTAAAAAACACTTCCTAGACGCTAGCAGTACTTCTTACCGAGAGGACAAGACGACAATAGTCATTTAATAGTGGCCTTAGGAAAAAGACACCAATGACCAAGGTGATTTCCAAATGTCACTGAAGAATGTTCTTTGTAAATATCACTGAGGCAAATGTGCATGGTAGGTATTGTAAGAATATGTGTTCATGTAAATTTGTATATGCACCTATATATTAAACACATTTTTCTCCTTCACTGAAATATATACGAATTCTACAGTTAAGTTCATGTAACATTTTTACAGCTTAAAAGAAAACAGAATAATTGAAAGACTTGATCACTAATTTTTTAAATTTCCTTCTTTGTTCTGTTCAGTCTTTTGCAAATACAGAATTCCTTATGGAAGAAATTTTTAAAGGTTCCCTGGTAGCTCAGAGGTTAAAGCATCTGCCTGCAATGCAGGAGATCTGGGTTCGATCCCTGGGTCAGGAAGATCCCTTGGAGAATTCTCGGAAATGGCAACCCACTCCAATATTCTTGCCTGGAGAATCCCAAGGATGGAGGAGCCTGGTGGGCTACAGTCCCCAGGGTCGCAAAGAGCTGGGCATGACTGAGTGATTTCACTACCTTTAAAGCTGTTTCTAAAGATACTTTAAAGGTATTTTTAAGATCGAGATTCAAACCTCAGGTTTTGAGGTTTACTTTAGTATGATGTCAGCCAAGTCACTTAATCTCTTTAAGCTTTAATTTTTGTCTTTAAGATGCCTACTTAGGTTTCTTGTGAGGCATAAATGAAATAATGTATAGGAAAGTGCTTTACAAATGGCAACCCATCACATAAAGAAAATTTAAAGTCACAATGCATCACATAATTAATCTAAAATGGTTCCTCTCCATAAAACTTTAGAAATGATTTTGTAAAGATACAAGCATTCAGAAAGAGCCAAGCTACTCAGGGGACAGACCTTCCTGTATCCCTGTGTGTTGACAAAGATTCTCTCTTAGACCAAATTTTAGCTGGGCTCCTCTAAGCTGTCCTCTTGGCCTTGTTCCTCATCCCACTTTTGGCCTGCCCAGCTCCATTTTAACAAATCATAATAACTTTCCCCTCCTTGATACCTAATTACTTTGACTTGCCTTCAGCCACAATCCTGTTAGCGGACCGTGTGGATGCAGGCTTTTGATGGACACAAAATCTTGCAGAAGAAGCAAATTGGCTTGCCCTCAACATTAGCTAGAATCACACAAAAACTTTCTCATTGTTTTTCCAAAATTTCTCCTAGAATTCTCCCTCCTAACCCATCTACTAGTCACTTGAAATCTAACACATGATGGCTTCTGCTGGAAAAACTAACTTTTTACCAATTATTTTAAGGCATAAAAGCAAAACTGTTATTTCCTACTTACCGATGAGAGACAGAATTTTGATCATTACCACAAAGAGTAAATCAAGCAAATATGCCACTATCTGATGTAAAAACAATGGCATATTAAAAATTAATTTGTCTCTATTCAAATGACAGCTGCAAGGAAGAAAAAAACATAAACAGCTAATTGGTAACAAAATGAAACAGTTAACTATTTAAAATATCTATCAAAGACTTATTAACATTAAGGGCACTCAAAAACACTTTCAACCAATTTGATGCTTACTCACTTGTTCTAGTCCCCAGATTTTTACCCTCATCATCATTTTTTCAAGAGTAATAAGGAAGTTATTTCACGAGTTTCCAAGACAAGCATTTTATTAACTGTATTTTATGATGTAATTTTTTTTATTGCTGAGTCTACCTTTTTAGCGGTGCTACTGTGAAAGGAAATACCTTAAGGAAAACAGCTTTATATAAACCAGTTTTAGCCCCCAAAGGCAGTGTTAGTTCCAGGAAGCTAAAAGAAGTAAAACTTTGGAAAAGCCCTATTAGGTTTCAAATTCTATCTTCTCATTATTTGAAACCAAATATGCAAGTTACAGATAAACACATGGCAAACTCCTAGTCATCTGATTTGAATATTATCTTAGAGGTTAAATCCATATGGAGAACATATCAGTTGATTCCTATTTTCCATGTTTAAAAGATTTGAGTACCTTCCAATTAAAGGAGGGTAGAAGGGCCAGTTCAACACCTCAGTTCAGTTCAGTAGCTCAGTCGTGTCCGACTCTTTGCAACCCCATGAATCGCAGCACGCCAGGCCTCCCTGTCCATCACCATCTCCCGGAGTTCCTTCAGACCCACGTCCATTGAGTCCGTGATGCCATCCAGCCATCTAATCCTCCGTCGTCCCCTTCTCCTCCTGCCCTCAATCTCTCCCAGCATCAGAGTCTTTTCCAATGAGTCAACTCTTCACATGAGGTGGCCAAAGTACTGGAGTTTCAGCTTCAGCATCATTGCTTCCAAAGAAATCCCAGGGCTGATCTCCTTCAGAATGGACTGGTTGGATCTCCTTGCAGTCCAAGGGACTCTCAAGAGTCTTCTCTAACACCACAGTTTAAAAGCAGCAATTCTTCGCCTATCTCTATTGTCACAAATCATAGTTTCTTTTTTATGACTGAACAGTACTTCATTGTATATGCATACACCATATTTTTTTCTTCTAGTCATCTGCTGATGGAAACGTAGGTTGCTTCTGTGTCTTGGCTATTATAAATAATACTTTTCTATGAGCATGGTGGTGGGGGATGCAAATATCTCTGACTTAGTGATTTCATTTCCTTGAGAGATATTTGAATTGTTAGATTCTATGGTAGTTCTATTTCTAATTTTTTGAGGAACCTCTGTAACATTTTCCACAGTAGCTATATCAATTTACATTTTCTCTCAAGAATGTAGTTACCTCCTTTTGACAATTAAGGAAAGGGCTTAGAAAACTTAATTGACTTGTCTGGGTTCATGGTCACTTCTGACCAGATGCAGCCCATATTCTTGTGCCCTATACCTGCAGTCCCTAAGAGTAGCACATTTACACAAACACATGGGAGTTTATTTGAAATTAAAATCACTATTTTGTGCAGAGTTGTAGACGAGGCAGGGAAAGAGTGTGGGGTATATTAGAATTAATTTCTTCCACACCATATGTGATGGAATTCAGCATGAGGATGGTAGGCATACAAGCATACAAAATAAATATCTTCTAAAAAATGTAAATGAGACCCAAGGATATGACTATATATACTGATGACCTACAGGAACGTTAGTATAATGCTTTAATATTTTCTCATATGAATAATGAAATTAACTTACGACAATCAAGCAAGTCTAGAAAAAAATTAAGGCAACAGTTATTCTTCAAAGTTAGCATAATTATTAAAATAAAATCTCATTAACCCTGCACAAAGTTATTTCAAATAGTGCCTATTCAAGGAAACTGTTACCCCGGAGGCAACTTTATCCATTATTATGTTGTAATACAAATAATGAATCACCTTTGAACCTGGATAATTCAAAATCTGTCCTTTCTGATCTCTTACATGTTACATTCATACAGCATTACTATTTTTACTTTTCCACTTATGAATAAGCTCTCATCTTAAATTTTTAAAATACTTTCAATTTTCACAATGAAAGAATCCAAAGATATTCTGAATATCCAAAAATATTCTGAATCTGGGAACAAAGACACAATATGCAGGTGATGAAAACATTAATATAGGAGAATTCATGGATTTCTTCTTTTCTTTCCCAACTGAGTTTCCTCCCTGACCCCTACTGGACAAAAAGGAAAGGGATAATCTGATGAGTTTCCACATCTGAGTTAGAATGGAGGCTGCTTACCACTCGGGAAACAGGGTCTCTTAGGAAGAAATTGTACACATTTCTCTGCAGCACAGCTAAGGAACTGAATGGTGGTACATGATGGTATAAGTGAAAGCCCAGTTCTCAAGCACTGAGAAGCTAGAGAAAAGAGCTGCAAGAAAATTTCAGTAAGAGCTGTCATGTAGTCACTGGTTTTGGACCACCTTTAATACCTCGTAAAAANGGCTTTCTTATCTCTCCTTGCTATTCTTTGGAACTCTACATTCAAATGGGTATATCTTTCCTTTTCTCCTGTGCCTTTGGCTTCTCTTCTTTTCTCAGCTATTTGTAAGCCCTTCTCAGACAACCATTTTGCATTTCTTTTTCTTGGGAATGGTCTTGATCCCTGTCTCCTGTACAATGTCAGGAACCTCCATCCATAGTTCATCAGGCACTCANCTTCTCTTCTTTTCTCAGCTATTTGTAAGCCCTTCTCAGACAACCATTTTGCATTTCTTTTTCTTGGGAATGGTCTTGATCCCTGTCTCCTGTACAATGTCAGGAACCTCCATCCATAGTTCATCAGGCACTCAGTCTATCAGATCTAATCCCTTGAATCTATTTGTCACTTCTACTGTATAATCATAAGGGATTTGATTTAGGTCATACCTGAATGGTCTAATGGTTTTCCCTACTTTCTTCAATTTAAGTCTAAATTTTGTAATAAAGAGTTCATGATCTGAGCCACAGTCAGCTCCTGGTCTTATTTTTGCTGACTATATAGAGCGTTTCCATCTCTGGCTGCAAATAATATAATCCATCTGATTTTGTTATTGACCATCTGGTGATGTCCATGTTTAGAGTCGTCTCTTGTGTTTTTGGATGAAGCTTTTTGATATTACCAGTGCATTCTCTCGGCAAAATTCTGTTAGCCTTTGCATGATGACAATTA
This sequence comes from Neotragus pygmaeus, assembly GCA_006410875.1. Classification (NCBI taxonomy): domain Eukaryota; kingdom Metazoa; phylum Chordata; class Mammalia; order Artiodactyla; family Bovidae; genus Neotragus; species Neotragus pygmaeus. The sequence goes on along the minus strand of SJYV01047813.1, from coordinate 987,788 downwards.
GCAGTAGTTTTTTCTGTTACTGAGAAATAAAAATGAAAAAGTTTCCATGTGTTCCCATAAAAGAGAAGAAGCAGTATCTTGAAGTATCTTTCCACATGGTTTTCTTCATGTCATTTTATGAGATCGGGTGACCTAGAAGATTCTCCAGACTGGGATGTTTGCAATTGACTGAGAAAATCCATAGTTAACTAAGAGTGGGTTGGATTTTAGGGACTGAGAGCTGATTTTGGAACACAAAAAATGAAGTTTGCTTGACATTATGACCAACTGAGGGAGAGGCTGAGGTCTGTGAGTCGCAGATCACTGTGTGACCCTTGATGTTTCCCCCCTTGATCTGCAGGTTGATTTCACCTGGAACAGTATGTCGGGCCGCAGCGTGCGGCTGAGGTCAGTGCCCATTCAGAGCCTCTCAGAGTTGGAGCGAGCCCGCCTACAAGAAGTGGCTTTTTATCAGCTGCAGCAGGACTGTGACCTGAGCTGTCAGATCACCATTCCCAAAGGTAAGACCCCATTTTGCCATTCCGTGAGGGATGTTGCCAGTCAAACAAATGCTCTGCCAGAGTTACAAGCTGCAGATTCGTCTCAGCCCTACCACTGACTCAGGAAGGGAGCTACAGCTTCTGGGTCATTGGCTGGCATGGGCATCCAGTTTGACAGATGTGTTCAATAAGACAGTTTACATGTCAACTAATATGTTTATTAAAAGGAAGATTGACTTGGGGCATTTAAGGGGAAAGCCACGTACATCTCAACAGTCTTCATGGCTTCAGCACAACCAGTTAAAAAGAAGTTTCAAAAAAGTCCACTTAAAAGATTAGAAGAAAAACCATGTCTATCTCAATATGATTTCAAAATGACCAGTTGAATGGTTTAGCAATCTGTTAAACATGTCCTTTGACCTTATGCAAATCCAGAATCAGTTATTATACCAATGTTAACTTATTTTTATCCACCTGGCATTCTCTGTTAGGGTTCACCACTATAATGCTGAAGCCAGTGCAGGCCTAGTTGTCTGATGCTTTTACAAACACAGATCCTGAGTCTACTAAAAATGAGGAACATATTTGAAATCCTTTGATCTGTAAAGCCACATTTCAGAATGTTTTCTATCTTCTATAAAGGCACTTTTTAATGTGTGTTAGCATATACAGAAAGGTAATTTGAGGTGGAGTGAAAAGTTGTGATGCTATACAAATAGGATAAACCTGACTTGAAAAGAATATTGGATGCTGTGCCTAAAACTTACATATAAAAGCTAGATTGCCTTGACAGATTTCAGTATCTGCAGAACTTCTCCTTTATTTTCTTTTATTGAGAGGTTGAGGGAATGCTTCATGAATAGTTATTCATAAAATAATTCATATCATGCATACACACATACACATAGATATGTAGTTCTCAACTAAGGATGATTCCCCCACCCCCAGGTAGAATTTAGCAAAGTCTGGTTCCACTTTGAGTTTTCACAGCTTAGAGGAAGGATGCGGCTGACATCTAGGAGTTAGAAGCCAGGGATGCTGAACATCATATAATACACTGGACAGTTCCCCACAGCAAGCTTTGTCAGGTCCCAAGGGCCCAAGTGTAGAGACTCAGCAACCTGAATATACATATGAACACATGTGCTTACATTTTGTCAACGACAGTGCTGGTGGGGCCATCTTCTGGGCTTTTTTGTGGCTAATGGGAACCGCACTAGCGTGGGACTCTAGAATATGAGGACTTGTCTGGTCACTTCCCCCCCACAGGTGAGCTTGTGTAATTCACCTCTCTGGTAGGAGGTTCAGTTTCGTTGACTAGAGAAAGCAGTACAAAAACACTGACCACCCAGAATTTTTCATTGGATGATGACTCTCAGGGCCACTTTTATTCTTTTTCTTAAAAAATTCTTAAAAAATTGAAGTATAGTTGGTCTACAATGTTATATTAGTTTCAAATATACAGCATAGTGATTCACTATTTTTATAGACTATACTCCAAAGTTATTATAAGAGGATGGTTATGGTTCCTTGTGCTGTACAATATATCCTAGATGCTTATCTATTTTACACATAGTACTTCATACTTCTTAATCCCATATCCCAATCTTGCCCATCTCTCTTCCCATTCCAGACTAGTAATCACTAGTTTGTTTTCTACATCCATGAGTCTATTTCTGTTGTGCTATATACATTCATTTATTTTTTGCATTCCACATATGAGTGATATCATTCAGTATTTGTCTTTCCTGTCTGACTGATTTCACTAAGCATAATATTCTCTAAGTCCATCCACATTGCTTCAAATGGCAGAATTTCTTTCTTTTTATGCCTGAGTAATATTCTCTTGTGTGTGTGGGGGGGTATATATATATATATATACCACATCTTCTTTATCCACTCATATGTTATGAATACTTCAGTTGCTTCCATATCTTGGCAATTGTAAATAATTCTGTCATGAAATATTGGGGTTCATGTGCCTTGGGTCAGTGGTAAAGAATCTGCCTGCTATTGTAGGAGACGCTTGTTTGATCCCTGGATTGGGAAGATCCCTTGGGGGAGGAAATGGCAACCCACTCCAGTATTCTTGCCTGGGAAATCCCATGGATTGAGGAGCTTGGTGGGCTACAGTCCATGGGGTCACAAAGAGTTGGACATGAGTTAGCAACAAAACAATTTGAATGTGTGTTTTTTTCTAGATATATACTCAAGTGGAATTGCTAGATAATATGGTAGTTCTATTTTTAGTTTTCTGAGGACCTTCCATATTATTTTCCACAGTGGCTGCACTACAGTCACACAAACAGTGTTGAAGGATTCCCTTTTCTCCACATCCTCGCCAACATTTGTTGTTTGTAGACTTTGTGATGATATCCACTTAGCAGATGTGAGGTGATATCTCATTGTGATTTTGATTTGCATTTCTCTGATGGTTAGAGATGCTGACCTCTTGACCATCTGCATTTCCCTTTTTGGAAAAATGTCTATTCGGGTCATCTGCCCGTTTTTTAGTTGGGTTGTTTGTTTTCCTTAATGCTGAGTTGTATGAGCTGTTGTATGAGGTGTATGTTGGATACATACAACCCCCTTATTGGTCACATTGCAAAAATTTTCTCCCATTCCATAAGTTGTCTTTTTTTTCTTCTTCTTCTTCTGTACTACATGGCATATGGGATCTTAGTTCCCTGACCAGGGATCTAACTTGTGCCCCCTGCATTGGAAGCATGGATTCCTAACCACTGAAAGTCTTCTTGATTTTTCAAGGGCAAAATATTAAGTTTAATTACACCGTTTGTTTATTTTTGCTTTTATTTCTTCTGCCTTAGGAGATAGAACCAATCAAATATTGCTCTGACATGTTGAAGAGTGTTCTGCCTATGAGCTTTATGATTTCAAGTCTTAT